>CM077080.1:162410474-162973641 GCA_039513925.1 Platanthera zijinensis
AAAAGTGTCTCATACCACTTTATAGTTGGGGTGTCGGTTATCACAAGCAGTATATATATTGAAATAACCTTATTAAAAACTTGCCCACACAAGCTTATAGACCAAGGGGTCGTTTGGCAAGTCCTAATATATAAGCGTCTCATTAAACTTATACATTAAGTGTCATAGGTTATTATGAATGATTATGATATGCATCTATATGGTGGGTTCATGTTATGTTCAAGCAATGCAACTCACCCACCCGACTTTGTGTACAAAACCTTTAGTTCCCCCTTTCGGATTCGTTACCTCCCAGGATACCTCCGTAGTGGCAGACGGAAGCGGTGGTTTGGGCCTCGCCCACCTCAAAACTAGTATAGCACTACCGGTCTGACCTATCATACGCCTCAACGCTTGGTGCACTAAGCGGACTCCTGTGTACGCTTGCCGACTGGACCGCCGGACTTAAGTTTGGCGAAGTGTAAAACAACACTTGCCGAGTCATCGTACTGGCGTCGGTGCAACGATAATCCAGTACCGAAGACCCACCACCTTAGATATTCATTTTTATGCACATGTAATATTCTTAAAAGAAACTAATAAGTCAAGCTCCCGGGCTAAACTGTCCGAATTAACCTCAAACCGAGACTAAGCTCCCTGGACTAAACTGTTCGGCTCAATTTCCAAACCTCATCCCTTTGAACACCGCAGGATGGCGCCACTTTGAACACATCGGTACGACTTATCCTTTCCAACCTCCTATCCAACTAGTGTGTGCAGCGTGAAGCCCTATTTCCTACATTACTCTTCCAGTTCATCTTAAGGTTTATGTTAGCCTAGGACTGCCTCCGGATTATACCCTGTGAGGGGTTCTCAATAGACACTAGGAACTACGATGGTATGACATACCAAAGTTCCCTTTCGCAAGGCACTTATTATTATTGGTTGTTTTCCCTTACCCATTCCCTTTTTTATATTACATTAAACTAAACCTAGGGTAGTTTTGACCTTCCACTCTCACGGGAACGACGATCTTTCATCGAACCCGCGCACCTTCTAACACACACAAACTCGATTCTCACCACTCCTTAGAACTTTCTGTGGTGACTCATCTACTTTCATTCAAACAATTCAACACGACTAACTCTACACTATTCCAACTCTTATCCTAATATAACTTTTCCCAAAATTACTATTTGTAGACCAACCTATACTAAGTGATGTTCATGATAGGATGTCCTTCAAGTTTTCATCCGAATGACCTAGGTTTTTTACTTGAGTCCTATCATGACATAAATGATTTAATTCCAGAATATCTTATTTTCCTCAATTAATCTTCTATTTAAATAATTTCTTAAAAGAGCCAATCATTGTCAAGTTGATCATGAAGTATACATTTTAGACATGATTAATGTTTCATAAATTCATGATAATATTCCTTATGTCTAAAAGTGACAATTTCAAAATTTGGTATTTTCTACAAACATTTAAGGCTCCTAAATTTATTTTAGAAGTAATTCCCATATTCCAAGATTTGTGAATCAACAACTTGAAATTATCATCCAAATAATTTGAATTAAATATATCACACTACTACAGTCCTAAAATTATCACTGGCCAACTTTCATGATTTTTCACAGAATATTTAATTCTAAATAAATTCAATACAAAAATCTAAAAAGGGCATAATTGTAAATCAAGTACTATGAATATACTTCAAAATTTTATAATTAAATTCCTAACAGTAGATATCTTCCTAAAATTATCACTGGACAAAATTCACATTTTTACAAGTTAACTTGTTCTTTAAATGATTTATTTACCAAGTATGACTTTTACAAAATTTGTGAAGTAAGCAATATATAAAATCCTTTAAAAATTATAATAAAATTCAGAAATCTATATTTAGATCAAAAACCTTTACTGACCAAATTTTACTAGATTCCATTTAAACCAAATGATCAAATTAAATCAAATACTAAATTGAACACTTTGATATTTAACAAAGGAGCTACCATGAATATAATCTATAAAATTCCACTAAAAATATCTAGGGGTTCAACTCACCCTAAGATTCATTCTACCCCATCTTCACAATTTTTAGATGATGTTAAGTTACTGTTTTGACCAAATAGTGCTTCTACCCTAAAGCTAGGGTTTAACTTTTTAGGTACTTAACTACTTCTAAATTCCCTAACATTTCAACCATAGGCTTAAATATACATAAGCTATCTTTCTACTAAATTACAAGGGCATACAAGGACATTTGCTCCTATGTCCTTCATAACTCCCATAGGTCCTTCCTTAGGGTTTGAACTTGGGTCCAAGGGTAAATCAACCCTAATTCATCCATCTTCCCCAGGGGGGGCACTTAGGGTAATACTAAGCCAATGGTCCAAAAGGGTTGTGCATTTAATACTTCATTTTTGGCTATAAGCACATCAAGCCCTTTACAAGCCAACACATGCAAAGGGGTTTACCCAACTTGCTGTGGTCCATATGGGCTGAAAATTTAACCAAGCCTTAATAATGTCCCCAGGGACATGCCACCAAAAATGGGGCCCTTTTGGAGTTGAACTACTACAAGAATCACCTAAACAAGCCTAGGGGTATTTTAGTAATTTCCCCCTAATTTTAATTCCAATTAATCCCATTTTTGGGCAGGGACAAATTATGCCCTAAACCAGTTACTGCCAAAAATACCAGGTCATTTGGGCCTCTGTATGGGCTTGGGCATCTCTTCCAATTTCTGCATTTTTGTTATTTGCAGCCCAAGGCAATTCACCTTTTCAGATCTTGCAAGTGAGATATCTCATCATGCAGAGGTCTAATTTGACTAATTTTTCTTCCATAGGTATAATATACCCCTAAGGGCAGGCCACCAAAATTTGGGACCAATTGGGGTTGGTATACTCCAAAAATCAACATTATTTGATTTATCAAATTCTGACTAAAACTATAGAATTATTTTCCCCAAAAATTGCCATTTTGGGGAGGGTCTAGGTATGCCTAATTAAGCCACATGCCCAAAATTTCAGTCCATTTGGACTTAGGGTTTGGTCAGGGCACTCCTTTAATTTTCTTACCTACCCTAGGACCAGACCTAGGAAAATGGCTCTATAGGGCAGTATACTTAACCAAAATTAATGTGTAACATATCAAATTAAAGGTAACTCAAAGAACTATAACTTTTATGTTAAACACCTTTTATGAAAATGTCCATAATTTCCCTAAACATCAACATGTATAACTCTGTAAAAATTACACTAAATTGTATACTATTCATATATTAAAAATAATAACTTGCATGGCACGCATCTTAAAGCAATCGGATGGTTGCATGTCATCTTATCCAAATCGCCTGTATCGAGTCCAGCACATGGTGGTTTTCACGGGGCGGTTTCCGGCGGCTAGGGGCGGCGCAACCCCCGGCAAACTTCTCCTCTACCCTCACGGTGGTGGGGGCAAGTCTTGGACGACGATTAAACGGCGGAAGGCGGCGGCGCCACCCAACCTGAGAGCTACAGAAACTCCATTAATGGAGAAAATGAAAGCTGGTTTCGGGCTCATTCGAGCCCGAACCATACCCTAAACAATCCTAAGATCTAAAACATGAAGAGAGAGGTGAGGGAGGACCTTCCCAGCGGCCTTGCGACGTGAGGAGCGGCGGATGACCATGGCGGCGGCGGCTTTTCTCTCAGGTTCACGGCTCCAGCTCGGGTTCATCTCTCTCTCTCTCTACTGCTCTCCTTGTCCTGAGGGTGATAAGGCCGAGGGGAGTGAGGGGAGGGAGATAAATTAGGGGGGCGATATACACTAGGTGGGGGGGTTTACCTTTGTTTTGTCACCATGCCTGCATGGGTGGGCCCCACCCCATCCACCTCCTCCTAAATGACCCCAAGGGTCGGCCAGCCCAGGTGGGGGCTGATGGCATGGGCCCAAGTGGGCTCAATGTAACATCTCTACCCGTCAAGAAGAATATAATAGAGGGTCCGGCCGGGGCCCCACACCATATTCCACAAACAGGCGGAGACGCTACTAAATAATATCATAACCAACGCATCCTAACACAGAGCATTCTAGCGGAAGCTTCACGGTTGAATTAATGAACTCAAGATAAAACAACATTGTCCACTAACATAGGAATGTAAGTATACATCAAAAGAGTCTGGCCTTAAGGCCTTACAACAGTTTCTCTTAACAAGAGTGTGGTTTACATACATCGGCACGCAGGCCGGCCACACATGAAGAAAAGAAACAAAACAATGCCTTCGAGGGCAGCAATGCAGCTTTGGGCTTCAGCCCGCTAAGTCCCGCTCGGACCAGCTCCTCCAGCACCTGTAAGAACCAATCCACCAAACGGTGGCAAAACAGGGCAACGGTCAGCATTCAGCTGACCAATTATAACGACCCTGCCCCTGGCACGGGGCAGCGGAATTCCATCCCTGCAAAGCATTCATCCAACATGATATATATAGCCATTCAAGCAAGACGTGCACGCCCGCACAGTCACATATCACAAACGTCGGCTCGACGGCCCGACGCTCCGTGCACTCAGGGCACATTCACACCGTTCAGAGGTCCCAGACATAACGGCGCACTATGAGCATTCTAGTCTGATCGGCTCACCGGCCGTCGACTCTCGCTATGTGATCCTAACAGGGTCTTAAGCACCCAAGGTTAGACAACCATAACGCGGGTACAGATCCACCTTTCCCGTTGCTCACATCGTCAGACTCACGCCTGGACTGACGCGGGTACAGTTTCACCTTGCCCGTTCCACCATTTCCTAGTTGCAGCCTCACGGCTCAACCTTCCACAAAGTAGCACTCACGGCTACAAGAGAGTCCAACTCTCAACACTTCCTGGACTTCCTCCAGTACTTTCCATCATGCATACAAGCAATGATCACGGAGTCTTCTCCGATATGCAACCAAGCATCACCAATCCAGACCATGTCCAGATGGGCTTCACACAGCATGCCTAGATCCGTACTCCAATTCCGGACTCTAACAAGGGGGACTTCACATATCTACCCCAAGGGACGCCACAACCCACCGCACACTCGCGGGGAAGGGTTTTCCCTATGCAATGCAGGAATTAAGGACTTCACATGTCCAAGCAGGAAATCGTTACCCTAGGAGTTCGCTTCGGAGCCATGAAGAGAAATTTGAGACGGATGAAAGCCTTCGCAGCAGCGTTGCCTTCGCAAATCCGATCTCGGCTCGCGATTTGGACCACCGTAGCACCACCGGCAGCCGGACTCCACTTCCTCTTCTTCCTCCTTGCTCTCACCTCTCTCTTACTTTAGAAAGAGAAGATGAAAAGAAGAATGAGCTTCTCCCCCCTTTTCCCGGCCTTATCAGCCCAGGAAAGAACTCCAGCCATAGGATTTTATTTAAAGAAAATGAAGGGCCACGATCTACTGAAAATTCCCCTGAAATTTGGCCGACACGGCCTGTGACACGCCCGTGTCACAGGCCGTGTACCCTTAAGCGGCACACGCGGCAGTCGCACCGACTGAAATATTCGAGAACACGGGCATCGACACGCCCGTGTCGAACCTGACACGCCCGTGTCAGTCATGAGACACGCCCGTGTCTCCTGTTACACGGTACTCACCGATTTCCAAAACCAGTACACGGGTCGGAACACGGCAGCTGACACGCCCGTGTCCAGCCTCACACGCCCGTGTTCAAGGCCGTGTTCAAGGCCGTGTCCGGCTCTGACTTGAATAGGTCAATTTCGAAAATTAATTCGAACACGCCCTGGGACACGCCCGTGTCGAAGGCCGTGTCCCAGGCTCGACGATCGTCGACTCTCAAACGTCGACCAGCCTGAACACGCCCTGGGACACGCCCGTGTCCCAGGCCGTGTACACCCGACACGCCCTGGGACACGCCCGTGTCCCAGGCCGTGTCTAACAGCCTCCAACCCAAAATTGTGTACAACCATATTTTGAGATTTTTGGGGTGTTACAATCCTCCCCCCCTTTATAAAATTTCGTCCCGAAATTTGAAAACAATAGGGAGAAAACAACAAAACATTTATGGGTTTTTATTACATATACAACGAGTGAACAAGTTACGAAAATAACTCGGGAAACTCGGCTCGCATGGTCTGCTCGCGCTCCCATGTTAGCTCTTCTCGGCCACAATTGTCCCACCGGACTTTGACCATCCCGATTACCTTGTTCCGCAACTGTTTCTCGGCTCGATCCTCTATTCGTATAGGCTTCACCTTTGTCGTTAGCCCATACTCAACTGGCACTCGATCATTTTCAACTATATGAGTTGGATCCTTGACTGCTTTGCGTAACACCGAGATGTGAAACACGTCATGCAATCCACTCAATTCCGATGAAAGAGCTAACCGATAGGCAGCTTCCCCAATTCGCTCCACCACTTCAAATGGACCAAGGTATCGCGGACTTAGCTTTTTCAACCGCCGGATCCGAGATACGCCTTTGAAGGGCTTAATCTTTAAATAGACCCATTCACCCACCGCGAACTCCACGTTCCGGTGCTTAGCATTGTAATACTTGGCCTGCCGATCTTGGGCTATTAAGAGCCTCTCTCGAATAGAGCGTATTGTTGAGGTAGCATCCTCGACTTCCTTTTTGCCTAAAAGTTTAGCTTCGCCAGTTTCTGCCCAAGCTAGCGGTGTACGACACTTGCGACCATACAGCGCTTCAAATGGGGCCATGCCTATACTCGCTTGATAGCTATTATTATAGGCAAACTCCACCATAATAAGATGTTCTTCCCACTTCTTACCGAAGTCCAGGGCGCACATACGGAGCATATCCTCCATCGTTCTGTTGGTTCGTTCAGTTTGGCCATCCGTTTGCGGGTGAAAGGCCGTACTGAATGCTAACTTCGTGCCCAACATCTGATGAACTAATCTCCAATCCTTTGAAGTAAAGCGCCCATCTCGGTCACTTACGATGCTCCGGGGAACACCGTGCAATCGAACTATCTGCTCCACATAGAGTCTTGCCAACGTTTCCACTGAATCGTCCCGCTTGTTTGGTATAAAATGAGCCACCTTTGTCAACCGGTCTACAATCACCCAGATTGAGTCATGGCCACGCTGAGATCTCGGCAATCCGTGCACGAAATCCATAGAAATATCCTCAAACGTCCATTGCGGAACCGGCAACGACTTCAGGAAACCACTCGGCCGTTGACATTCTGCCTTTACCAAAGCACAAGTGCGACATTTAGCCACATACGCGGCTATGTCCTTCTTTAAACCAGGCCACCAGAACAGTTTCTTCATGTCTTTGTACATTTTTGTGCTCCCAGGGTGAATTGAATACTTTGTAAAGTGCGCTTCATATAGCAGCCCTTCACGCAATTTACCCGCACTAGGGACGCACAATCGGCCATCCTTCCGTAATAAGCCATCATCCCAGGAGAACTGATCACCAGATCCCTCCTTTGCATAGCGTTGGAGACTTTCATCCAACTCCGTTGCCCGCCGAACCCTGTCAGCAAGGTCATATTGAACTTCCAACCAGTTCATGCTTGCTTCAGTCGAAGAATCTCTTTCCACACAAGATATCTCCAAGGCTTCCAACTCCTGGATTAACCGCTCATCATGTATCCGCAACCAATTTGCCTGTACCGGAGCCCGACGACTCAAGGCATCAGCGACCACATTTCCCTTTCCGGGAACATAGTGAATGTCGAATGTAAAATCCCCAAGGAATTCCATCCACCTTCTTTGTCGCATATTCAACTCCTTTTGATCGAGCAGATACTTTAAACTTTTATGATCGGTATAAATGTCTACTTTCACGCCATATAGATAATGCCGCCACAATTTTAGCGAAAAGATCACCGCCGCCAACTCCAAATCATGGACGGGGTAATTACGCTCATGCACTTTCAATTGACGTGAACCATAAGCGATCACCTTGCCAAACTGCAGGAGAACGCAGCCTAAGCCGCTTCCTGACGCATCGCTATATATTTCAAATCCGTCTGTACCACATGGCGACGTCAACACGGGCGCCGTGGTCAAACGATTCTTCAGCTCCTCAAAAGCTCGTGCGCACTCCGGCGTCCAAACGAACTTCTGATCCTTTCTCGTCAACGTAGTCAGAGGCAAAGCAATCCGGGAGAAGTTCCCCACGAACCTCCTATAGTAGCCCGCCAGTCCAAGGAAACTCCTGACTTCGGCCACTGAAGATAACACTGGCCAATCCCGAATGGCACTTATCTTAGCCGGATCCACCGCTATGCCCTCTCCACTTACCACATGGCCTAGAAAAGCCACCGACGAGAGCCAGAACTCACACTTTGAGAACTTGGCATACAGCTTATTCCTTCGCAAGGTATGCAATACTAATCGCAAATGGTTTGCATGATCTTCCTCCGATTGTGAATATACCAGAATATCATCAATAAACACAATCACAAATAGATCCAGGTATTCGCGGAACGTACGATGCATGAGATCCATGAATACCGAAGGCGCATTACACAAGCCGAACGGCATCACTGTGAACTCATAATGACCATAGCGTGTGCCAAACGCTGTCTTGGGAATGTCACCTTCCCTAATCCGCAACTGGTAATACCCGGACTTCAAATCCAACTTCGAATAGACGGTCGAGCCCGCTAGCTGATCGAACAAGTCATCGATCCGAGGAATTGGATACTTGTTTTTCTCCGTCAGCTTGTTCAGTTCGCGATAATCAATACATAGTCGCAAACCACCGTCTTTCTTTTTCACAAAAAGAACAGGTGCGCTCCAAGGTGACATACTTGGGCGTATATAACCCTGCTCCAACAACTCTTGCAACTGAACTTTCAGTTCGGCCATTTCTTTTGGCGCTACCCGATACGGCGAACGGGCCACGGGTTTTGCACCCGGCACCAGCTCGATAGCGAAGTCGATTTCCCTTTGGGGAGGTAACCCTGGAAGGTCCTTTGGAAACACATCCGCATACTCCGACACAATCGGCACTTCACTCACACTGGCCTTCGGCGCCACCGCCTCTATGAGTGTGAAGAACAACTCCGCACCCTTCCGAACTGCCTTAACAACTTGGAGAGCGGATAACAACATCCCACTCATCCCTTGCATACCAATGAACTTGGTCTCTTGTTCGGTATTTTGCCCAAGTGTGACCTCTTTTGAAGTGCAATCAATACAGGCACGCTGCTCTGAAAGCCAGTCCATACCAAAGATTATATCAAACTCTTTGATCGGCAATACTAGTGTTTCCACTTTGAACTCCCGACTTCCTATCTTGACCTCAAGACCGCAAGATCGATCCGCGCACATCAAACATCCGTTAGGCAACAACACCTTTACACTGTCTGTCTTGCTCCGGATAGGCACCCCGACACGCACGACAAAACCCTCAGACAGAAACGAATGTGAAGCACCTGTGTCGAACAGTGCTCGCGCCGGATACTCTCGTATAAGGACAAACCCTATAACATTACAATTAAAACAAGCACAGCACAACAAAACAAGCATATAAAATCTACGCGCACCTGTGACGACATCTGCCTGCTTGATCGCCTCTTGTTGTCCAAGGTTGAAGACCCTGGGCTGCGCGTGCGAGGCAGAAGACTCCACCACAGTCTTCCCCTTCTCCGCATAAGACGCTCCCGTCTTCTTATCACCCTTTGAAGGACCAAATCGGCATTCACGGGCGAAGTGTCCAACCTTCCCGCACGTATAACAAGCACGAGATCCATTCCCAGATGTGTCTGTCACAGTCGCAGAAGGAGCTTGCCCAGAAGACTTAGACTTCTTATTCCACCTCCTACGGTAGCCAAACTTGTCCGGACGCGGCGGCTTAAACTCCGGCTTCACAACCGCCAAGTTTCCTTTTTCTTGCCCCCGTTTCATATCCGTCTCCAAAGAACGAGCCGTACAGACTAAGGCTTGGAATCCCTGACTCACAGAACTCGAGAGCAAATACCTTAGCTCATCTCGCAGTCCCGCATAAAACCGACTAGTCTTACGCTCTTCTTCGGCGAAGATCGAGCCCGCATATCTTCCCAACCGGGTGAACTCATGCAGGTAGTCATCCACACTTCGATCTCCCTGTGCTAACCGTTGGAACTCCATTTCCATTGATATCCTTTGCTGCATCGGTAGATGTTGTGCTAAGAACAACCGAGAAAATTCTTCCATTGTAATTTCTGCCA
The DNA here is from genome assembly GCA_039513925.1 of Platanthera zijinensis. NCBI lineage: Eukaryota > Viridiplantae > Streptophyta > Magnoliopsida > Asparagales > Orchidaceae > Platanthera > Platanthera zijinensis. The sequence goes on from CM077080.1 coordinate 162,420,629, forward strand.
ATTGCCTGCCGGCCAAGTGATGCAGTTCAATCTCATCCCACCACAATCGCGCCTCTCCTTCCAGTAGGAAAGTGGCTAACATCACTTTCTGTTCCTCCTCAACCCTGATAGCCCTCATAATCCTCTTGATTCTTGCAAGCCAATCCTCTGCTTGGGCCGGTGTACCCGCCCCATGAAACTGCGGAGGGTTGAAGCTCAAGAATTGCTTCCATTGTTGATCTGCTACCCGCGGATCAACTTCGGCTTCTATCGGTTCTTACCGTACCCCAGCTTGCGTTGGCACCACTGCAGGACGTGCTTGCCCCGCTTGCTGAGCATTCATCACCGCAAGTACCGTTTCCGTAATGAGACGGACTGTTTCAGCGGATGGAGGAGTTGTGGGCACCTCGGCTGGTGCCGCACTCTCAACAGAACGTTGTGGTTCGGATTGCCCCGCAACACTTCTGGTCACCTATATGTGTAAATTACACAGGTTAACGACCAATAAAAACGGCAATCATACAAAAGAATACACAAGTTCACCAAACAAGTGTATTTGCATTCCTAAGTGGACAATCTTGAGTTCATATTAAGTGTTATAACGACGGCACTGACACGTGCGCGCCCCCTCTCAAAAGAATTCGTCCGCGAATTCGGAAGAGATCGACCAACAAGCTGATACCAAATTGTAACATCTCTACCCGTCAAGAAGAATATAATAAAGGGTCCGGCCGGGGCCCCACACCATATTCCACAAACAGGCGGAGACGCTACTAAATAATATCATAACCAATGCATCCTAACACAGAGCATTCTAGCGGAAGCTTCACGGTTGAATTAATGAACTCAAGATAAAACAACATTGTCCACTAACATAGGAATGTAAGTATACATCAAAAGAGTCTGGCCTTAAGGCCTTACAACAGTTTCTCTTAACAAGAGTGTGGTTTACATACATCGGCACGCAGGCCGGCCACACATGAAGAAAAGAAACAAAACAATGCCTTCGAGGGCAGCAACGCAGCTTTGGGCTTCAGCCCGCTAAGTCCCGCTCGGACCAGCTCCTCCAGCACCTGTAAGAACCAATCCACCAAACGGTGGCAAAACAGGGCAACGGTCAGCATTCAGCTGACCAATTATAACGACCCTGCCCCTGGCACGGGGCAGCGGAATTCCATCCCTGCAAAGCATTCATCCAACATGATATATATAGCCATTCAAGCAAGACGTGCACGCCCGCACAGTCACATATCACAAACGTCGGCTCGACGGCCCGACGCTCCGTGCACTCAGGGCACATTCACACCGTTCAGAGGTCCCAGACATAACGGCGCACTATGAGCATTCTAGTCTGATCGGCTCACCGGCCGTCGACTCTCGCTATGTGATCCTAACAGGGTCTTAAGCACCCAAGGTTAGACAACCATAACGCGGGTACAGATCCACCTTTCCCGTTGCTCACATCGTCAGACTCACGCCTGGACTGACGCGGGTACAGTTTCACCTTGCCCGTTCCACCATTTCCTAGTTGCAGCCTCACGGCTCAACCTTCCACAAAGTAGCACTCACGGCTACAAGAGAGTCCAACTCTCAACACTTCCTGGACTTCCTCCAGTACTTTCCATCATGCATACAAGCAATGATCACGGAGTCTTCTCCGATATGCAACCAAGCATCACCAATCCAGACCATGTCCAGATGGGCTTCACACAGCATGCCTAGATCCGTACTCCAATTCCGGACTCTAACAAGGGGGACTTCACATATCTACCCCAAGGGACGCCACAACCCACCGCACACTCGCGGGGAAGGGTTTTCCCTATGCAATGCAGGAATTAAGGACTTCACATGTCCAAGCAGGAAATCGTTACCCTAGGAGTTCGCTTCGGAGCCATGAAGAGAAATTTGAGACGGATGAAAGCCTTCGCAGCAGCGTTGCCTTCGCAAATCCGATCTCGGCTCGCGATTTGGACCACCGTAGCACCACCGGCAGCCGGACTCCACTTCCTCTTCTTCCTCCTTGCTCTCACCTCTCTCTTACTTTAGAAAGAGAAGATGAAAAGAAGAATGAGCTTCTCCCCCCCTTTTCCCGGCCTTATCAGCCCAGGAAAGAACTCCAGCCATAGGATTTTATTTAAAGAAAATGAAGGGCCACGATCTACTGAAAATTCCCCTGAAATTTGGCCGACACGGCCTGTGACACGCCCGTGTCACAGGCCGTGTACCCTTAAGCGGCACACGCGGCAGTCGCACCGACTGAAATATTCGAGAACACGGGCATCGACACGCCCGTGTCGAACCTGACACGCCCGTGTCAGTCATGAGACACGCCCGTGTCTCCTGTTACACGGTACTCACCGATTTCCAAAACCAGTACACGGGTCGGAACACGGCAGCTGACACGCCCGTGTCCAGCCTCACACGCCCGTGTTCAAGGCCGTGTTCAAGGCCGTGTCCGGCTCTGACTTGAATAGGTCAATTTCGAAAATTAATTCGAACACGCCCTGGGACACGCCCGTGTCGAAGGCCGTGTCCCAGGCTCGACGATCGTCGACTCTCAAACGTCGACCAGCCTGAACACGCCCTGGGACACGCCCGTGTCCCAGGCCGTGTACACCCGACACGCCCTGGGACACGCCCGTGTCCCAGGCCGTGTCTAACAGCCTCCAACCCAAAATTGTGTACAACCATATTTTGAGATTTTTGGGGTGTTACACTCAATTCACTAGCACTCTAAATTATACCCTTTCTCTCTCCTATTCTATTCAAATTCTCTCTCCTAGGTTAATTCTCAAATTATCCATGCATGAAACCCATTTTTCTCCTCCCTATGGGGTATGAGTTGTCTTTGACCCATTGGGTGGCATTGGGTTAATTTGGGTGGACCCAACCCAAGGAATAGGGCTTAGGGTCATTTCTGTCTAATTAGGTCAAAGTGTTGACTGGGGTCAACATGGGTCCTATGGTTGACCCTATGACCTACCCTAGGGTCCACTTAGGTTGGACTTACTTGACCCTCCAATTCTAGGGTTTCTGGGTTTTACTATTTGCAGACCAAGTGACACTCAACTGAAATCTTTGGTTCACTTGGTCCTTCTTGGTTCTCTAAGGGTTTGTCCTGACCTAGTCAGGACAAAATCACTCCTAGGGGTCTAGTTGGAAATGGGATGTTACAAAACCCAATAAACAAAATAAAAATTTTGTCCCCGAAATTAAAGTTACGCCTACGGGGTTTTTCTACCGGCAAAACTAAGGTGTAACATCCCACAAGGAGTTGTCATTCCTATTTGCTTAATAAAACAAGGGCTAGCCCCAATAAACAAAAGGATTAGTCTCTATCCTTTTAGATGATTCTACTAGTAAAAGTAATTAGGAAGAATGCTTAAACCACTTGAGGAGTTCTGAGGTATACCTGACTAAATAGCTCCGGATATCTTTCCAGCATCAGGTCTTATGGCTCCCAAGTATGCTCCTCTTGTCTGTGGTTCCTCCACAATATCTTGACTAGCGGAATCTTCTTGCGGTGCAAGACTCGTATCCCTTGGTCGTCGATCCGTATCGGCTCCAAATGTACAGATCGATCCGAAGCTACCGGCCCATCAGTGGCCGTAATCTGCAACTCCGGGAATAGTTGATCCATCCTGAGTGAAGACACGTGAAAGACGTCGTGCAAGCCAGCCAGCTTCGGTGGCAGCTCCAGCCGGTAAGCTAGGGGACCGATCCGCTCCAGGATCGTGAACGACCCCATGTACCTCGGGCTAAGCTTCTTCTGCCAACCACATACTCGTGAAACCCCATGCATCGGCCGGATCTTTAAGAACACCAGATCCTTTACCTGAAACTCCACCAGACAATGTCGAGCGTCATAATATTTCGCCTGCCTGCTCTGCGCCTCCAGCATTCTATCCCGTATCAGTAATACCTGTGCCTCAGTATCCTCAATAAAGTCTGTGCCCACAGCCTTCGGATCCTCGTCTTGTATCCAAGACAACAGAGTCCTACACTTTTGCCCATACAACGCCTCATACGGAGCAATCCGTATACTGGACTGATGACTATTATTATACGAAAACTCCACTAGGGGAACATCCTCTCCCAGGGCTCCCCACGGTCCACAATACACAGTCTCAGCAGGTCCTCCAGTGTCCGGTTGGTGCGCTCTGTCTGCCCATCTGTCTGGGGGTGGAAGGCCATACTGAAAGCCAGTCAAGTACCCAAGTATGTCTGTACGGACCTCCACTCCCTGGACGTTAATCGTCCATCTCGATCCGACACGATCGTCTTGGGCACCCCATGATATCACACAAATTGCTCTATGAACCCCCATGCCAGTACTCCGACAGCATCCTCCTTCCTGATAGGGATGAACCTAGCCACCTTCGCCAGTCGGTCAACAATTACCCAGATAGAATCGTTTCCCGCCAGTGATCGAGGGAGGCCATGGATGAAGTCCCTCACGATATCCTATAATTTCCACTCCGGCACCAGGAGTGGCTGCAATAAACCAACGGGATGTCTGCACTCTGCCTTCACTAAATGGCACGCCTCGCAGTGGGTCACGAAGTAGGTGATGTCCTTCTTCATGCCCGGCAAGTATAGAGTCTTCTTCAAATCCGCCGTCATCTTCGTGATCCCGGGATGTATAGAATACCTGTTATGATGAGCCTCGACCATGATGTCCTCCCGAATCTGGCCTCCATCCGGTATGCAAGTCCGACCTCTGAAATATATCAGATCATCTCGTATCGTGTAGTCCCCAGCTGAGCCTGCCTCTAAGGCCCAGAAAATCGGCTCTAGCTTGGCATCCCGCTTCTGCCAGTCTCTAACTCTGTCATGTATATCATAGGTGGTGCTCGTAGCAGACAGGTACTCCTCGTACAGCTCAGGGTCATTAGATGATATCATAGTGATATGCATCTCTTAAAAACTCCGTAGTAGCTCCATGGACATAAGCTGGGGACCTGCTCTAGAAGTGGCAGCTCTCCGACTTAGTGCATCGGCCACTACGTTTGCCTTACCCAGATGGTAGTGCATCTCATACTGATAGTCCGCTAGAAACTCCACCCATCTGCGTCACCGGATATTCAGTTCCTTCTGCGTATCCACATATTTCAAATTTTTATGATCTGAAAATATGTCGTAGTGGACACCATGGAGGTAGTGCCGCCAGACCTTCAATGCAAATATAACCGATCCCATCTCCAGATCGTGAACTGGGTAGTTCTGCTCATGTTTATTTAGCTGGAGGGAGGCATAAGCGATCACATGTCCCTTCTGCATCAAAACTGCTCCCATGTCCTAGTAGGAGGCATCTGCATAAACCTGAAATCCTTCTCTCCCCGAGGGGAGGGCAAGTATCGGGGCTGAAGTGAGTCGACTTTTCATCTCCTGGAACGCCGTCTCGCACTGTGGTGTCCAGACAAACGGTATCTCCTTCCTCATTAGAGATGTAAGTGGGAGGGAAAGTCTAGAAAAAACCTCTACGAACTTCCGGTAATAGCCGACCAGTCCTAGGAAGCTCCGTACGTCCGTAGCAGTCTTCAACTGTGGCCAATCCCGGACTGCCTGAATCTTGGTTGGATCTACTGCCAACCCTGCTAAACTAATAACGTGTCCGAGGAAGGCCACCTCCTTTAGCCAGAACTGGCATTTGCTGAATTTAGCATATAATTGATGTTCCCGTAGCTTCTCCAAGGTCAGTATCAGATGCCTCTTGTGCTCCTCCTCGGTCCTCGAGTAAATGAGGAAGTCATCGATAAAAATGATGATAAACGCATCTAGATATGTCTCGAAGACCCGGTTCATGAGAGTCATGAATGCTAACAGCGCATTCGTGAGCCCGAAGGGCATCACAATAAACTCATAGAGTTCATACCTGCTACTAAAAGCAGTCTTCTGTATATCCTCCTCTCGGATCCGCAACTGATAATAGCCCGATCTCAAGTCCAACTTCGAGAAGAAGTGGGCTCCTTCCAGCTGGTCGAACAGCTCATCTATCCTTGGCAGAGGATAGGTATTCCTGACTGTTAGCCGGTTCAACGCCCGGTAATCGATACACAACCTGAGTGTTCCATCTTTCTTCTTGACGAACAACACTGGGGCTCCCCATAGCGAAGAGCTCGGTTGGACAAACCCGGCTTCCACCAACTCCTGCAGCTGACTTCGGAACTCTGTCAGCTCCCTTGGGGCCATGCGGTAGGGAGCTCTAGATGCCAGCTTAGCCCCTGGCATAAGCAATATCTGGAAGTCCTGCTCTCTGTGCGGGGGTAGCCCTTGTAGTTTCTCCGGGAAGACGTCCGCAAAATCTCACACCACGAGAACGTCGGATACAGATCCCTTGACCTCCGCCATCTCGAAGAGAATCTGATAAATCTTGTCGCCCTGCATGTGGGCCTTGACGGCCTGAATAGACGATATAGATATATGGGAGGTAGGTCTAATACCTTGAAAGATAACTTCTGTGTCTGTATGCCACAACCAGACTAGCCTCCTTGCATAATCGATCCTGGTGTAGTGGTACTCCAGCCACTTCATGCCCAAGATGAGATCAAACCTCGACATTTCCAATACCATTGAAGGAGTTTCGAAAATCTTCCCTCCAATGCATACTCCCGGTCGCACTTCGCCGATGATGTCATCTCGGAGCCGTCTGGGAAGCGTACTCTCCGAGGGATTCCCGTGAAGTGATGTTCAGCTCCTATCTCCTTAGCAAAGTTTGCCGAAATAAATGAGTGTGTAGCGCCGGTGTCAAACAGGGTGTAGGTTGGCTTGTCGTTGGCTGTGACTATGCCTGGGCATAATCAAATGTCTTAGAAGTCTAACTATAGTTTTCATTTCTAGTTTGAAGTTTCTAAAGCAAAAGTCCAATTATTTATGAAAGCACATAAAATATTCTGGCATACCTGTGATTACTTGTTTCGGGTTCCTGGGTTGAGCCAGGTCCAGTGCATAAATCTGTTGTCCTTCCGGCCTGCGGTCTCTACCCTGATATCCATGTCCTTGGCCACGTCCTCGGCCTCCATAATGTTGAGTCGGTGGGGCAATCTGTGGTGCTGGTGGAGGCATCCCTCTCATGGGACAGTTTCTCTTGATGTTCCCCACCTAATGACAGTGGTAACATTCCGGCGGAGTGTAAGCCCCACCTCCCAGTCTCTGCACATCTCGCATCTGAATAGGCTGAGGGGCCAGTGTCACCTGCTCCCTCGGCTCCTGCCTCACCTCCTGTCGAGGCTGATCCTCCACCTTTCGTACCAATGGCGCACGACCTTGCCGCTGATCGTTCCGGGCTCCCCGGCTCTGATCCTCCGTTGGCCTCTTTCTGCCTCTTGTGGTGAGCCAATCTGCCTCTAACCTTTTTGCCTTCTCCAGAATACGAGTGATAGGCCCGTCCGAAACGAAAAGAAGGGCATCCCTCATGTCTTCCCGTAAACCTTTGTAGAACCTCTTGGTGTACGCTGCCTCATCTAGCTGGTAAGAGTCTGCGAAATGGGCTAGATGGTTGAACTCTCGATGGTACTCCACCACCGTCCTGGCACCTTGCTTCAACTGCAAGACGCGGTCCTCCAGCTCGTCTCGGGCCGACTGCGGAACAAAGTGCTCACCAGCATGGGCCTGAACTCCTCCCATGTCACCTTGGCAGCCTCCCTACTAGCAAAGGTAGTCTCCAGAACTATCTTCCACCACCGCTTGGCATGGGACTCCAAGCAGGAAACAACCAGTGGCACCCTTTCCTCCCAAGGGCTCCGTATCCCTGTCAGCATCTCCTTCATGATGTCTAGCCACTCCTCTGTCTGAACTACCTCCTCTATCCCCAAGTAGGACGGGGGAAAGAGTCCTCGAAAGATGCTGAGCCAGTTGGCTCCTGGGATAGGCTGCGGAGCCGGGGCCTGTTGGTTCCTAAAGGCTTCCAAGATAGCCATCAGAGTATGTCCCATGTCAGACTGTAGGAATTGAGTGGGAATCGGCGGAGGTGGTGTAACTTCCGAAATCTGCGGGATTCCACCCGGTGGTGTAGGCAGTGTTGGAGGCTGCGCCACAAAATTTATCGTCAGAAATTTTTCAACCTGAACTAAAATGGACAATTATAAATGTGATCCCCACATGGGCACACCACTGCTTCCGCTGCTTAGTTTTTCCACAAACTAAACTCGTGCGGGGGTGGCCCAGGGTTTTAGCGGACAGCTACTTGATCGATCGAGGTTTCCCTCTGATACCAGTTTGTAAGACCCCCTTTTTAACAACTCATAAAAACCGGGGTCTTATGCCCAAATCCGCCGCTTTGCGGTGACACCTTCGCGCCCGAGAAGATCGTCACTACAAAGCGCCGACTCTGCTGGCCTTGTTCGATCATAATTATAGTAGCAAGTAAAATAGTAAGAAAATGCAGTCCACATCCAGATCACATATAATAAAATCTCCACGAAGGGAGTGTCCACAGAATAGTAAAAGAGTACAGAAATGAAGGGCTTAAGCCCGGTACATCAATATCCTCACTACAGGTCTCTTATGCGGAAGCAAAATAAAACAACTACTAGAAGTCGGGACTCACGGTCCCAGCTGGCTATACTCCTGAGCTAGACTGCCCTGTCTCCAATCGCACCGGTCTCCTGGGCTGCTCCTCCATGCTGGGCTCCACGATCCCCTAATATGATGTGGTTCAAAAACCGTTAGTCTATAAGACTAAGCCCTATCATCCCCCACCCCTTCCACCATGCTCCCAGGCACCGAGCGGGGAGGATGAAAGGAAGGACGTGAAAGAGGAGAGTAAAACAAACAGGTGACAGGGGGACCTAGCTAGCAATTTATAATTTTGTTGTAATAGGTAAAGTAAGAAAGGAATTTAACCTTCACTTATGTGAGTAGACATAAGCCAAGGGATCTTCTACGAGGCTCCCATCATATAAAGTGTCCCATACCACTTTATACATTGGGGTGTCGGTTATCACAAGCAGTATATATATTTAAATAACCTTAATTTATAAACTTGCCCACACAAGCTTATAGACCAAGGGGTCGTTTGGCAAGTCCTAATGTATAAGCGTCCCATTAAACTTATACATTAAGTGTCATAGGTTATTATGAATGATTATGATATGCATCTATATGGTGGGTTCATGTTATGTTCAAGCAGTGCAACTCACCCACCCGACTTTGTGTACACAAACCTTTAGTTCCCCCTTTCGGAGCCGTTACCTCCCAGGATACCTCCGTAGTGGCAGACGGAAGCGGTGGTTTGGGCCTCGCCCACCTCAAAACTAGTATAACACTACTGGTCTGACCTATCGTATGCCTCAATGCTTGGTGCACTAAGCGGACTCCTGCGTACTCTTGCCGACTGGACCGCCGGACTTAAGTTTGGCGAAGTGTAAAACCACACTTGTCGAGTCATCGTACTGGCGTCGGTGCAACGACAATCCAGTACCGAAGACCCGCCACCCTAGATATTCCTTTTTATGCACATGCAATATTCTTAAAAGAAACCAACAAGTCAAGCTCCCGGGCTAAACTGTCCGAATTAACCTCAAACCGAGACTAAGCTCCCCGGACTAAATTGTCCGGCTCAATTTCCAACCCTCATCCCTTTTAAAACCGCGGGATGCCCTTTGAACACCTCAGGACAACTTATCCATTTCCAATCTCCTATCCAACTAGTGTGTGCAGCGTGAAGCCCTATTTCCTACATTACTCTTCCAGTTCATCTTATGGTTTATGTTAACCAAGGACTGCCTTCGGATTATACCCTGTGAGGGGTTCTCAATAGGCACTAGGAACTACGATGGTATGACAGACCAAAGTTCCCTTTCGCAAGGCACTTATTATTATTGGTTGTTTTCCCTTACCCATTCCCTTTTTATATTACATTAAACTAAACCTAGGGTAGTTTTGACCTTCCACTCTCACGGGAACGACGATCTTTCGTCGAACCCGCGCACCTTCTAACACACACTAACTCGATTCTCACCACTCCTTAGAACTTTCTGTGGTGACTCATCTACTTTCATTCAAACAATTCAACACAACTAACTCTACACTATTCCAACTCTTATCCTAATACAACTTTTCCCCAAATTACTATTTGGAGACCAACCTATACTAAGTGATGTTCATGATAGGATGTCCTTCAAGTTTTTATCCGAATGACCTAGGTTATTTACTGAAGTCCTATCATGACATAAATGATTTAATTCCAGAATATTGTATTTTCCTCAATTAATCTTCTATTTAAATAATTTCTTAAAAGAGCCAATCATTGTCAAGTTGATCATGAAATATAAATTTTAAACATGATTAATGTTTCATAAATTCATGATAATATTCCATATGTCTAAAACTGACAATTTCCAAATTTGGTATTTTCCACAAATATTTAAGGCTCCTAAAATTATTTTAGCAGTAATTCCCATATTCCACGATTTGTGAATCAACTACTTGAAATTATCATCCAAATAATTTGAATTAAATATATTACACTACTACAGTCCTAAAATTATCACTGGCCAACTTTCATGATTTTTCACGAAATATTTAATTCTAAATAAATTCAATACAAAAATCTAAAAAGGGCATAATTGTAAATAGAGTACTATGAATATACTTCAAAAATTCATAATTAAATTCCTAACAGTAGATATCTTCTTAAAATAATCAGTGGACAAAATTCACATTTTTACAAGTTAACTTGTTCTTTAAATGATTTATTTACCAAGTATGGCCTTTACAAAATTTATGAAGGAAGCAATATATAAAATCCTTTAAAAATTATAATAAAATTAAGAAATCTCTATTTAGGTCAAAAACCTCTACTGACCAAATTTTACTAGATTCTATTTAAACAAAATGATCAAATTAAATCAAATACTAAATTGAACACTTTGATATTTAACAAAGGAGCTACCATGAATATAATCTATAAAATTCCACTAAAAATATCTAGGGGTTCAACTCACCCTAAGATTCATTCTGCCCCATCTTCACAATTTTTAGATGATGTTAAGTTACTGTTTTGACCTAATAATGCTTCTACCCTAAAGCTAGGGTTTAACTTTTAGGTACTTAACTACTTCTAAATTCCCTAACATTTCAACCAGAGGCTTAAATATACATAAGCTATCTTTCTACTAAATTACAAGGCCATACAAGGACATTTGCCCATATGTCCTTCACAACTCCCAAAGGTCCTTCCTTAGGGTTTGAACTTGGGTCCAAGGGTAAATCAACCCTAATTCATCCATCTTCCCCAGTGGGGGGCACTAAGGGTAATACTAAGCCAGTGGTCCAAAAGGGTTGTGCATTTAATACTTCATTTTTGGCTATAAGCACACTAAGCCCTTTACAAGCCAACACATGCAAAGGGGTTTACCCAACTTGTTGTGGTACATATGGGCTGATAATTTAACCAAGCCTTAATAATGTCCACATGGACATGCCACCAAAAATGGGGCCCTTTTGGAGTTGAACTACTCCAAGAATCACCAAAACAAGCCTAGGGGTATTTTAGTAATTTCCCCCTAATTTTAATTCCAATTAATCCCATTTTTGGACATGGCCTAATTATGCCCTAAACCAGTTACTGCCGAAAATCCCAGGTCATTTGGGCCTCTGGATGGGCTTGGGCATCTCTTCCAATTTCTGCATTTTTGTTATTTGCAGCCCAAGACAATTCACCTTTTCAGATCTTGCAAGTGAGATATCTCAACATGCAGAGGGCTAATTTGACTAATTTTTCTACCATATGTCTAATATACCCCTAAGGCAGGCCACCAAAATTTGGGACCAATTGGGGTTGGTATGCTCCAAAAATCAACATTATTTGATTTATCAAATTCTGACTAAAACTATAGAATTATTTTCCCCAAAAATTCTCATTTTTGGGGAGGGTCTAGGTATGCCTAATTAAGCCACATGCCCAAAATTTCAGTCCATTTGGACTTAGGGTTTTGTCAGGGCACTCCTTTTATTTTTTGACCTACCCTAGGACCAGCCCTAGGAAAATGACTCTATTGGGCAGTATACTTAACCAAAATTAATGTGTAACATATCAAATTAAAGGTAACTCAAAGAACTATAACTTTTATGTTAAACCCCTTTTGTGAAAATGTCCAGAAGTGCCCTAAAAATAAACATGCATAACTCTGTCAAAATTACCCTAAATTGTATACTATTCATATATTAAAAATAATAACTTGCATGGCACACATCTTAAAGCAATCGGATGGTTGCATGTCATCTTCTACAAATTGCCTGTATCGAGTCCGGTGCATGGTGGTTTTCACGGGGCGGTTTCCGGCGGCTAGGGGCGGCGCAACCCCCGGCAAACTTCTCCTCTACCCTCACGGTGGTGGGGGCGAGTCTTGGCCGGCGATTAGGCGGCGGAAGGGGGCGGCGCCACCCAACCCGAGAGCTCCAGAAACTCCATTAATGGAGAAAACGAAAGCTAGGTTCGGGCTAATTTGAGCCCGAACCATACCCTAAACAATCCTAAGATCTAAAACATGAAGAGAGAGGTGAGGGAGGACCTTCCCGGCGGCCTTGCGACATGAGGAGCGGCGGATGACCATGGCAGCGGCGGCGGTGGCTTTTCTCTCGGGTTCACGGCTCCAGCTCGAGTTCAGCTCTCTCTCTCTCTCTCTGCTGCTCTCCTTGTCCTCAGGGTGATGAGGCCGAGGGGAGTGAGGGGAGGGAGATAAAGTTGGGGGGCGATATACACTAGGTGGGGGGGCGGGTTTACCTTGGTTTTGTCACCATGCCTGCATGGGTGGGCCCCACCCAATCCACCTCCTCCTAAATGACCCCAAGGGTCGGCTAGCCCAGGTGGGGGCTGATGGCATGGGCCCAAGTGGGCTTAATTCACTAGCACTCTAAATTATACCCTTTCTCTCTCCTATTCTATTCAAATTCTCTCTCCTAGGTTAATTCTCAAATTATCCATGCATGAAACCCATTTTTCTCCTCCCGATGGGTTATGAGTTGTCTTTGACCCATTGGGTGGCATTGGGTTAATTTGGGTGGACCCAACCCAAGGAATAGGGCTTAGGGTCATTTCTGGCTTATTAGGTCAAAGTGTTGACTGGGGTCAACATGGGTCCTATGGTTGACCCTACGACCTTCCCTAGGGTCCACTTAGGTTGGACTTACTTGGCCCTCCAATTCTAGGGTTTCATGGTTTTACTATTTGCAGACCAAGTGACACTCAACTAAAATCCTTGGTTCACTTGGTCCTTCTTGGTTCTCTAAGGGTTTGTCCTGACCTAGTCAGGACAAAATCACTCCTAGGGGTCTCGTTGGAAATGGGATGTTACAAAAGTACACCCCAATGGAGAGATTACACGTGAGTCAACACATTGGCCTACACAATGAGGAATTACATTGTATAGTTATGTGTTTCATGACCCACTATAGCCTTACATTGGATTGTACTTAACGATACAATCCTGCAAGCATATAACTCAAATAGACCACCAAATACAATCTCATTTCATCTTAGCTTACGAGGAACCTTTTTCAAATCAGGATTATTGTGGATATAATACCCAACAATCTCCCCCTATTTGAAAAAGTCAGAACCCTACAAACTAAGGTGAATTATACACATAATAATAATAAATCAAAGAAAGAACAAGACATTAAAGAAATAATTAAGAGATAAAATGCATTTCATGACAAAACATTAAGTTATATATATATATATATATATATATATATATATATATATATATATTGGGGCAAACAGTATCTACAAATCAATAGGAAAGAAAATCAAGTATGTTTCCTCTTGCTCTTCTGACTCTGTCTGACAAAATAAGCTTTCGGCTTGGGAAAATATCATGGCGGAGCTGGAGGCACATTCGAATCATAAAAATTATTTTTTTTGAAATGTAGTCTTCTTTTAGAGTAAGCAACCTCATACTTCTGCCATACATCTGAGCTATAATAATCTCATATGTTCTCATTAGCCAAGTCCACAATCTTGAATGTGTCCAGAATGATACTCTTTGAAATCGGACCCCACACCTCAGCAATTTCTCTATTAGGTTCAGACCTGACCGCAGACGGGCCTTCACCATACTTTATCCTTTTTGAGCTAGTTGAGGTATGTCTTCAACTACCTGAACTTCTGGATTTGCAGCAGCAGCAATAGCAGAAGTATCTAGTCCAAACTGAGGAAAATCCTGAGTGTTTGTCCAGTATTGATAATAATCCTGAGCAGGATTAACAGGAGCATCTACTAGAGCAGGCACTAAAGGTTTTGGAATTATAGCTTGAGTCTGACCTTGCACACAAAGCAACTCATTATGAAGCCAACTGAAGTTATCATAACTATAGGTATTGACTCCCTTGAAGTTGTAAGACCCCCCTCCCGGAACAAAAAACAAGGCACGAGAGGGGTCTTATGCCCAGAACAGCCGCCTTGTAGTAGCACTAGAACTCGGGCTAGCCTGTACCACAAGACGCCTATCCTGCCGGCTATAACCAATATCAACACATAAATGCCAACCCAACCATAATAATATAAAGAAGTCAATCCAAACTAAGCATAAGTCCATAAGTACGGCAAAAGAGAAGCTAAATAAGCTTCTACATAATCAGAGTACGTAAATAGAATTGCCCCGAAGGGCTATAATAAAATCTCTCTCGCTCACATCTGTAACCGACGGTAGCGACGGTACCATCCCCTCAGGCCCTGTCGTCCTGGCCTGGCTGTCCAGTTGCATGACATGCTGCTCCACCTGCGGGGTTTCCTCCTAAAAAGGAAGACGTAGCAACCGTTAGTCATAAAGACTAAGTGGCTTCACATCCGCTCCCCGCGCGACTCCTCGGCATCGGGCAGAGAAAGGAATAGGTACAATATATATAACAGTAGTACAAGCAGGTGAAGTAAGTATACATGTCATAAGTAGCAATAGAAGTAGTGTATAAATGAGCAACCTATTGTTCTATAATTCTACCATCTACAGCAGCAAGAGAGTATAATGTTATAACAGTAAGTAACTCAACTTATATGGATGCCCATACAAGCATATAAGTTGAGGGTCGTTCAGCAGTAAGTAACTCATCGTATAGGAGTGCCCATACAAACTTATACGATGAGGGTTTTGTGTATGTAATGAAGTGCAATGCTATGTATGCAATGCAATGACACACCCATGATCAAGCACATGCAATTGCTATGTCGACACAGACTTATAGTTCCCACTATTCGAGCAGGTAGCTAACCTCTCAGGCGTCAATCGTCGTGGCTAAACGGTGACAGTAGAGCGGGCATCTCCACTACTAGGCTGGTCTCCACACTACCTGGCCTAGGCCTCCGTATGTCTCAACGCTAAGAACACAACAGCGGAGCTCACACGCATACTACGGCTCAGAGGGTTCTCTTGGGTAAATGTGCACCAAGATCCTAGCCCCAAACTGGCCTAAAGTATGACACGGAAGGAGCCTCGGAAGTGAGCACGAGGACCAAGCCCAACCGTTCACTTAGCACGAAAGGAGCCTCTGGACGTGAACACCGAGGACCAAGCCCAACCTCCCAAGGTCTAATTGTCAACTCCCATCGGTGTGACGATTGGCGAGCCCGTAGACCTGCCACACTATCCTTAACCCAGGATTATGACACCGCGTGTCGACTCACACCACATACAATTCCACAATATCGTGGCATGGAAGGAGCCTCGGGACGTGAACACCGAGGACCAAGCCCAACCATCCATCAAATACGGAAGGAGCCTCGGGACGTGAACACCGAGGACCAAGCCCAACCGTCCAACTTACTCATCTCAACCTCATTCCAACTAGTGACGGTCAACACCGCACTTGTTAACTTCCACAATGCTACCCGTAGGGATACGACACTCTAAGCATTGGATTACTAATTCCCTTCTATCCATTCAACATACATCATGGTCATAGTTAAATCATTTATATGCCCTTCCAAATGAATTCAACATGATATAGATAATGGGCATAAATATACATCTACCAATTTATATCAGGCTTTTTCCTTAATTTAAGCTTGTCCACAACTCGTTATACGGATTCAGATTTATAATACCGACTTATCATATCACAATGATGATTATGTCAAAAGAGTTCACCCAAACCTCAAGTTGGATCGCAACATTAAATTCCACCAAATCGAATTCCACACTACACAGCCCAGAATTTAGGTGCAGCATTAATCCGGGCAGCAACTTCGACCAAGGATTCCCGTGGCTACAGAAATCCGGCGAGTGCGTGTAATCACTCGTTGGAAAGATAATTTAAAGGGATACAACTTTCGTGTTTAGTCGAAAGCCCAGATCTGGCCAGAACACCCCCGAAATTGTCCACGAAGATCGCTGCGTGCAGAAATCAGATTTTTGCACGCATCTTAAGGTGAGATGAACGACATCCGTTCATCTTCCTCCTTACATCGATCTCCCAAAAACTTCTCCAGAAATTACGTCCACCCTTATTCACCCTCACACAGCCATACTTCTCTGTGAATCACTCTCTCATCTTTACTTTGAAGAATTAAGAGGTTGGAGGAGACTAAGCCTAGAAAACGACCTAGGCATGGCTTTTCCCTAAGAAATCTCCTCCTCACCATCAAGACTCTATGGAGTCGATATCTCTCCTAGAATATAACTACAGAACTAGCACCAAGGGAGAGGGGAGGAAGCTCACCTCATTTCCAGTGGTACAATCATTCTCGGCCATGGATCTATTCGTCCTCCTCCGTGGCATCATTTCCTCCTTGAAGGCGATGGCGTTTCTCCTCTTCCAAAGTTTGGATGGCTCCAGCAATCCTCTCTTCCTCCAGAGCTCCGACTCCAACGATCGGCTTCTCTCCCGATGGTTTTGCGCGGGTAGCGGCTCGGCAGTGGTCGAAGTGACGGCTAGGGTTTAGTTTCCTTCTTATTTATATTAGCGCATTCGGGTTATGTCACTTCGCCATGTGTCAATTTCTGATTGGACCGCCCAAATTAGGTCTTATTTGAAATGACCGGTCCAAGGGATAATCCAGCACGAATCCCGAAGTCCAGTTCAGTCCGCCTGTACAAGCTAGCGAATCTGCCTGGGCGGAAAAATTCACAAGTCAAATTCGGCGGGAATCAGCTTCCATTCTCGACGATCGGCGAGCATAGTCGGGTATTCTCGACAATTTCGTCGGGTATCAACAATGATTCCCGACGAATTTCCCTTAACCATTTTATCGGAAATCCTGGCGTCGAGTGCGTTGAGTATCAGTCAGCGATACTCGACGATCGGCCATAATTCTCAACGATCGGTGAGTATAGTCGGGCATTCTCGACGAATTTGTCGGGTATCAACAATGATTCCCGACGAATTTCCCTTAACCAGTTTATCGGAAATCCTGGCATTGAGTGCGTTGAGTATCAGTCAGCGATACTCGACGATCGGTCATCATTCTCGATGATCAGTGGGTATATCCAGGCATTCTCGACAAATTCATCGGATATCACTCAACCCATCACTCCGTTCAACACACTTGACACCTTTTGCCAGTACGCCCCGAGCCCGAGTCAAGTCTCTTGACTCAGAACTCCTACGAGGGGGCCTAGCACGAATTGGGACGTTAAAAATCCTATAAACAAAATAAAAGATTTCGTCCCCGAAATCAGGCTGAGGCTATGGGGAGTAAAGCATACAAAAATAACATATGCTTTTAAATAAAACTACCTTAAGCAAACAACTCTGGGTAGTGTCCTTGCATCAAATCCATCGGCTCCCATGTGAATTCCTCCTTCCCATGATTAGACCATAGCACTTTTACTAAGGGAACACTTTTGCGGCGCAAGGCTCTTATCTCATTATCAACGATCCGCACCGGCTCCAGTCGCACAGATCTGTCAGACGCCACAATACCATCAGTTGTGGGGATGTATTATTCGGGCCGCAACAGCGCCTTCCGAAGCGACGATACATGGAACACATCATGGAGATTCTCTAGCTCGGGTGGTAGCTCCAGCCGATAGGCCAAAGGGTCAATCCTTTCCAATATGACATAGGGCCCAACATACCGTGGGCTGAGCTTCTTCACTCCCCGCACCCATGACACTCCATGCATCGGCCAGATTTTCAGGAACACTTTATCACCCACTTGAAACTCAACCATACGGTTCCTTACGTTATAATACTTCGCCTGCCGACTTTGAGCCTCTAACATACGATCCCGTATCAACCTAACCATCGCATCTGTGTCATCTATATATTCAACACCCAAAGTATTCGGATCTTCATCTTGCACCCAAGACAAGGGGGTACTACACCTCCTTCCATATAGGGCTTCATGGGGCGCCATGCCAATGTTAGCTTGATGGCTATTGTTGTAGGAGAATTCCACTAAGGGCAAGAGTCTTTCCCACGGCTCTCCCCTATCTATCACACATAACCTCAACAGATCCTCCAATGTTCGGATGGTCCGCTCAGACTGCCCGTCCGTCTAAGGATGAAATGCGGTGCTGAAGGTAAGGCGCGAGCCCAAATACGCCTGCACCGCCTTCCACTCCTTGGAGGTAAAGCAGCCATCACGGTCCGAAACTATCGTCTTAGGTACGTCGTGATACCGTACAAACTGCTCCACGAAAAGGCGTACTAAGACATCCACATGAGCCTCCTTCTTCATAGGAATTAACCGGGCAAATTTCGTTAGGCGATCAACGATCACCCACACTGAATCATTTCCTGAGCGGGAGCGAGGTAGCCCATATACGAAGTCCATGGAAATATCCTCGAACTTCCACTCGGGGATTGGCAACGACTGCAACGGGCCATCGGGACTCCTGCACTCCGCCTTCACTCTTTGGCAGGCTTCACAATGCGTGACAAAGTATCAGACATTCTTCTTCATTCCTGGCCAACACATCGTATTCCGTAAGCCGACGTACATCTTTGAAATTCTCGGGTACACTGAATATTGAGAGCAATGTGCCTCTCTCAAGATATCCTCCCGGATTTTACCGCCTTTGGGAATGTAGAGCAGGCCGCGAAAGTAAACGAGGCTGTCCTTTAGTGTGTACTCGTCTATAGCCCCGTCTTCGATCAACTTGAGTGCCGGGGCCAGAGCCGCATCCAATCCTTGCTCCACTCGGATCCGGTCTCGGATATCACAAACTATGCTCATGCTGGACAAGTACTCTGAATATTCTGCCGAAGGAGCCTTAAATATCAATGTAATGTCCATCTCCTCAATCATCTGCTCCAACTCCATGCTCATCAACCGAAACTCTGGGCTCGAGCCGGGTACTTTCCTGCTCAACGCATCGGCTACAGAGTTTGCTTTTCCGGGGTGGTAGTTCAAGGTGAACTCATAATCGCATAGAAACTCTAACCACCGTCATTGTCTTAGGTTCAACTCCTTCTTGGTATAAACGTACTTCAAGATGGTCCGAGAAGATTTCGCAGTGGATGCCATATAGATAATGCCTCCATACCTTCAAGGCGAACACCACTGCTCCTAGCTCCAAATAATGCACCGGATAATTTATTTCATGCTTCTTCAATTATCTTGAAGCATAAGCAATCACGTGCCCGTGCTACATCAACACCGCTCCCAACCCCTGATAAGATGCGTCCGTGTAAACTTGAAATCCTTCCTTCCCAGACGGTAGGACAAGGATGGGGGCGGAGGTATGTCTATCCTTCAATTCCTGGAATGCCGTTTCACATTGGGGTGTCCACTCAAATGGCACACCTTTCTTTGTCAAAGAAGTAAGCGGGAGGGCAGTCTTGGAGAATCCTTTTACGAACTTGCGGTAGTATCCGGCAAGTCCAAGAAAACTCCTCACATCAGCCGCCGACTTCAAGGGCGACCACTCCTTCACGGCATGCACCTTGGCCGGTTCCACAGCTAGTCCAGTCCCCCTGATTACATGACCCAAGAAAGCCACTTCCCTAAGCCAGAATTCACACTTACTAAACTTGGCGAATAGGGCGTGCTCTTTTAACTTTTCCAGAACTAAGGCCAGATGCCCGGCATGCTCTTCCTCTATCTTAGAGTAGACTAAGATGCCGTCAATAAACACAATGATGAAGACATCTAGATAGGCCACAAACACTTTATTCATCAAGCTCATGAAAGCTGATGGGGCATTTGTGAGCCCAAACAGCATCACCGTAAACTCATATAAGCCGTACCTTGAGCTGAATCTCGTTTTCTGGATATCGTCCTCTTGTATTCTCAATTGATAATACCCCGAGCGCAAATCTAGCTTGGATAACCAATGCGCACCCACCAGTTGATCGAACAACTCATCGATCCGAGGTAACGGATAGGTGTTCCGTACCGTCAGTCGGTTGAGCTCCCGATAGTCTATACATAAACGCAGGGTTCCATCTTTCTTCTTAACGAATAGAATAGGGGCTCCCCAAGGTGATGAGCTGGGGCGAACAAACCCTGATTCAACCAACTCCTGCAGTTGAACTATAAACTCTGCGAGTTCTTTGTGGCCATTCGATAAGGGGTCCTGGAAACAAGCTTAGCTCCTGATACAAGCTTAATCTGAAAATCCACTTCTCTATGCGGGGGTAACCCTGGTAATTTCTCAGGAAATACCTCAGGGAAATCCCGTGCTACCCGCACATCCTTCACATCTACCCTCACCTCCTTCAGTTCGAAACATACCATGTAGACTTCATCCCCTCTCATATGAACTTTCAAGGTCTGGAATTAGGATAACAATAATCGTGGTGCGAAATTTATACATTTGAAGATTGCATCAGTATCTCCATGTCTCAAATAGATTTGCTTCTCCGCACAGTCGATTCTTGCATAGTGCCAATCCAGCCACGCCATGCCCAGAATGAGGTCGAATTCTGGCATTCTCAAAATTATGGCGGGGGTATCAAAGGTCTTTCCCTCAATGGTTATCTCCAACTTACACTTCACGGTTGCCGTCATCTTAGATCCGTCTGGGAGGCGTACTCTTCGAGCAATACCTGTGAAATATTGCACTCCGTGTATGTCCTTGATGAACTCTTCAGACACGAAAGAATGTGAAGCACCGGTGTCAAATAACGTATAAGCCGGTTTCCCGCCGACCATCATGGTGCCTAAGTGTCATTAATAATACTCAAGCTAGACGTCTAGTATATCTTAAGCCACTAGAGGATATTAATGGAAGCAAAATGGCTAATTCAAATCGTACATGCAATCATCTCCCGAGGATTCCGCTCTTGAGTCATATCCAAGGCATACATCTGATCCTGAGCGGGTCCGGGGTTTCTTCCTCGTGGTCCACGTACTCGACCACGCACATACCCTCACTCTCGAGGGGCTGCTGGAGGGAAAGCAAGAGGCGCATCTCCAAATAGTTGCGGACAGTAGCGTCGAATGTGGCCCAGTTGGTTGCATTCAAAGCACACCCGCTCCTGCCTTCCGCCGTGTTGCTGAAATTGTTGAGGTGGAGGTAATGCTGGCGGTTGCGGAACCGGGCGCTCCTCTATAAAATTCTGGGGGAAATGCCTGCCACCTCTCCGATATCCTCTTCCTTTTCTATTGTCAAATCTCCTTCTGTTGCTGGGGCCGGCTTCCATCACGCCCTCCGCTAGCCTCTTACCACTTCCCAAGTGGTCTGCTTCCAATCTCCTCGCCATATCGATAATCTTCGCCAGACTAGAGTCCGCTATAAACAAAAGGGCTTGCCTTAGGGGATCTCGCAAGCCTTTGTAGAATCGTTTGGCGTACCCTCTATCATCCAATTCATAGGAGTCAGCGAATCTAGCCAAGTACTGAAACTCCCGTTGGTACTCTTTCACCGACTTAGACCCTTGCTTTAGTTGCAAAAATCTCTCTTCAAGATCATCTCGAGCGGCCGAGGGGATGAAATGCTCTAAGAAGGCTTCAGAGAATTCGCTCCAACTAATGTCCGTGTACACTCTTCCATGAAAAGTGGAGCCCATGAGGGACTTCCACCACCTTTGGCGTGCAGCTCTAAGAGTGTCACCACAAGGGTCACCGCCATGTTGTTTGGGCATCTTATTCCTGCCAACAGCTCTTGTACAGTGTCGAGCCACTCTTTCGTACGTACTGCCGACTCTGTCCCAATATAAGCGATAGGGGAGAGAGCTCGAAAAATGCTTAACCAACTAAATCCCGGACCCTGTTGTTGTACAGGTGCCTGCTGAGATTATGACTTAAAGGCGTCCAAAATAGCTGTGAGCGTCTGCCCCAACTCTGATTGTTGGAATTGTGTAGGTACGAACGGGGCGGGGGTGCCCCTCACTGGCTCAGCATGTACTGGGATCTACACATAGGGTACAAACCTAAAGTTAGGTTGGTTAATCTAAGGCCAAATATGGACGAACTTAGTGTGAATTACATAGGGGCACACCACTTCTTCCGCTAAGTCAGTTTGTCCCCAAACTGACGAATCAAACGGGGGTGGCACCATTGTTAAGTGACTTTCTCCTTGGAGGATCGTAGCAAACTGATACCATTTGTAAGACCCCCCTCCCGGAACACAAAACACGGCACGAGAGGGGTCTTATGCCAAGAATAGCCGCCTTGCAGTAGCACTAGCACAAGGGCTAGCCTGTACCACAAGACGCCTATCCTGCCAGCTACAACCAATATCAACACATAAATTCCAACCCAACCATATTAATATAAAGAAGTCAATCCACACTAAGAATAAGTCCATAAGTACGGCAAAAGAGAAGCTAAACAAGCTTCTACATAATCAGAGTACGTAAATAGAATTGCCCCGAAGGGCTACAATAAAATCTCTCTCGCTCACATCTGTAACCGACGATAGCGACGGTACCGTCCCCTCAGGCCCTGTCGTCCTAGCCTAGCTGTCCAGCTGCATG
Source organism: Platanthera zijinensis (assembly GCA_039513925.1). Lineage (NCBI taxonomy): Eukaryota > Viridiplantae > Streptophyta > Magnoliopsida > Asparagales > Orchidaceae > Platanthera > Platanthera zijinensis. The sequence continues at coordinate 162,443,414 of CM077080.1, forward strand.
ACCTGCTGCTCCACCTGAGGGGTTTCCTCCTAAAAAGGAAGACGTAGCAACCGTTAGTCATAAAGACTAAGTGGCTTCACATCCGCTCCCCGCGCGACTCCTCGGCATCGGGCGGAGAAAGGAACAGGTACAATATATATAACAGTAGTACAAGCAGGTGAAGTAAGTATACATGTCATAAGTAGCAATAGAAGTAGTGTTTAAATGAGCAACCTATTATTCTACAATTCTACCATCTACAGCAGCAAGAGAGTATAATGTTATAACAGTAAGTAACTCAACTTATATGGATGCCCATACAAGCATATAAGTTGAGGGTCGTTCAGCAGTAAGTAACTCATCGTATAGCAGTGCCCATACAAACTTATACGATGAGGGTCTTGTGTATGTAATGAAGTGCAATGCTATGTATGCAATGCAATGACACACCCATGATCAAGCACATGCAATTGCTATGTCGACATAGACTTATAGTTCCCATTATTCGAGCAGGTAGCTAACCTCTCAGGCGTAAACCGTCGTGGCCAAACGGTGACAGTAGAGCGGGCATCTCCACTACTAGGCTGGTCTCCACACTACCTGGTCTAGGCCTCCGTACGCCTCAACGCTAAGAACACAACAGCGGAGCTCACACGCATACTATGGCTCAGAGGGTTCTCTTGGGTAAATTTGCACCAAGATCCTAGCCCCAAACTTGCCTAAAGTATGACACGGAAGGAGCCTCGGAAGTGAGCACGAGGACTAAGCCCAACCGTTCACTTAGCACGGAAGGAGCCTCGGGACGTGAACACTGAGGACCAAGCCCAACCGCCCAAGGTCTAACTGTCAACTCCCATCGGTGTGACGATTGGCGAGCCCGTAGACCTGTCACACTATCCTTAACCCGAGATTATGGCACCGCGTGTCGACTCACACAACATTCAATTCCACAATATCATGGCATGGAAGGAGCCTCGGGACGTGAACACCGAGGACCAAGCCCAACCATCCATCAAATACGGAAGGAGCCTCGGGACGTGAACACCGAGGACCAAGCCCAACCGTCCAACTTACTCATCTCAACCTCATTCCAACTAGTGACGGTCAACACCGCACTTGTTAACTTCCACAATGCTACCCGTAGGGAGACGACACTCTAAGCATTGGATTACTAATTCCCTTCTATCCATTCAACATACATTATGGCCATAGTTAAATCATTTATATGCCCTTCCAAATGAATTCAACATGATATAGATAATGGGCATAAATATACATCTACCAATTTATATCAGGCTTTTTCCTTAATTTAAGCTTGTCCACAACTCGTTATACGGATTCAGATTTATAACACCGACTTATCATATCACAATGATGATTATGTCAAAAGAGTTCACCCAAACCTCGAGTTGGATCGCAACATTAAATTCCACCAAATCGAATTCCACACTACACAGCCCAGAATTTAGGTGCAGCATTAATCCGAGCAGCAACTTCAACCAAGGATTCCTGTGGCTACAGAAATTCGGCAAGTATGTGTAACCACTCGTTGGAAAGATAATTTCAAGGGCTACAACTTTCGTGTTTAGTCGAAAGCCCAGATCTGGCCAGAACACCCCCGAAATTGGCCACGAAGATTGATGCGTGCAGAAATCAGATTTCTGCACGCATCTTAAGGTGAGATGAACGACATCCGTTCATCTTACTCCTTACATCGATCTCCCAAAAACTTCTCCAGAAATTACGTCCACCCTTATTCACCCTCACAAAGCCATACTTCTCCACGAATAACTCTCTCATCTTCACTTTGAAGAATGAAGAGGTTGGAGGAGACTAAGCCTAGAAAACGACCTAGACATGGCTTTTCCCTAAGAAATCTCCTCCTCACCATCAAGACTCTATGGAGTCAATATCTCTCCTAGAATCTAACTACATATTTAGCACCAAGGGAGAGGGGAGGAAGTTCACCTCATTTCAAGTGGTACCATCATTCCCGGCCATGGATCTAGTCGTCCTCCTCCGTGGCATCATTTCCTCCTGGACGGCGATGGCATTTCTCCTCTTCCAAAGTTTGGCTAGCTCCAGCAAGCCTCTCCTCCTCCAGAGCTCCGACTCCGACGATCGGCTTCTCTCCCGATGGTTTTGCGCGGGTAGTAGCTCGGCAGTGGTCGAAGTGATGGCTAGGGTTTAGTTTCCTTCTTATTTATATTAGCGCATTAGGGTTATGTCACTTCGCCACGTGTCAATTTCTGATTGGACCGCCCAAATTAGGTCTTATTTGAAATGACCGGTCCAAGGGATCATCTAGCACGAATCTCGAAGTCTGGTTCAGTCTGCCTGTACAAGCCAGCGAATCTGCCTGGGCGGAAAAACGCACAAGTCAAATTCGGCGGGAATCAGCTTCCATTCTCGACGATCGGCGAGCATAGCTGGGTATTCTTGACGAATTCGTCGGGTATCAACAATGATTCCCGACGAATTTCCCTTAACCATTTTATCAGAAATCCTGGCGTCGAGTGCGTTGAGTATCAGTCAGCAATACTCGACGATCGGCCATCATTCTCGACGATCGGTGAGTATAGCCGGGCATTCTCGACGAATTAGTCGGGTATCAACAATGATTCCCGACGAATTTCCCTTAACCAGTTTATCGGAAATCCTGGCGTTGAGTGCGTTGAGTATCTATCAGCGATACTCGACGATCGGTCATCATTCTCGACGATCGGTGGGTATATCCGGGCATTCTCGAAGAATTCATCGGATATCACTCAACCTATTACTCCGTTCAACACATTTTACACCTTTTGCCAGTGCGCCCCGAGCCCGAGTCAAGTCTCTTGACTCAGAACTCGTGCGAGGGGGCCTAGCGTGAATTGGGACGTTACAGAAGTTTTCCACCAAGGCGGCTTAAAGGGTTGTCACCTTAGCTTTCAGCACATCCTCCCCCTTTTTGACTTCTTCCAGTACCGCGTTTACTATGACATTTGAATAGTAAACCATTTGGTTATCGAACTTGTCCATGCCTGCATTCTGGGCAGTAATGACTGTTTTGGCATTTGCGTCAACATTCTGGAGCACCTCCAAATTACTTTTCAGTCCGACCATTATATGAACAATTGCTTGGCCACCCTGCACAAACCACGAATCCAGCCTATTATCCAGTTTATCAAAACTCACCTTGATAGTTGCAAGGCCATTATTCAAGTCTTTATCTGTTTCTTTGACTTTCTTCAAGGATCGATCAAAATATGCTTGATTCTTAGCCATCATTGCTTCGATGGATTTCAGAATAGATACGTCTATACTGGTGCAAGGTATATCTGTAACTGGAACACTAGGGGGAAGGGATATCTTCACTTCCCTCAGAGTCACTAGAGGACTCGTCCATGGGAGTAATAGTAGCTTTAGAAAGTAGATTAGGAGCAGGGGCTTTTAGAACAGAAGGATGCACTTCTGCATCTTCTTTTTCATCAGATAAATCAACTATATCTACCTCCTCCATTGGAGGTCCACCTGGAATTGCAGCAATCCTTCTTTGAAGTTTTCTCACGAATCTGTCCAACTCTGTTTGTATGGATACAGAAGGATGGGTCTACTCCCCCTCAGTCCTACAGGTATAGCATCGGGGAGAGTGGCAAGCAGATTCTCGGGGACAACAATCGCAGAAGAATCATTTACATTATCAGCAGCTGCAAGCTCATCCTCATCAGCAATGTCGTAGTCAACAACATCTAGCTCAGTATCATCTATTGGCTCATCCACATCCTCAACAACATCCAATACATCAGTAATAATAGGAACATCCTCGAGATCAGTAGCAAGCTGAACATATTCAGCTACCATCTCATTCTCAGCCTCATCGGGCACTACCTCAGCAGTAGCAGCATGTGCAATCTCTACAACCTCTGTAAGAATATCAACTGTCTCTAGAACTGTACTATCTGCAGCTGAAGCTGAAACTAAAATCTTTGGCTCAGAACTGACTAGTGCATCTGTCTCTGTGGCGGCAGGAACACTCAAGGGCACTGTCTCAGTTGCCACTTGTGTATCAGCTGGCTCCACCTCAACTCCTACACTCAATCTATCAGGATTTTCACTGGGGGTGGAAGCAGGAATCCTGTCCTCAGGTACATCCTCTTCCTCTACCTTAGGCACATCTCTGACTCCCCCTGGCCTTTGGATCCTCCAATCCTACCTCGAGAAGATGGAAGCGTTGATCTTCTTTAGGTGGTCGTCTTTGGACGTGTCAAACTTGTCTCTGTCTATCTGATTCAAGACATACTTAGAATCCTTCCAAAGTTGTGAGCGCAGAGACTATCTTTGATTCTGGCAAACAACATAGCACCACAATCCATCCTCTTCTGGCAGATAATCGCCACTAAAATCTTGAACATCTCAGAAGATTGGTAGTCATGGGATCCGGTCTTGCATAGTAGTACTTTACCAATGATGTCCGACAAGAGCTTGTCTTTCTCGTTCATCCCTTTTCTCTTAACGGATTTGGTGCCTCTGGGTAGTCCACAAAACAGCATTGCTCTTGTAAAGTCCTCTTCTTCGAGGTGATCAGCTTCGTCACAGGCTGGAAGCCTCAAGAGCTGGGTGAGGAGAGAAGCCTTCACCTTAACATTCATCTAACGAACTCTGCTTTTGATCATAGTATCTTTACGTCGAAGCTTACCATTCTGAAAGAACTCAAGGACATCCTTATCCACAATCTTGCAGGGGTGTTCTAGGACAAAAGAGAGGCCTGCTGTTTCCAACATGAGAATTACGTTCCTGAACTCATTTGAGGCAAAAGCAAACCCTGTGCGGACCAATTCTCCACCACCTAGCAAATCGCTTGTCCTTCAAGGATCCATGAAGAATATAGCTGAAATCAAACTTGTTGAAATCGAACTGTTTCGACCGAAACTCTGGACGATTGCAGAAACTGACGGCTCTTGAAACGAGCTTGTTGGTGACTGGAAGATCTCTAGAAGACTGGAAACTGTTGTAATTGTACCTTGACGGAAGGGCTCGCGCAGAACGACTCGACAGGGAAGACGGTGACAAACTGTTCCGCGTTAAATGAATCGTCGGGAATAAAATCCGTGGAGATGGGCAGTTTCTTTCGAAGAGGTGTAGACTATTTGCCCCTAAACTATATATATATATATTTAAAGTTTAATACATGGGAAACAACGCGTACCTGAAAACCGTGACTCTTCGGATCCAATATAAGAAAATAAAATTTTGACCTAAGTCAAATTCGGCGAGTTTTGCCGAAAACAGAGCCAGATTCGTCGAGTTTCATTGTAAATAATAGACATATTTCGACGAATCAGTGAGATTTGATGAGTGATATCCGCCGAATTCTCCTTAGACAAATTTCTCTGCTTTGAAATACTTCCCGAGTGAATTCCTATCTCCATAGAAATCTTCACGAGTCCTTATTCATCATACCTAATTCCGTTTTAAAAAACAAGAACTTGGCTTCGTCTAGTGGCTTCGTGAATATATCTGTGACCTGCTTATCTATTAGGACATAGCTGAGGGCTATATCCTTATTCTCCACATGCTCCCGGATAATGTGATATCTTATTTCGATGTGCTTCGTCCGACTATGAGAGACTGTGTTGTTTGCAATCGCTATTGCACTAGAGGAGTCGCAAAACATCGGAATCTCCTTAAACATTAGGTTGTAATCCTCAAGTTGATTCCTGATCCAAAGAAGTTGTGCACAACAATTACCAGCAGAGATGTACTTTGACTCGGCAGTGGAGGGTTCCACACAATTCTGCTCCTTGCTGCTCCATGAAATAAGCCTTCTTCCGAGGAATTGTCATGTCCCGAAAGTGCTTTTCCTATCATCCCTTCTACCTGCAAAATCTGTATCTGAAAATCCAATTAGCTCGACATCATTACTTCTTGAGTACCATAAGCTAAGATTTGGTGTACTCTTAAGATATCTTAAAATTCGCTTTGCGGCGACATAATGAGATTCCTTCTAGTTCACCTGAAATCTAGCGCGCACACATATCGAGAACATTATGTCCGGTCTATTAGACGTAATGTAGAGCAAGTATCCAATTATGCTTCTATACTTGGTTTCATCAAAAGGTTTCCCTTGCTCATCCTTGTCCAGAGATATAGTTGAACTCATTGGAGTCCTCATCGAGATTGCGTTCTCCATTCTGAATTTCCTAAGTTACTCCTTGGTGAACTTCGTCTAAGAGATGAAAATTCCATCTTTAGATTGTTTCAACTAAAGTCCTAAGAAATACTTCAGCTCTCTCATATTGCTCATTTCAAACTTCCCTTACATAAGTTTAGAGTACTTCTTGCAAAGGTTGTCCTCCATAGAGCCAAAAATAATATCGTCGACATAGATTTGCACTAGAAAAATCTTGCCTTTTACTTCCCTAAGAAATAATATCTTATTTATCTTTCCTCTTGTGAACTTGTTCTCAAGAAGAAAGCTAGATAGCATCTTGTACCAAGATCGAGGAGCTTGTACCATAAAGAGCTTTATTGAGAAAATAAACATAGTCAGGGAAAGTTGAGTTGACAAAACCCAGGGGTTGTGGTACGTATACTTCCTCTTTCAGATTCCCGTTGAGGAATGCTAACTTCAAGTCCATTTGATAGACCTTGAATCCTTTGTGAGAAACATATGCCAGAAACAACCTTATCGCTTCGATTCGAGCCACTGGAGCAAATGTCTGATTTCTTCTTGTTTGTATCTTTGTGCTACAAGCCTGGCTATGTTCTTTATGATTACGTCATTTTCATCCAGCTTGTTTCTGAATACCCACTTGGTACCGATCACGTTCTGTCCCTTGGACCTGGGCACCAACTCCCAGACTTTGCGCCTTTCAAACTGATTGAGCTCCTCTTGCATGGCCATTATCCAAAAGACATCCTTGTTTGCTTCTTCAAACTTCTTCAGCTCAACCTGAGACAAAAAACTAAGATGTAAAATTTCATCAGCAGTACCTCTTCTGGTTTGAATACCGTTGCCTGGCTCTCCAATTATCAAGTCGGTTGGGTGATCTCTTAGGTGTCTGAATGCTAGATTTCTTCCTTTCTCACCAGCAGGTTCTACTACATCCATTGCATCTCCTGCAGGTTGAGGTTGTTCTTCATCTAGTCATTCTTCATCCACCATACTTGGATCGACGACCTTGACTGAGCTTGGAGCATCTTCCTTGACCGCTTCTTCCAAGCTTAGATCATTGAACCTGATACCTGCATCTACACCAACAACACTAGATGAGCTGCTATGAAGCATGTTTGTCTCATCAAATACAACATTTATAGATTATTCTACCATCAGGGTTTTCTTATTAAAAATCATATATGCCTTACTATGGCTACTATAATCTACAAAAATACCTTCAAAACATTTGTCACTAAACTTCGTGTGGTAATACTTTCCATTGTTAAGTACGAAGCATTTACTGTCAAAGATCCTAAAGTAGGATACAGTTAGTTTTCTGCCTTTCAATAGTTTATAGGGAGTCATACGATGGTTTGTGTTGATTAATGCTCTATTTTGCACGTGATGGGCTGTGTTGACGACTTCGGCCTAGAAGTACTCTGGTTATGAAGCGTTACTCAACATAGTCGTACATGCTTTAATGAGAGTTCTATTCCTTCTCTCGGCAATTGCATTTTATTGTGGAGTACGCGAGGAGGAAAACTCATGAAAGATACCTTGGCTTCCACATAATTTTGTCATGGCACCCGACTCAAATTTTATTCCATGATCACTTCTGATCTTGACCACTGGTGTAACGCCCTCGGTTTTTTTTGTATTTGTTTGATCGTTGTTTGGCATTATGATGACGCATTTTTGGCCCTTTTGCCATTGTTAGAGCATGGTCTTAGCTCTTTAGGTTCCTTGAGTGGTCTATTTGTAGCCTGTTTGCAAGATTCCCCAGCTAACCAGAGTCTGTTTTGGTGACTCGACTAAGCCTCTCAGGGAATGCTTGTACTTTGGCTTGGGGGGTATTAGCCTGAGTGTTTGATCGTCGGGTGTTGCTTTTGACTTCGCTGTTATTTTCGTAGCTTGGGTGTTTAGCTACGGTGCGAGTTTCGTAGAATTCCGAGATCGTTTGTTTTCGCGTTGTTTCGACGTTTATTGAGTTAGCAGATAGTGTGTTACCAGATTGTTGCCTTTGCTGTGCATAACTTTGTGTGGTCGAGCTTGGTAAGGCTTGTGCCTTTTTTTAGGCTAAATTTGTTTAGCTGACTTTATATATGTATATATATATAGATGTTTGTATGTTTGGCTGGCTGTTACCTATTCAAGTTTATATTAGTGCAGGTAAGCTAGCATATATGTATATATGAATTAAACTGTGTGCTGTATATATATCTATAAGCATATAAGTAAGCTGGTTTATATATGTGTATATATATGCTGTATATATATATATATGTATATATATATTTTTATATAAGTGTGTTGGTGGCTGAATCTCCCTGTTCAGTAAGTGGCCAAGTTTTTTCTAGTGTTGTATTATGTTATTAGCTTATTTGAGTGAGTGGGAGGGGGTATAAATAGGGCCAGCTGGATTCTCCTCCTCATTTCTCCATTCCCGAGCCAGAACTTAGCTTCCAGCGGAAGAAATCGGGAGGCGGAGGTGCTGGTGCTCCGGTCGGCAGTTGCTGGAATTTTAGAGCAGTTTTCTCTCTGGTAAGATCAGATTTGGCTTGCTCTCGTCTAGATATTTCTTCCTAGGTAAGTTATGCTTGTTTTAGGGATGTTTCTAGGAGTTAGGGTTTTTGGGTTCTCTTCTTCTTCTCTTAAAAGCTCTGGTTTTGACCCGTAGGTGGCCGATCTTGCTGCCAAAGCCATATTTCTTGTTGCTGCTGCTGCTGCATCTTGGCGGTGAGGCAAGTGTCTCCTTGCCCTTGCCAATTTAACCCCATTTTACTTTGTTAATTTGCTGTAATTAGTTCTGTTTTTCCTTCTAGGAGCTAGTGTTGCGGTGTTTCTTTACTTCAGCCTTGTCCGGTTCAGGTTGTCTAAGAATTTGGCTAATCTCTCCCTCTTTATTCTCGGTTTGGTGTCCAGTTGGTAGCTGGAAGTAGGGTATGGCCGTATTTAGTTGTAGTATAAGTCAGATAGGTTCTGTGGCCAGGTAGAAAGGGTAGGAGAGAGAGTTGGAATTAAATTTCCAACTCTCTTTTTCCAAGCATTGAGTAAGCTTAGGCGGAGGTTTTAGCTTTTAAGATTCAAATTTATTCTAAGTCAAAAGCGTTGAGTGAGTGGACCTCACTCAATGCCTTGGCTGTTATGCTTTTTGGCGTTGAGTGAGGTGAACTCACTCAACGCTGAAGTTAGTTTCTACGGCTTAGTAGAAAAGCATTGACAGCATTGAGTGAGTCGAGCTCACTCAATGCTGTCATCCAGCGAAGGTTTTGCGGCTAAGTCGTTTGGAGTTGAGTGAGTGGAGCTCACTCAACGCCGCATAGAGTTAGTGGAGCTCACTCCACGCTGCGTCGAGTGAGTGGAGCTCACTCAATGCTGCGTCGAGTGGACTCGATGCCGTCCCTGGCCAGTGTTTGGCGCTGAGTGAATGAAGCTCACTCAACGCCGCGTCGAGTGGACTCGACGCCATCCCTGGCTAGTGTTTGGCGATGAGTGAGTGAAGATCACTCAACGCCGCGTCGAGTGGACTCGACGCCGTCCCTGGCCAGTGTTTGGAGCTGAGTGAATGAAGCTCACTCAATGCCACGTCGAGTGGACTCGACGCCGTCCCTGGTCAGTGCTTTGCGCTGAGTGAGTGAAGCTCACTCAATGCTGCGTTAGGTTTGGCGTTGAGTGAGTGGAGCTCACTCAACGCCGCGTCGGGTGGACTCGACGCTTTTGCCTTGGGTTGGGGTGTTTCCTTAGGATTGTTAGTATGGCTTTTCCCTAGGGGGGGTGTTGGGTGTTCAGCTAGTTTTGCTTGAATACTGACTCGTGGATTATGGCAGGTGGTGTGGTTTTGTGGGCTCTATAAGGGATGAATTGTGTGTGTTGAGTTATGGCCACCACCACCTAGGCCGTGTTGGGGTGGTATGGTTAGGTGTGTGGACCCTATAGCTGCCACTGGTTGTTTTCACCCTAGAGTGTTTTTTTTGGGTCTGGTTGTTGGTGAGGGCTGCGCCGCCCACTCCGACCCAAGGTTTTCACCACGGACAATAATTCACAAAGATTAGGACTGTTAGTTCCTTTCCTTTCTTATGGCTATTTATGTTGGTATAAATATGTCTTGTTGCTGCTACAGGTTCTTTTCTTTTGCAGAGCATGTTGCTATTGTACTCACACTTGGTGTTTTTTTTAATTTATTTATTGCTCTTTTGACATTGTTCTTATCTTACTGTCATGCCTTTTCCTCTACTGATAGCATTTTGTTGCCGGGTTGGTAAACCCTTCTTTATTTATTCATGAATCTAATGCTCCACTTCTTTTGATTTTATTCTTGCTGAGGTGTTCCTTCTTTGAATGCCTCAGGTTCAGAGCAGTAGCCGGTTGAGAGGTTGGTTTTCTTGTGGAGCTTGCTTGTGGCCTCCTAGGTAGCTGAGATTATTGTTCCTCATCCTTGTGAGGTAGTTTTCTTCTTTCTGTATAGACATGCATGCTCACTAGTTGGTTCGTGTCAGGTTATTGACGCCCACTGGTGGCTTACTTGTGATGCTGGGTATGAACTGAAACTGCTATTTTGTTTTTTTGAGGTTGTTCACTTGCTTTCTGGGAATGATTTATGCTAGGTTACATGTTAGGTATTTTAAACCCTAAAAGCATTACTATATGTACCTCATGCACGCCATGTTTATAAAACTAAAGCACTACTTTCCCAAGTAACGTAAAGGCTATTTTGATACTATACTAAATTTAGAGTCGTGCATACCATGAGTCGTCCCTTGGGGACACTTATGCTAATTTTGAATATCAACTTAACCAAAGTATTTTCCGCTGCATATAAATATACTTTTAATTGTGGACTAGCCGATCCACCGTGCCGAGGGATACGACCATCAAATTTAACTAGTTTTCTTTCATATTAAATTATGTTTTTCTTCAAAGATAGGGAGTCTGGAGTTTTGCCTGAATGCGTGCAGTTATCCCCTGCATGACGTGGCATCATGACACGTATTTTCTCTTGCTCTGATATGATTTAATTGTTGATAAAATGCTGGTCATGACAACTGGGCAGTTCAATTCTTTCTGAATTTGACTAACAAAATTAGTGAAAGCTTCAAAGGTGTCTGACTTGTGTTATAGAAAGAACACCCAAGTAAAACGAGAGTAGTCGTCAACAATTACCAACGTATAGACTTTGCCTCCTAAACTGTGAATTGGCATAGGACAAAATAAGTCCATGTGAAGTAAGTATAGACTTCTAGAGGAGTCTTTGTTAGAAATACCTTTAAAGGTAGCCCTTGTCTACAAACCCATCTTGCATGCATGACATGGACTCTCTTTAAGGCACTTAATATTGGGGGTATCATCCACTAAGTTGTGAGAAAATAGCATATTTATAGTTTTGAAATTAATGTGTTAATCTCTTGTGTCATTGGTCACAAAGAGATGCACTATCTTTTGCCAAAAAGCATACTGGCGTAGAATTGTCTAAACATAGAAAATTTAAATAGAAAATGTTCCTACTCTGAGAGCCGATTAAGATCATCTCCTAATTTGCAGATGATTTTATTAGACACTTGTCCCTGTAGAACTCAACGATTTAGCCTTTGTCACATAATTGACTTATGCTTATCAAATTATGTTGTAATCCTTCAACATAAGCCATGTTTGTGAAAGAGACTATGCAGTTGGAAATCATACCGTAGACTTTAGTAATTCCCCTGTCAGACCATCCAAAGATAAGTTTTGTTCCGTCTTCAACTAGGGTGAATTATCGCAGTAGGCTTCTAGTCCCGGTCATATGCCGAGAGCATCCACTATCCAAATACCAGATTAGAGCTTTATTGGCCTTTGGACATACCTGCAATTATAAATTATTTTACCTTAGGAACCCAAATCGATTTGGGTCCTTGGTTCCTTGTTAGCCTAACACCACTAGGAATATTAATGTTGCTAGTGGTCGGTCTCACATTGTTAACTCGTGGAGTTTCAAAATTTGTAGGGTTAAACCAAAAATCTACGCCAAAATGACCAATTTTGTCGCAACACTAACAGTCAAATTTTTTGTACCTTCTCTTGTACTTGATCTTTAACTTTTGAATTTGAGGTCTAGCAGGGGCTATAGACTTGGAGGTGGAAGCCTCATGATTGCAGCATGTACAAGGCTTCTCAGTCACCTTAGCCTTGAGTACAATAGTTTTGGCTTTCAGCGCCTTCTTAAAATTTGGTCCATGAACGTAAGGACCGTGCTCTTTGAGAATTATCTCTTTATAAGGTTACTTGAAAATACTAGCACAAAAGTCTCGGGGACGGGTCCATCCTTGATAGTACTTTTTAGGCTCCACATAAGTAGGCCTAGCAAAGTGACTAAAGGATGACTCAAGGTCAAATTTATTCATCAGGAAGATTACCTTCTTAAACGAGGGTTGACCTTGTGGTGCCTTCCCTTTATCTTTGGTACTGGCTTTCTTAGTAGTCTTACCTTTTCCAGCAACGTGACCAAGACCACTGCCCTTCTTAGGAGTGGAAAACTCATCAATGAGGGGAAGAATGGTCTTTGGCTTCGAGTAGCTTTCAACCAGCTTCCTTTCCACCGAGAGCTTTTCTTCCAGCTCATCTAAGTATTTCTCCTTCTGAATTAATAGTTCAGTGTAGCATTTTTATTCCTCTTGCAAGGAGTGAACTTCACTTCTGAGAGGAGTCAATTTAGCAATTTCCTCCCTTAGGCTTGATTCCACTGCCTTGAGAGAAGCGATCTCTTTTAATTGCTTCTTGACTACTTTGCGACATTTTTCATAAGCTTTCAAGAGTTCTTGATGCTGAGCCATCAAGTTAGAGACATCTTCCTTAAATGAGTAGTCTTCATGACTATTTATGGAGGTTTCCGACTCAGAGAGGATTGTAAGAGAGTTTACCTTCCCATGGTATTGGGAATCACCTACTTCCTCATCTAACTAAGCCATGAGCCTAAAGTAAGCTTCCTCATTTTCTGAGCTTGACTCACTTGAGTCATTATCACTGAGATTCTTGGACTTCTTTGTGACGAAGCTCTTCTCTTCCTTTCTCTTACCTTTGAAGGATCACTTCTTTTCCTTCTTGAAACCTTCTTTCTTCTTTTAAGGACACTCCGCAATCATGTGTTATGGCTTATTACAACAATAACAAACAACATCAGAGGAAGAATGTTAATTCGGTTTAGATTTATACCATCCTCTCGGTTGTAGTTCTTCTTGGAGCGATCACCTTCACGATGTGATCTTCTGAAATCAGAGGAGGACTGATTTTTCATTTGCCTCATCTTGTTGAGTAATCATTTAAATTACTTGGAGATGAGTGAGAACTCTCCATCAGATAACTCAGAGATTGACGTGCTTGGCTCAGAGTCTTCTAGAGTATCTAGAGCTCGTGTACTTACTGGTGACACGACCTTAGACTATCTCGAACCTTCAGCTTTCAAGGCAATTGACTTCTCTCTGATCGAAGTCCTACTGCTTTGCTGAATCACTCAACGTCAAGCAGCTGAAAGTTGATAAAGCAAGATTGGCGTTGAGTGGAGCTGAATCACTCTATGCCTAGAATCAGACTTAATATTCTAAGTAGTTTGGCATTGAGTGAAGGTGACTCACTCAACGCCAAGAGACAGTGAATCAGTCTAAGTGTTTTGGCGTTGAGTGATGCTTACTCACACAACGCTTATTCTCTGATGCTCAATTTTGGCTAAGTCCTCAGGTGCTGACGTCAGCAAAATTGAAAAAGTCAACTAAGGTCAAATCAAATATGGGGAAGCTACACTTCACGACAAAACTTGTCGTGAAGCTACTGTACGTCTTCTTCCGTTAAAGCAAGGCGCAGCTGGAAGCTGCTGGTGGGGCCCACCAATCTCTAAGAGTCATTGATCGGCGAACTACAAAAGGAAGAGATAGGGCCAGGACAAAGATAACTTTTAGGGCATATATTATTCAAAAAGGAGAGCAGCCATCTTCATCTTCTTCGCCATTGCTGCATGTGAAAAGCTTGAAGCTCTCCAGCAAGAAAAGTTCAGTTAGCTGTGCAAGTATCTATCTACCACAACATATTCAGAATCTGTTCTGAAGAAAGAAGAACCTTCATCTTTTGGCAGGTTCAGTTGGGTGTTTGAAGACTCAAGATCAACAGATTTTTAGCCTTCAGCAGCAAGTTCAGAAGTTTTCTTCTGAGTTCCTCCAACAAATCCTTTTCCTGCTGTGAGGAGAGTTGGAGCAGAAAGTTTTCTGCTCAAGTGGTTGACATAGAGAAATTTCTCTATGTCAAAGTTAATTAAACTATTTCTCTTTATAAGATCCTTCTGGATCTGAGCTGTAGGACCTTTGGGTCTGAGGTAGGGCAAATTTACCTGAGCTGTAGGAGAGTGTATCTCTCTGAGGTAAGTGAGCGTTACTCTCTGAGAAGTAGGACAGGTTTGCCTGAACTGTAGGAGAGTGTATCTCTCTGAGTTGTAGGAGCAAGCTTGCTCTGAGGTAGGGCTATCCTCCATAGCCTGAGTGGTAGGGCTTAAGTGCCTGAGGTAGGGCTATCCTCCATAGCCTGAGTGGTAGGGCTTAAGTGCCTGAGGTAGGTGATACTTGTATCACTGAGTGTAGGACTTTGTGGCTGAGGTGTAAGTCTTGGAGGAGACTGAGAGATCTTGAGGGATCTGAGGTGTAAGCTCCTTGGAGCATTGGTTTAGAGAAGTGCCTTGACTAACAGGAAGTTAGCAAGGTGGGAGCAGAGTGGATGTGCCCATAATTTTGGGGAACCACTATAAAATACTTGTATACTTTTCTGTGTTTGCTTTTATTTTCTTAATTACAGGTGCTAAGGACAAGCTCTAGTTCACTATAAGCTGAAAGCTTAAAGAAACAATCAAGTGATTTAAAAAGACTCTCAAAAGACCTAAGCAGACCTATTCACCCCCCTCTAGGTTGCTAGCTACCTTGAAAATAAGATCTTTCAAGTGATATCAAAGGGAGGTTACTCAAAAAGGATTTAACAATCTGAGTGATCCTCCAAGGTAGCTGCTGCTAAGTGGTCATGGGCTCAGGAGAGAGCTAGAGAGAGCTTAGTTCAATGAAACTCCTCATCTATAGAAAGGAGCAGTTTGGAATATGGAAGGATAGGGTGAGGCTATTCATGGAACCCTATGATCCAAGAATTTTTGCAACTATTAGGGAGGGACCTGTCATTCCCATGAAGGTCTCCACTCTGGATGCCAACATCCAGACACCAAAGACACTCTCTTAAATGACCAAAGATGAGGTCATACTAGCTGGCCTGGACAAGAGAGTACAGAACATCATAGCAAGTGATGTAGATGACTCAACCTTCCTGAACTTGGTTCACTACCAAACCTCCAAGGAGATGTGGCTGCCAAACCTCCAAGGAGATGTGGGACACCCTTATGGTCTACATGGAGGGTATTGATGAGGTAAGAGGTGATAGGAAGTCTCTGCTCAACCAAGAGTATGGGTCTTTCAGGCAAATCCTGAAGGAGAACATAACTACCTGTTATAAAAGATTCTTCAGGATCATAAATGAGTTTAAGACCTATGGAAGGGTCTTCAATAATTATGAAATTAATGATAAGTTTCTCAGATTTCTCACTAGAGACTGAGATACTAAGATCTGTGGTATAAGAGAGATGGCCAAGCTTACTGACACTCCTCCCCAAATATTGTTTAGGAAGCCGCTCTCCTATGAGATGCAGCTAGCTTCCAGGAAGGAGGAGGATGCCTCCAACAAATCACTGGCCAAAGAAAAGTCCTTGACCTTCAAAGTTGAAAGCTCAAGGAAAGATAAGGAAAAGATTCCTTCTCCACCAAGGAGATCAGCTGAGTCAGACAGCTCTGACTCAGAGGCATCAAGCAGCAGCATGTCTGATGAAGATTTTGTAGCCTTTTCCAGACAACTCCAAAGGTTAATGAAGAAGAAGCATTGGAAGTAAAGGCCTTCCAATTCCACTCATCACAGAAAGAACCAGTCCAAGACTGACAGGTATGGTTCTAAACACAATAAATATAACTCCTCTAAAGTTATTTGCTACTATTGCAGCAAGCCTGGGCATACGATAGCTGACTGCCCAGAGAAAAGAAAGGAGACTGAGGAGAAGAAGCAGAACCAACACAAAGGAACGAAGTAAAAGTCCCTCATTGACAAGAAGGAAAAGAGTTAGACAGACTCATCATCTTCTGAGTCTGAAGAAGAGGAAGCCTATATTTGGCTAGTTGTTGCTACTGTTAAAGATGAAGCTATTGCATTAGGAGAGGTCAATCCTCCATAGAGGATAAGAATCAAAGCCCCTCTGACATTGTCAGACAGTGAGTCAGAGGTGGATCAAGATGTCCACAACTATAGAGGGCTGATGGCAATGACTGATGAGGAAAGCAACCGGGATCAGCCTGGTCAGAGCAAGGTACATCTATCACCTGACTCTGCTTACCTGTTTGAGTTTGAGACTAGTCCTTGCTCAGAAGCCTCTTCACCCTGTGGTGAAGAAGATTATGGATCTGAAGGAGATGTCAATCAACTGATTGACAAGTATGGAGAACTTATGAATGCCTTCAAGAAGGTCAAGAAGTTATTTAAGAAGCAAGCTAAAGATATCTCATCTCTTAAGCTTGCAGTTGCCAAGCAGACTGTAACAGCAAATCTGCTGGACCAGAAAGCTATGGTAATTAGCCAACTGAAGTCCCTCTTGGACATTCAGGTTGCCTCCATCAAGCACAAGAACTATCTCATCAGGGAGCTTGAAGATAAACTTGAGAAGGAGAAAAGAATAGTGGCTAGCTATTCTAAGCCAAGTTCTGTCCTCCCCTTGATAGACTCCTTCTCCTCTCAAAAGGGCAAGAAGGGGTTGTGATTCAAGGGAAGCATAAGAGTTGCTCCTTCCAAAAGGAAGGGCAAAGCTCCAGTTCCACCTCAGCCTATTGCTTCTAAGCCTCTCATTCTTTTCAGAAAAGTTTTGATACCTACTAACAGGTATGACCAAGAAAGTTCTTATGGTCACTGGGAGAGGGGTTGTTCATCTGGAGTGAACAAAGATGTTCACTATCGTGATGAAAGTTTTGGCAGGGTGTGTGCAGTCAAGGCTTCCAATGAGAACTTTCAAATGGCCCAATCTGTACCATTTGTCTTTGGTGCTTCTGCACAAACTCTCAAGAATATTGCTGCAGCCAAGGCTCATAATCTGACAGCAAAGGTTCTGACTAAGGGAAAGTCTAAGAATCAGGCTGATCTGGGCATATCTAAAGCCATCAGAAGCATTCTTTCTGAAAAGAAGATAGCTGCTACTGGAACTCAGGGCAGACCAAATCAACCAGCTATGAGACTTACCTTCAGTCAAATTCTGGCTGAAAGAAATCAGAAAAAGGCTGCAGCACATCTTCCTCCTGTCAAGTTTGCAGCTCATCAAGCTGCAGGGCCTTCACAAAAAAGTAGATATAACATACATGATTTTTGGTGCTGTGGTAAGATAGTGCCACTTTGTTATTGACTGCTGGCACAATCTCAATTTGGCCAGAGCTAGGGTCAGTTCACAAGTCAGAAATTCTGCTGGTGGACATGTTCAGTTTCATGCTAACATGCACCTAGGACCCAATAGATATTGGGGGTCCTAAGGTTAAGTAATTTGTATATTGCAGGATAGTTCAAAGTGCCATACTTCTATATGGTACTTGAGCAGTGGCTGTTCCAGGCACATGACTGGAACAAGGAGTAACTTGAAGGAGTTTACTCAAGTAAAAGATGGACCCAAAGTCATCTTTGGAGGTTTAGATAGAGGTGTAACCAAAGGGTATAGTAAGATCACCAATGGCATAGTCACCATCATAAAGGTGGCTTATATTGAAGGGTTGCAGCACAACCTTATAAGCATAAACCAACTTTCTGATCTTGGCTATGTAATTGTCTTACACAAGGATGAGTGCCTAATTAGGAGGTCAAGTGACAAAGAGGTCATCTTGATAGGCACTAGGAGTGGAAATATTTATTGCTTGAACTTTCTATGTCTAGACACAAATTCTCCTATCTGTTTGATGGCAAATGAGAAAGTCTCCTACTGTGTCCAGTGACACAAGAGACTAGCCCATTTGATTTACAAGACTATTGGCAAGCTATTCAGTCAAGAGCTAGTTAGGAATGGCCCCAATGTGAAGTGCTCTAAGGAGGGCAATTGTTCTGCTTGCCAAAAGGGTACGCAGAAAAAAGTCTCCTTCAAGGTTATTGTGACAAAAGATTCTGTGAAGTGCTTGTACCTCTTGCACTTGGACCTATTTGGTCCAATGACAATTCACAGTCTTGGTAGGAAAGTCTACACAATTGTGGTAGTTGATGACTATTCCAAGTTTACTTGGGTGTTCTTTCTTAAGAAGAAGGATGAAACTCTTGATGTCTTCATGAGGTTTGTCAAGCAAATTCAGAATGAGCTTGGTTGTTCTGTGGTCAAAATTAGAAGTGACCATGGGACAGAATTCCAGTATGATAGCATGGCAAAGTTGTAACACCCCATACCCCAAATCTGAGTTCAAGTTGGGCAACACGGCCTGGGACACGGGCGTGTCCCAGGGCGTATCCTGCTTTGTTTGCTCGAGTGTGTTTTTGGTCTCAAGTGTGTCTCGAGTGAGGCACACGACCTGGGATACGGGCGTGTCCCAAGCCGTGTAATTCACTGTGTATCGCAAGTTCTCGATGAAATGCAGTCGACGATCTTCGAGAGGCGACACGGCCAGGGACACAGGCGTCGTCGTGTCCTACTCGGGTTGGTAGCCAGGATGTGTTGGGTGAGGAACACGACCGAGATCCCATGCTAGTTCTGGGTGATACGGGTGTGTCAAATTTGGCATGGGCGTGTTGGTAACCCGCGTCCCTTTCGGGATTGTTGGTCCTGTGTCGATTGAGGGACAAGCCCCTCAGTATGGGCATGTATTGATTGATACAGGCGTGTCAGGAGCTTGACACGGGTATGCCCGTGTCCTGGTCTAGATTGAGTCGGTTGTGTGCCGCTTAAGGTAAACGGCCTATGACAATGGCGTGTCACAAGCCATGTCAGCCCAGGGAAGATCCTTTTTAGAGCGAATCATGGACGTTCATTTCCTTCTAATTGGATCTTGTGGTCCAAGCTCCTTCCTATTGTTATAAGACCAAGGATTGAAAATTATCTCTCATTCTATCTTTGGCCATTCTCTTTCTAAAGAGATAGAGAGAGGGGAGAGCAAGGAAGGAAGAAGGAGAAGGATTTCGGCCGCCAGTGGAGCTTCGGAGTTCTGAGTCACGAGCCGAAATCAGTTTTGTGAAGGCAAGGCCGTTGCGGTGCTTTTCATCTGGCTAGATTTCCCTGGCTCAAAAGCGATCATCAAGGGTAATGATCTCCTTATTGGACAAGTGAAGTCCTACTTTATGCATGTGCATGGAATCCTCCACCAAGAGGTGGAAAGCATAAGCAATTTCAGGGGGTTGATAGTTGATAGGCCCGGTTGAGTCTGCATCTAGATTCGGAAATGAGTAGTACAGAATAGGCATGTTGTGTGAAGCCCATCCGGATGGTTAGTCTGGATTGGTGATGTTTATATTGCGAATCGGAGAAGAATCCATGTATGAAACATGTAGGTTACGGAGTTTGTGAGGATGCTTGTGAGTTCCTTGTGTTGTATGCTCTACATGAGCTGAATGTGATGTGGCCGTGAGAGCCATTCTATATGGTTGTGGAGCCTTTGTGGCATTAGAATTGTACGCTCAGCGTGAGCTGTATGCTGAACCGGAAAGTGGCACTGTGTGCTTGTGTTTTGAGAGATCAATTGGTAGCACTGTAAATGGGGGGCTGCGGGCCTTCCCTGCATGTTACACAATGGTGGTAGGTCGATCTAGAGGTACTATGTACTTGCATTGTGAGCGGTTGATTGGTGGCAATGCAAATGGGGGGTTGCGGGCCTTCCCAACATATTATACTACGGGCGTAGGTCGATATAAAGTACTCACTAGTTGCCGTGAGGTGAACACCTCTGAGTGGGATGGGCGAGGATGTCTCCAGCATGTGTGTTGTAGTAGACTAGTGCCCGACCAACAAGCTAATAACCTCTAATCGGTGGTGGGACCAAGGATGATTTGGTACACCGTAAGCGTGCCCTGAGTGCACGGAGCGTTTGTCACGAAGACCGGCGTTTGTGATGATGTTGTGCGTGAGTGCACTTGTTGTGAAATATATATATGTTGTGATTGCAATGCATGCAAGGAAGGAACCACTTCCCCGGGTAAGGGGTAGGGTCGTTATAATTGGTCAGCTGAATGCTGACCATTTCTTTGTTTATCACCCTTGGGGTGGACGTCCATATGCAGGTGTTGCCCTTGCTGGTGATGACTTGGATTGAGCGGGCTGAAGCCCTTGCTGCTGCTGCTTATAGGCCCTCGAAGGCCGTGCGAAGAATTGGATTTCATGTGTGTCCGGCCTGCGTGCCGATGTATGAAACCACATCTTGTAAAGAGAAACATGTAAGGCCTTAAGGCCGTGAGCGCTTGTGTTCTTGTATACATTCCTTGTGTTATATATAAATGTGTTAGTTATATATTTAGTGTACATTCATTGGATGAGTTCTTGCAAGTAATAAACTTCCGCTAGAATGCTCTGAGTTAAGATGCGAGTAGAAAGTATTTTGGTATTCACACATGATTCCGCCTTTTGTCTGTGAAATATGGTGTGGGGCCCGGCCGAACCCTCTGTTATATTCCATGTGATGGATGGAGGCATTACAAAGTGGTATCAGAGGTCAGGGTTTGGTAGGGATCACATAATTGAACTCATGAATGTCCACTTGTAATACAATACATGTGTTTGAGGAGTGTGAGCGTGTATACTAGGCTTGGTTGCCGTTTTGAATGGACTTTAATGATGTCTTGTTCACGTATAGGTGACAAAGAGTGGAGCTGGACAGTATGAACCAGAGCATTCAGATGAGAGTGCGAAACCACCTGAGGTGCCCACACCTCCTCCTTCTACAGAAACCATACGCTTAGTTGTAGAGGTGCTTTTTGCTATGTTTCATACACAGCTTATTGGGCAGGCAAGGCCTGCAGTGGAGCCAGTACGGGTTGGTACGAGTAAAGAGCATGTTAAGGCTATGATTAACGAGCAAGCGACTGGTGAGCAATTGAAACGGTTTATGGAGTTTCATCCACCTATGTTCGATGGGGCGGCTTCCCCAACGCAAGTCGAGGATTTGCTCGCAAGAGTGAAGAGGATCCTGACAGCGATCAGGACTTATGAGGGGCAGAAAGTTACTTTAGCCACTTTCCTGGTTGAAGGAGAGGCGAGGCTTTGGTGGGATTAATTCGAATTGCACCAATTGGCAGGCCGAGGCCTAGGGAAGATATCGATGGAGGAATTTTCCAGATTATTTTCGTCAAAGTATTTGCCAGTATCACAACGAATTGCAATGGAGAATGAGTTCCAACGTTTGGTGCAGGGTGATAGTACTATTGATAATTACCTGCATGAGTTTACAAGGCTGGAGCGCTATGCGGGGTCTACTTTTGTGGAAGAAGCGCGGAAGACGAATAGGTTCTATGAGGGACTTCGTGATGAGCTGAAGTTGGCGCTCCCGAGTTCGGTGAACCAAAGCATCCAAGCGTTAGTAGATACAGCCTGTGCACTGGAGAAGGATTTGAAACGGGTGCAAGACAATAAGAACTTGGCGGTGGAAATGCCGGAGTTCAAAGTTCCGCAGTCAAAATAATCGGAATTGAGGAAACGAGATAAGAAGAGGTTCAGGCCTGCTGAACAAACTTCTTCAGATGTTACTTTGGGAACAACGTATGGGTAAGGACGTGTGGAGACACGTACATGTTTTAATTGTGAGAAGCAGGGACATGTCGCACACAATTGTTGGAGTGGCACGTCAAAGGGTGAGAAAAAGACCGGTGCATCCTATGAGGAAAAGGGCAAGGCAGTGGCAGAGTCATCTGCATTCCGGGCACAACCTCAAATGTACACTCTCGAATTGCAGGAGCCGCAAAGCTCAAATCGTGAAGTACAACAGCCTCACGTATATAATCTGGAATTACAGGAGGTCGTAAAGCCGATTATGAGGGATGCAGACGAGCGGAAATAAAGTAAAGAGTGTACTTTACTATTGTAGTGATGTAATAAAGTACCCGTTGAATGTCTGTTTGTAAAGACTTTGTTTGTGCGATGCCGTAGGGAGAGACAAGTTGCGACCTCTGAGCTCTAAACTCGGTTTGTTTTTGGTAAAATTGTAATAAAGGAGTGGTTGTGTTGGTGTCTACCGTTGAGCTAAATTTCAGGACGAAATTTCTGTAAGGGGGGAGGGATATAACACCCCAAACCCCAAATCTGATTTCAGGTTGGGCAACACGGCCTTGGATACGGGCATGTCCCAGGGCGTGTCCAGCTCTATTTGCTCGAGGGTTTTTTTGGTCTCGAGTGTGTCTCGAGTGAGGCACATAGCCTGGGGCACGGACGTATCCCACATCGTGTCCTTCACTGTGTGTCGCGAGTTCTCAACGAAATGCAGTCGGTGATCTTCGAGAGGCGACACGGCCAGGGACACGGGCGTGTCCTAGGCCGTGTCCTGCTCGGGTTGGTAGTCGGGATGTGTCGGGTGAGGAACATGACCTAGATCCCAGGTGTGTTCTGGGTGACACGGGCGTGTCAAAGTTGACACGAGCATGTTGGGAACCCGTATCCCTTTCGGGATTGTTGGTCCTGTATCGATTGAGGGACACACCCCTCGGCACGGGCATGTACTGATTGACACGAGCGTGTCAGGAGCTTGACACGGGCGTGTTTAAGACCGTGTACTGGTCTAGATTGAGTCAGTTGTGTGCCGCTTAAGGTACACGGCCTATGACACAAGTGTGTCACAGGCCATGTCAGCCCAGGGAAGATGCTTTTCAGAGAGAATCGTGGCCATCCATTTCCTTCTAATTGGATCCTTTGGCTTAAGCTCCTTCCTGCTATTATAAGACCAAGGAATTAAAATTATCTCTCATTCTATCTTTGGCCATTCTCTTTCTAAAGAGATAGAGAGAGGGGAGAGCAAGGAAGGAAGAAGGAAAAGGATTCCAGCCGCTGGTGGAGCTTCGGAGTTCCGAGTCGCGAGCCGAGTTCAGTTCTGTGAAGGCAAGGCCGTTGCGGTGCTTTTCATCCGACTAGATTTCCATGGCTCCAAAGCGATCGTCAAGGGTAACGATCTCCTTCTTAGACAAGTGAAGTCCTACTTTATGCATGTGCATGGAATCCTCTACCAAGAGGTGGCAGGTGTAAGCAATTCCAGCGGGTTGATAGTTGATATCCCCGGTTGAGTCTGCATCTAGATCTGAAAATGAGTAGTACGGAATAGGCATACTGTGTGAAGCCCATCCAGATGGTTAGTCTGGATTGGTGATGTTTATATTGTGAACCGTAGAAGACTCTATGTATGAAACATGTAGGTTACGGAGTTTGTGAGGATGCTTGTTAGTTCCTTGTATTGTATGCTCTATATGAGCTGAATGCGATGTGGCCGTGAGAGCCATTCTTTGTGGTTGTGGTGCCTTTATGGCATTAGAATTGTACACTCTGCGTGAGCTGTATGATGAACCGGAAAGTGGAACTGTGTAACATCCCAATGTTACTTCTAGACCCCTAACTTAGATTTGGGTTAGGCATGGGGTGGGTATTAGGGTATAAGCTAGGTTTGATCCTAGAAAGTGGGTTGTAGCCATGTGAGGCCCACCATAGGACCAAAGTCAAACTAGGTCAAACTAGCCTAAATAGGAACCCTAGCCACACCATGACCCCACCACATTGCCCTAACCCTAATTTCAGTCTAAGTGGACCCTAGGGCTTGGCACTAGGTCAACATTTTGACCCTAGTTGACCCAAGTCAACCTTGGGCCTAAAGTGGTCAAACCCACACACATAAGCCCAATTAGCCCAAGTAGGTCACCCCCCTTGACCCAATCCAAGTTGGGTGGTGTCATTGGGCTCATGACCAACAAGTGGGGTCAGCCCACTCACCATGTTGACCAAGTCAACTCAAAAAGTCAACAAGTCAACATTTTAACCTAAAGGGTGAAAATGTGAGCCCGTCATTCCCTTTGGGCCAAGCCCACTAAACTTGGCCCATGACCAGCCAAGGGGACAAGGACAGCCCCTAACCCCAAAAAATTAGGAGAGAGATTGCATGCAAGGGGGTATTTTGGAGAAAACACTTAAAAGAGGAGAGAGAAAGGAGAAGGAAATGAAAAGAGGCCATGTGGCCTTCACCCCTCAGCCCATGAACATGCTGGCCGACCACCCCTACTCATCCCAAAGAAATTTAGAGCATGGTGGCCACTTGGCACCATGGGTGAAGCAACCAAAGCACCAAACCGAGCTCACCTCGGCCATAGCTCCTTATACAGTCACTCCATGCAAAATCCAGCCCAGCCATCAGCTTCAGAAGGTCCTAGGGAGTTGAATTCGAGTCCTGGATCAAAGGAAACGATGGAGAAATGGGAAATCGGGAGTGAGATCGCCGGAGCTAGCTTAGCCATGGCCAACCGCCGCCATACTCGCCGCTAGCCGCCAACTCAGGTCTGTTTCGCTACCCCTCTACCCGTACTAGCTTCCTAGATCAATTAGGGGAGATATCGGGCTCAATTGAGCCCGATGCCATGAGAGAAAAACTTGGATTTTCCGTGAATTTCATCCCTCTCGGGATCGCCGGCGCCGCCCCCTCCCGCCGCCTAGTCGCCGGCAAAAGCCGGCCACCACCACCGTGAAGGTGTAGGCACCGTTGGCCAGCCACGGCGCCGCCACAGTCGGCCGGAAAACGTCCCGCAAGGTGGCCCAAGCGAAATGCATCGGGGCCGTCAGTTTGTTGGGGAAGATGAACGGATCTCGTCCATTAGCGCTTTAAGATTCGTGCATCAGATATATTAACATTATAAATAAATGAAATAAATGTGTATTATTGTCACACATTTTCAGTCACCTTGCATGTGACATTTAGGGCATATATAGGTTTCACCTAAGGTTGGAACTTGAATAAAAATTGTAGATGAATGTCTTACCTTTACAAGGCCACCCTAAACATGAGTTTTGGTCCAGTAGTTTGTCCTGTAGGGCTGTTTTACTAGGACTACTCCTAAGGTAGGACAGAAATTGAATTAATTCCCTAGCCCAAACCCTTGGTCCAAATGAGCTGAAATTTGGGCTAGGTTAATAATTTAGGTTTAACTAAGCCCTCCCCAAAAATCAGAATTTTTGGGGAACATTTTGCTATAGTTTTTACAAAAATACCCAAAAGTAAATTAATGTGATTTTTGGAGTTCTCCAACTCCAATAGGCTCCAAATTTTGGTGGCACCCTCTTATGGGTATATTTCACCCATGGTTAAAATTTGGGCTAAATTGATGCACTGCATGATGAGAAATCTCACTTGCATGTTTGAGAAATAAGATTTGGCTTGGGCTGCAAATAGCAATTTTGCAGAATTTTAAATGGCTGCCCAAGCCAAACCAGAAGTCCCCTTGACCTGAGATTTTGTTCAGAGGTATAATTAGGGCATGTTTATGCCTTGCCCAAAAATGGGCTTGATTGGAAAATAGAATATGGAGAAATTACCAAAATACCCCTAGGGCTTAACTAGGTGATTCTTGGAGTTAGCTAACTCCAAATGGCCCCAAATTTTGGTGGCATGTCCTTAAGGATATTATTGGTGTCTGGTAGAAATTTCAGAGCAATTGGACCACTGCATGTTGGGTTAACCCACTTGCATGTGTTGGCTAAATATAGCTTTGGGGTGCACTTAGCAAGAAATGATATTTTGTGTATTTAGCCTAGATGAGGCATCCAAAAATTGTGGAATTTATCCCAGCGATTAATTAGATTAAGGTTCACCCCTAGAATTTATTATGGAATTTTTGGGATTAAAAATCCTATTATTTGGTATTTCCAAAATAAAAGCCTTTTTGGAAAATAAATTGTAGGAATAGGTTTTGATCAATGAAAGACCCCCAAAATCAGTCAAGGCAAAAATGAGGCTTTTAATTGACTTAAGAAAATTTCATATCTCTGTTTGACAACTGTTAGAGCAAAATTCATGGAAATGACCATTTTACCCTTTTTGTAAATGTTTATGAATTGGTATAAATACTTGTTGGAAAATTGTGAAAATAATCCTAGAGTTGCATAATTGTTATATTAGTCTTGTAGATTTATATCAGAATTTTTGGGTACACTGTTAATTATTAATTAGCATAATGGCATTTTTGGTAAATAATTAGGAATGGATTTTGATAGACCATTACACTGTAGAAATTAATGAAACTCTGCCATTAGTCATAAAATAGTAATATAAATGCTCAGTAAATTTCCTGGAATTTTGTTGTATATATTTCTTGTACTTCATTTGGAAAGTGATAAATAGGTAGAATTTGTATTAATTATGGGAAAAATAGAAATATAAAAAGGGAAATTATGAAATGTTGTAGACAATAATATTTTATTCATATGCAACTCAGGAAAATTCCCTTAGGTCAGAAGATTTTAATTGATAATACTTCTTGTGTAAAATGACCTAGGGAATAATTTAAAAGATTTAATTAAGGGCCTTAATGACCTAGGAAAATTATGAAAATCAACACACTCATTTCATTAGTCCATACCACCCTAGGATAAATATTTGGGGTCAGTTGGACCAAGAATTTAGAAGTTCGATTTCAGGGTGGTGTTAGGTTATGGGGTGCGCATAGTAAAGGTATACTGTACTATAGGCCGCCAGGGGATGAATCAACAACTAAGTTAGAGTCTAAGTTCGGAAGTATAACCCTGAGTGGCAGATGCATTCTAGAGACGAGAGTAACAGTGCAACATTAGTCTTGCCTAGGTAGAGTTGACGGAAGACCGTCACTCCTTAATCCATACCTTAAATCACTAGGTCACTCTATGTAACAGGAGAGAGAAAAAGGGGTTCGGGGTAGGCAACAACTAAAGTAAATATCCTTGAGAAAGGGAGCTTTGGGATTCAGCACATCGTAGCTCCTATTGCCCCTGAGAGCCCTTCACCGGGAATACCATGGGCAGTCCTGGGATTAACCTTAAGATTCTAAGTATGATAAACTGTAGACAAGAGTAGTCTATTAGGTTAGGTGAACTGGACATGTGCTCACTCGTGCCGGGTTGGAGGGACATGGAGTCTTCTGACTACTTGCTCACTCGTGCAGAGTTGGAGGATGAGATTGGCTTTCATATACACTCACCCAGGCAGGGTTGGAGGTTTTGTAGCACATACTCACCCGTGACGGGTTGGAGAGTTTTGGGGCTGGATAGTCCTTGGAGCTGGAGGCTCGATATATATATAATACTTGCATGTGCATATACTAGTGGCGGGACATGCGGTACTGGCCGGTCGTCACACCGACGGCAGTACGGTGGACCAGGCGGGTGCGAGGGTTAGAAGGACCAGTAGGATGTTTATACTGGAATTTGGAGGACTTTTCCTAATAACGCGCACCCGACCCAACAAGACTGACGGGTCGTCAGCAAAGTGGTACGCAAAGACTCTAGAGTGCACTGTCGGTGTACAGAGGCGTACAAGAGAGGTCTAGGCCTGGTAGTGTGTATACCCGCCTAGAAGGCGGAGATGCCCGCTCCGCTGCTGCCGTAGCCACAACGGTAGTACCTGAGAGTGATGCTAGCTCTCGAAAAGTGAGAACTAAAGGTCTGTGATCACGGAGTCGTGTGTGTGTGTGTTGCACTGCATGTACATATCATACCCACCATATAGATTCATATCATTAATCTTCATAACAACCTATGACACCTAATGTATAAGTGGTATGGGACGCTTATACATTAGGACCTACTATACGATCCCTTAGCCTATAAGCTTGAGTGGGCAAGTTTATAGGTTGAGGTTACTTTCCTTTTTATATGTATATTGCTTGTGACACCTGACACCCCATTGTATAAAATGGTATGGGACATTTTATACAATGGGAGCCCTGCAGAAGACCCCTTGCTTATGCGTACCCGCATAAGTGAAGGTTACTTTTCATTACTTACTTGGTTACATATTCTGCTTAGTTTCCCGTCACCTGCTCCGCCCTTGTCACCCCTTGTTGTCCTCCGCTTCGTCCTCCCGCACGGTGCCTAGGAGTTGCGGGGCGAGGTGTGGAGGAAACGACTTAGTCTTTTTGACTAATGGTCGGTGACCATACTATTTTTAGGAGCTCGAGGAGATGGACCAGCACGACGAGGAGGCAGGACTTGAGGAGCAGATGCCGACTACGACTACTACTACTACTACTACAGCGCGTTCTCAGAAGGGACGAGATGTCCGTGATAGTTTAGGCTTCCGCTTTTAGCTTTGTGAGGAGAGATTTAGTGATATAATGTAATGGGCATAAGCCCTTATTTCTCTCTTTTGTTGTACTCATTGTGGACTATATTTATGTACTCATCATTTCTTTTATGTGATATATACTCTGTGGCTGTGGACTTGCGTAGTTTTGTTTACTATATACTTTGCTTCTGTTTCTCATATTGGCCGAACAGGTTATGATCGTACTAGCCGGCAGGATCGGCGTCTTGCGGTGTCGACTAACCCGTGAGTTAGTGTCACCGTAAGGCGGCGGTTCTGGGCATAAGATCGGGGCTCCCTTAGTAAGGGGGGGATCTTACAAACTGGTATCACTTGAACACACGATCATATGAGAAAGAAGTCCACAATACTGGAACACCCCGCTCGAGCATTAGTTTGCGGACAAACTATGCAGCGGAAGCAATGGTGTGCCCATGTGTAAAAAGTCACATAAACAAGTCCATTAAGCAATGAGTTAGGCCAATCCAACTAGGACACCACCCTAGTTTGACTTACCAAGAAGATTTTGTATCGTACCTTAGGCCAAAGATCGACTTCAGATGTAGATTAATTACGGTACGGGGATAACCAAGTTGATTTAAGAAAGATCTAAATGCCAGAGTCCCTACTTAAGGCTTAAACCTCGGTGTTCCTAAGTCGTAGATTGAATGATATTACCAATTCTTACTCAAACTGATAAGGACCATCTCGAGAAGAATTGATGCATAAGCTTAATAGTGGATTAGTAGGGTACTCGTAAGCTTAATCCTAGTACCGATGACTTGATAACGTCAAGACAACCACGATGATAAATATCCAAGGTTGAATTAGAGTTTAGATTTTAGAAGAGACACTTCCTAGTTTGGTCACATGTTGACCTTGAACAGATTGTCGTACGATAACCTTGAAGGCCCAAGGTAGATAACATATCAATTGAATTGGAAATCCATGCCAAGGATGATTAGGTCTAAGGATTATGGCATGTACCGGATGACTGCATTGTGAAAGTCAAAGGACAAATTAACAAAAATATATGGGGGCTTAACTTTTTGTTTATAGGGCTTATTGATAACAACTCGATTTTTCCTAAGCCTTCTCATTAAGAATGTGTCGCAAGCATAGTGATTTAAAACTTGGATTATTTAAAGATCGCTCAAGTAAAGATGAGAATTGTATGTACATGACCAGTATGATGATCAATCGTCCCCGGAAGGTTAGGACTCTCAAAGATCTTCACCCTATTTATTAATCTTAAGTAGCATAGACTATTGACGACAAGATAGGAACGCAATAAATTCACAAGTGAAATAGGAAAGTAGAATCTTTCGAGAATGACTTCTCACTTTCATAAGTACTCCAAGACCGTTGGAGTAAGTGAACAAGTAGAACAGTGAAATTGGTTCCGTGAAAGTTACATAAATGCTGGCTTGGTGATAAATACATATGACCTTGAAACTAGGGAAGACTGTATAAGACTTCAAGAGGTTTTCCCCAAATTCGAGTTTAAGGAAGTAAGTACCCACTTAAATCGTAGTCTAATGAACACTCGTGGGTTCCTTAATACAAACACGGTATAAATCTTTTACGCATACATGTGAAATCAAAGAAATTCACGTTCATAAGACAGAATTAGAATCAGCATGGGTTGTAGAGGGATGTACAAACAATTAAGGTTTATTTTGATTATCGCATCAACAAGCATGTTTCAAGGATACTCTAAACACCTTAACCCAATCAATGTAATGCGTGGTTAAGGGACACAGATGTACTACAAGGGAAACCAATGGGAAATGAGGATTCGAAATATCTGAATAATTACGTCTACAACAATGAGTGCACCATAACCCTAGAAAGATTTAAATCAAGGAAGAATCAACTAAATTTGGAAGAAGTATAAACATAATGACGGATCACTACTACCCGTACCTACGTAACATACCCAGTCCATTAATTGGAAACATACAGATTGTGACAAAGTAACGACAAGATAAAACGAAGGAATGATTGTAAATCTCAACTGTTATTTGAGAGTCCATGAAGTGGAAATGCTGGAATATCCACACGATTACAAGGAGAGTATAGTGACCCCAGCAAGCACAAATCAGGTGAAGAAACATACTAGATTGGAAAATGTATACTCTAGGCATAACCTCGTGGATGAGACTCAGATGATCTCAGGAATCAAAATGAAAATACTTGATGAAATAATAATCGCCTTCAAAGGTTCGGGATTTCGATATCAACCCATGATTATGGATATATTATTATCTTTAGAACCAATGTTATAACAATTCAGAAAACTTGATCGTGAGTAGACAAAACCAGTATATCCTGCGCACGAAGAAACGAATAAGTTTCAACATTACCTATGTTAGGTGGTGCGAGATATGTACTTTTGGGAAGATATAAGTGATGAAAACTCATGAACTAAGAGATATGTTAGTCTCTACCATGACATAATAATTTTTGAGGATTAAGTTTACATATGCTTGAACTAACCTCGTAAGTATAATAACTCTAGATGGGTATTCACCCATGCTTGTCAATTAAGATGGCCATATGAACATGTATAAGAGAATTACTACGAGCATACTGAATTGAAACTTCAAGCACGTAAAGGTTTAAATTGTCAAGGCAGGACATTTACAATGGTAACGACTCAACAAATTGGAATATGGTCGATGATAAGTTATAACATACGCGTAGGAATGATCCCTTGGTTGCGGTTACATCAAGAACCAAGACACGAATGTTGATAACATCATGATCGCTATAGGGAAATTCATGACAATGAAGTAATCAATGTTAGATTGTTATCACAGATACGGTGTAATACTCGAGAACAATTGGACATTTATTAAGATTCGATCAATGAAGAAATTAAAGTGCTTCAATTTTGAAAAATGTGCACTTATAATTTATAGGTTAGACTGAACATGAAAAATAATTGAGGGTCAAAAACTCATTACAACGTTCATATTGATAATAAATGCTTCAGGTATAAAACAAGTCAAGGATTGTACATGTATATATGACCCTTGATCATGATAGCATTAAAAATCAGGATACACACGTGGTAACATTATAATCGCCAATAGGAGATTTCATGACAATGATATATAGATCTTGACTATCAAGGGCATATACCAAGGTAATCGGTGTTCAATAAAGTTCCTTTTTGCTAAATCAAAAGTGTATCAGATCTCACCATACCTGAGAAGATACGCTCATAAATTCATGGATTAGACTATATGTGAAAAGTGATCGAGAGCCGCTGGTACGAACATCAATATCCATACTGATCGCTTGATGTATGCTCGAAAGGTGAACACACTACGAACCATATATTACTACTTGGATAGAGATGTGATGAGTCTTGAAGTTAGGAGAAATAAAATGATGATCTTTTCATCACATCAGGATCTCGGAAGTTGATTTACTACTATACATAATAATGTTGGTCTAATGTATATGATATCTGGGGATGATTGTAAGTCCATGTTGAATTATAAGTGAAAACCTAGGTGGATCGGAATGGAAAAGATTCCTACTTATGAAATTGTTGATTTACGAGCACTTGATGATTATGGCTCGTAAGGCTACAATCCAAGGAGTGGTTAAAGCTTATTTTGATCATAAAATGTCGAGGGACTTGAAAACGTGTCCTCACAATATGAGTAGCCCAAAATATGAGGGAAGTGCATTTGGAAGAGGGTTATTACCTCTAATGAGTTTTTATGATTCCTGCAATTAGAACCCCGTAGACCCGAACTTAAATTTCGGGGACGAAATTATTTTTTTTGTTTATAGGATTTGTAACATCCTCAATGTTACTTCTAGACCCCTAACTTAGATTTGGGTTAGGCATGGGGTGGATATTAGGGTATAAGCTAGGTTTGACCCTAGAAAGTGGGTTGTAGCCATGTGGGGCCCACCATAGGACCAAAGTCAAACTAGGTCAAACTAGCCTAAATAGGAACCCTAGCCACACCATGACCCCACCACATTGCCCTAACCCTAATTTCAGTCTAAGTGGACCCTAGGGCTTGGCACTAGGTCAACATTTTGACCCTAGTTGACCCAAGTCAACCTTGGGCCTAAAGTGGTCAAACCCACACACATAAGCCCAATTAGCCCAAGTAGGTCACCCCCCTTGACCCAATCCAAGTTGGGTGGTGTCATTGGGCTCATGACCAACAAGTGGGGTCAGCCCACTCACCATGTTGACCAAGTCAACTCAAAAAGTCAACAAGTCAACATTTTAACCTAAAGGGTGAAAATGTGAGCCCAAGTCATTCCCTTTGGGCCAAGCCCACTAAACTTGGCCCATGACCAGCCAAGGGGACAAGGACAGCCCCTAACCCCAAAAAATTAGGAGAGAGATTGCATGCAAGGGGGTATTTTGGAGAAAACACTTAAAAGAGGAGAGAGAAAGGAGAAGGAGATGAAAAGAGGCCATGTGGCCTTCACCCCTCAGCCCATGAACATGCTGGCCGACCATCCCTACTCATCCCAAAGAAATTTAGAGCATGGTGGCCACTTAGCACCATGGGTGAAGCAACCAAAGCACCAAACCGAGCTCACCTCGGCCATAGCTCCTTATACAGTCACTCCATGCAAAATCCAGCCCAGCCATCAGCTTCAGAAGGTCCTAGGGAGTTGAATTCGAGTCCTGGATCAAAGGAAACGATGGAGAAACGGGAAATCGGGAGTGAGATCGCCGAAGCTAGCTTAGCCATGGCCAACTGCCGCCACACTCGCCGCCAGCCGCCAACTCAGGTCCGTTTCGCTACCCCTCTACCCGTACTAGCTTCCTAGATCAATTAGGGGAGATATCGGGCTCAATTGAGCCCGATGCCATGAGAGAAAAACTTGGATTTTCCATGAATTTCATCCCTCTCGGGATCGCCGGCGCCGCCACCTCCCGCCTCCTAGTCGCCGGCAAAAGCCGGCCACCACCACCGTGAAGGTGTAGGCACCGTTGGCCGGCCACGGCGCCACCACAGTCGGCCGGAAAACGTCCCGCAAGGTGGCCCAGGCGAAATGCATCGGGGCCGTCGGTTTGTTGGGGAAGATGAACGGATCCCGTCCATTAGCGCTTTAAGATTCGTGCATCAGATATATTAACATTATAAATAAATGAAATAAATGTGTATTATTGTCACACATTTTCAGTCACCTTGCATGTGACATTTAGGGCATATATAGGTTTCACCTAAGGTTGGAACCTGAATGAAAATTGTAGATGAATGTCTTACATTTACAAGGCCACCCTAAACATGAGTTTTGGTCCAGTAGTTTGTCATGTAGGGCTGTTTTACTAGGACTACTCCTAAGGTAGGACAGAAATTGAATTAATTCCCTAGCCCAAACCCTTGGTCCAAATGGGCTGAAATTTGGGCTAGGTTAATAATTTAGGTTTAACTAAGCCCTCCCCAAAAATCAGAATTTTTGGGGAACATTTTGCTATAGTTTTTACAAAAATACCCAAAAGTAAATTAATGTGATTTTTGGAGTTCTCCAACTCCAATAGGCCCCAAATTTTGGTGGCACCCTCTTATGGGTATATTTGACCCATGGTTAAAATTTGGGCTAAATTGATGCAATGCATGATGAGAAATCTCACTTGCATGTTTGAGAAATAAGATTTGGCTTGGGCTGCAAATAGCAATTTTGCAGAATTTTAAATGGCTGCCCAAGCCAAACCAGAAGTCCCCTTGACCTGAGATTTTGTTCAGAGGTATAATTAGGGCATGTTTAGGCCTTGCCCAAAAATGGGCTTGATTGGAAAATAGAATATGGAGAAATTACCAAAATACCCCTAGGGCTTAACTAGGTGATTCTTGGAGTTAGCTAACTCCAAATGGCCCCAAATTTTGGTGGCATGTCCTTAAGGACATTATTGGTGTCTGGTAGAAATTTCAGAGCAATTGGACCACTGCATGTTGGGTTAACCCACTTGCATGTGTTGGCTAAATATAGCTTTGGGGTGCACTTAGCAAGAAATGATATTTTGTGTATTTAGCCTAGCTGAGGCATCCAAAAATTGTGGAATTTATCCCAGGGATTAATTAGAGTAAGGTTCACCCTAGAATTTATTATGGAATTTTTGGGATTAAAAATCCTATTATTTGGTATTTCCAAAATAAAAGCCTTTTTGGAAAATAAATTGTAGGAATAGGTTTTGATCAATGAAAGACCCCCAAAATCAGTCAAGGCAAAAATGAGGCTTTTAATTGACTTAAGAAAATTTCATATCTCTGTTTGACAACTGTTAGAGCAAAATTCATGGAAATGACCATTTTACCATTTTTGTAAATGTTTATGAATTGGTATAAATACTTGTTGGAAAATTGTGAAAATAATCCTAGAGTTGCATAATTGTTATATTAGTCTTGTAGATTTATATCAGAATTTTTGGGTACACTGTTAATTATTAATTAGCATAATGGCATTTTTGGTAAATAATTAGGAATGGATTTTGATAGACCATTACACTGTAGAAATTAATGAAACTCTGCCATTAGTCATAAAATAGTAATATAAATGCTCAGTAAATTTCCTGGAATTTTGTTGTATATATTTCTTGTACTTCATTTGGAAAGTGATAAATAGGTAGAATTTGTATTATTTATGGGAAAAATAGAAATATAAAAAGGGAAATTATGAAATGTTG
The DNA here is from genome assembly GCA_039513925.1 of Platanthera zijinensis. Taxonomy (NCBI): domain Eukaryota; kingdom Viridiplantae; phylum Streptophyta; class Magnoliopsida; order Asparagales; family Orchidaceae; genus Platanthera; species Platanthera zijinensis. The sequence continues at coordinate 162,478,539 of CM077080.1, forward strand.
TAGACAGTAATATTTTATTCATATGCAACTCAGGAAAATTCCCTTAGGTCAGAAGATTTTAATTGATAATACTTCTTGTGTAAAATGACCTAGGGAATAATTTAAAAGATTTAATTAAGGGCCTTAATGACCTAGGAAAATTATGAAAATCAACACACTCATTTCATTAGTCCATACCACCCTAGGATAAATATTTGGGGTCAGTTGGACCAAGAATTTAGAAGTTCGATTTCAGGGTGGTGTTAGGTTATGGGGTGCGCATAGTAAAGGTATACTGTACTATAGGCCGCCAGGGGATGAATCAACAACTAAGTTAGAGTCTAAGTTCGGAAGTATAACCCTGAGTGGCAGATGCATTCTAGAGACGAGAGTAACAGTGCAACATTAGTCTTGCCTAGGTAGAGTTGACGGAAGACCGTCACTCCTTAATCCATACCTTAAATCACTAGGTCACTCTATGTAACAGGAGAGAGAAAAAGGGGTTCGGGGTAGGCAACAACTAAAGTAAATATCCTTGAGAAAGGGAGCTTTGGGATTCAGCCCATCGTAGCTCCTATTGCCCCTGAGAGCCCTTCACCAGGAATACCATGGGCAGTCCTGGGATTAACCTTAAGATTCTAAGTATGATAAACTGTAGACAAGAGTAGTCTATTAGGTTAGGTGAACTGGACATGTGCTCACTCGTGCCGGGTTGGAGGGACTTGGAGTCTTCTGACTACTTGCTCACCCGTGCAGAGTTGGAGGATGAGATTGGCTTTCATATACACTCACCTAGGCAGGGTTGGAGGTTTTGTAGCACATACTCACCCGTGACGGGTTGGAGAGTTTTAGGGCTGGATAGTCCTTGGAGCTGGAGGCTCGATATATATATAATACTTGCATGTGCATATACTAGTGGCGGGCCATGCGGTACTGGCCGGTCGTCACACCGACGGCAGTACGGTGGACCAGGCGGGTGCGAGGGTTAGAAGGACCAGTAGGATGTTTATACTGGAATTTGGAGGACTTTTCCTAATAACGCGCACCCGACCCAACAAGACTGACGGGTCGTCAGCAAAGTGGTACGCAAAGACTCTAGAGTGCACTGTCGGTGTACAGAGGCGTACAAGAGAGGTCTAGGCCTGGTAGTGTGTATACCCGCCTAAAAGGCGGAGATGCCCGCTCCGCTGCTGCCGTAGCCACAACGGTAGTACCTGAGAGTGATGCTAGCTCTCGAAAAGTGGGAACTAATGGTCTGTGATCACGGAGTCGTGTGTGTGTGTGTTGCACTGCATGTACATATCATACCCACCATATAGATTCATATCATTAATCTTCATAACAACCTATGACACCTAATGTATAAGTGGTATGGGACGCTTATACATTAGGACCTGCTATACGATCCCTTAGCCTATAAGCTTGAGTGGGCAAGTTTATAGGTTGAGGTTACTGATGAGTTGTAAATATACCCATTTTATAGTGTATTTATTTTGTTGTTTTACTTTATTTTTGTCTTTTTTAGTTTATTTTCTTTAATAAAATGTTTCTTTTTTGTAATTTTTTATTTTCTAACTTAGTTTTTTATTTTCTGAATTTTTTCAGGAAAATAATTTTTTCGGCCTTGTCACGCCCGTGTCACCCCCCGACACGGGCGTGTCAGGCTCTCAAACGCAACCAGCAGTCAAAACGAACAATTTCAATGTTCCGAGCCCGACACGCCCCGTCACGCCCGTGTCCAAGCCTCGTCACGCCCGTGTCGATGTCGGCACGCAACTCTCCGTCAACCGTCAACGCTGCCGACATCGGATGCCAGCTGTCCGGGTCACGCCCCCCTATCACGCCCGTGACAAGCTTGTCACGCCCGTGTCCGCCACGTGGATCGCCCCGAAGTCAAATGCCGCGTCAAATCGCCAGAGCCAGCTCCCTGTCACGCCCCCTGTCACGCCCGTGACCTGGGCGTGACCGCCACGTTTTCAGCCGAAGTCAAGGCTCCAGTCAAATCACCAATCAAGCTCATGAATAGTACTGTCACGCCCCCCTGTCACGCCCGTGACCGAGGGCGTGACCAACCCGATTTTTTGCCTATATAAAGGCAGCTGCTGTATGCAATTCTTGTCTCCTTTTTTGGCCACTTTACTTAGATGTTATGCTGCCCAAATGACTTCTAATGTTATGTAAGAGAATTTTCTCCCCCCTCCCTTAGTTTGTAATAGCTTTTTATTTTATAAAAATAGTTTATTTTCTCTCTTGCTTAGCATGAATCTCATTTGGTTGCGCCCTAACTTAAGTAATTTTTCGTTCCCTTTTTCGTGCTTTTTATGTTTTCATCTTTTTATAGCTTTTATAACTCGTTCAGTTAGGATTTTATCACACTTTCTAGTCGTTGTAATGCCCATTTTATTTTCATATTCCGCACCCGTTTAGCTTCAGTTTATTTTTATTTTCACTTTTTTATGCATTTCTACCGCATTCTAGCGGTAGAAATGCACTTGTTTTAATTTTTCGCCAACTTCCATTTTGAGTTTATTTGCAAAACTTTTCGCTCCGTTTAATTTTTATTTTCTCTTTTTATGCATTTCTACCGCATTCTAGCGGTAGAAATGCAGTTGTTTTAATTTTTCAGCCACTTTGCTTTTTCTTATTTTTGCAAGTGTGCGTGCGTGTATGAGTTAGATTTTATTGCTTTATTTCAATTTCTGTAGAGTGTGTGCGTATGCATTTATTTCCGCCTACTCGTTAAGAGTTAAATGGCGCTCTGCTTTCATTTCCCGCCTACTCGTTTGAGTAGGACTCGTCATTTTAATGCTTTCATTTTCTTCCTACTCACTTGAGTAGGAAAACTTAGAGTGCGTGTGTGTGTTTACTTTTCTGTAGAGTGCGTGCGTGTGTTTTATTTTCAAGTAGAGTGTGTGTGTGTATGAGTATAAATTTACCCCCGCCCACTCGCTCGAGCCGGGATTCGCATTTACTGCTTTCTTCAGTCCTACTCAAACGAGTAGGACTTGCAATTTTCAGTTTTCTTTACTGCTTTCTTTACAGCCTTCTTTATTGCTTTCTAGTGTAAGCGTCCCCATTCCGATGAGTGGCTAACCGCCCTTAGCCCTCAATATCGAAGAGCATTGGGACAGATAAAGCAGCTTTAAATAATTAAAGGTCTTGTTTTCTATTTAATTAAATTTCTTAAGGTTTACCCCGGGTTAACGACGCGTAGGACCGCATATCGATGTGCGGGCCCTATTTCCGTTATCCATACGCAACGCCGAGAGGCCGCACGTATGGACCGATCACCCTTGGGTAAAGAGAGCTCCGCGCTAACCCTCGAGAGAGGAGGCGCGTGACTCTACCGGATTGGGTTCCCTACCCAATAGCGGGGTTCTCAGCGTAATGCGGGCGTTAAGAGGAATCCTTCGTCGGTCTAGCGATCGGTCGAATAGTCTTAGCGTTCAGGTGAGCGATATCCCTAGACCAAGGTGAGCTCATTCTTATGGAACCTCCACGGCCGAGTCTCCGCCTTAATTAATTTGAAAGTTAGGATCTCTTTTTATTAAAAGTTATTTTAGTTCAAATTCTCCTTTTGATATCGTCGCGCTAAGTTGGTCATCGGACTTCCACACTTATTTACTGCATTTTTCCTGCTTTCTTTTTATGCTTTATTATTATTATGCATTTTATATAATTTTTATGTCATTTTCTTTTTTATAAAAATCAAACTAAAATTTATCGGTAGAATAATAGGTATTTCAGGGAAAGAGTAGATCTAGCTAAGCCGGCCCCGAGAACAATACGACCCCGATATTCCACACCGGAATATCCTGTACTACACGCGATAGGTGCACTTGCCTCCCTCTCGTTAAAACTCGGTTTCTAACAAAACAAAACGCTCTTCTTTTTATAAATAAAAACCTCCACATTCACACCTAAATAAGAGCCGGCGTTTTAACCATCAAGTTTTTGGCGCCGTTGCCGGGGAATTATCGTCTTACTATTTTGAATTCCTGAATCCTATTAATTTTACCCTTTATTTCTACTAATATATATATATAAAAAAATTATATATATATATATATTTTTTGATTAAACAAAAAAATTTATATTAATAATAATAATAATAGCATTATTAATATTAATAATAAATACTTAAACAAAAAAAAATCAAAATAAAAATTTAAAAACTTTAAAAAAAAAAAAAAAAAAAAAAATATAAGAAAAATTTTAAAACTTAAAAAATCAAAAACTTAAAAAAAACTTAAAAACTTAAAAACTTATAAAAATTAAAAATTTGAAAACTTAAAAAAAAAAAAATGATGATGAGGATTTTTTTTCTTTTCATCAAAAAAAATTCAAAAATTCAAAAACTATATTTTTCTTCTTTATTTTTTTTTTTTTTTTGTCTTTATCTTATTTTCTCTTTTTCATTTTATTTTTCAAAAAAAAAAAAAAAAAAAACTTAAACTTAACAAAAAAAAAAATCAAAAACTAAAACATAAACTTAAAAATCTAAAAATTCAAAAAAAAAAAAAAAAAAAAAAAAAACTAAGAAAAATTTTTTATAAAACAAAAAAAAAAAAAAAAAAAAATAAATTAAGTATCTATTTTGTCGTTTCGGCGCGCTTCACATTTGTGAGCGCTAGGGGATCGCATATCGGTCGCGCTCCTAGCTAAGACGTTAGCTTACGAGTCACACTTACTCGCGCCCCCTATCACCCGCACCATTTTCGCCGAATTTTTCTTTTTCGTTTTTTATATTATATTTTTGTTATTTCTCTTTAACTTTTGCAGGGTCAAACTTAACGGGCTTCCCCGAACGCGGTTTAGGGAAGATTTCTAAACCCCTGTTTTTACCTTTTTTGTACATATTTATTTATATATCTATCTCGTTCTCATACTTAGTGCAACATTGGGGACAATGTTGGACTTAAGTATGGGGGGGTTTCCTATTTTCTGTCCTTTTATTTCAAGCACTAAATAAAAATTCCAAAAAAAAATTGCAAAAATTAAAAATTTCAAAAATATTTTCATCCTTTAAATAATAATAATTATAATAATAAAATTTTTTTTTTTTTTAAAAAAATGAATCATCACTCCGCGACGTTCGACTCATCGAACCAACCACAAATAAGAGTCTGTTCGCGGGCGACCCCTTTTTTACTTTGTAAATATTTTTGTAAATATTCTCGTCTCTTTCCCCTTTTCTTTCCTATCTTGTAAAAATTTCTCTCCTCTTGTAAATATTTCCGAAAAATTAAAAATTCAAAAAAAATTAATATAACTCAAAAACTCAAAAAAAAAAATTTTGCATAACCTTTAAAAATTTCCAAAAAAATGATAAAAACACCAAAATATAAAAAAAAAAATTAGAAAAAACTCATAAAAGTCAAAAAAAAAAATTTTATTTTGTAATAAATAATTTGAATACCTTAATTCTTAACCTCTTTGCTCTCCAAAATAATCGTTTCGAGTTTATTTATAAGCGAATTTTAATTAATTCTTTATTTACTATTCGTTATTTAATTGTAGCTCGATAGACTTAAATTTCTGGGGTTAAGATTTTAAAGAATTTTTTATGGCTTTTTCTTATTATAGGGAACTTGTTTTTCTCACTATCACTTCTAATTTTTTGAATAAAGCATGTTTTTTATGTTAGAAAATAACATTCATGGATTTTACATTATTTCTACTTATGCTTTTAGAAACGTAGGAACGTCCAAATTAAAAAGGTTGCTCTCGAATTTTTTTATTAAACTCTAGTTTTCTTTTAGAAATTCATCCCTTCCACCTTTTTTTTTCATGCCTTACTTGGTATGATTCCTCACTCACCCTTAAAAAATCTTATGTCAATGGGGATAAGATTTCGTCCCGTAAACATAGGCACCCAATATTTTAAAAAGATTATATGTTACGGAGTAAGAGGATAAAATTCATTACTCCTATACATATACATTGGGTTTATTATCTTTTATGAAGAAAGAAAGAAAAAATTTAAGTTAGGAAAATAAGATTTCATTTTCCTAATTATCCAAAAAGAAAAAAATGTGGAGGTTCGAGAAAAAATTACCTCGCCTCAAAAATCCAAGCCTTCTTCATATCCGCCAAACCACTTAGCTATTTTTCATGATTTTAGAATTAATCTAAAACTTTTTGAGAGCATAATTTTTAAATTGAATTATTTCCTATCAATTTCTTTTTAGCTAAAGTTTTTTCGATAATTCCAATCCATTTTTGTTAAACTAACAAAAATAATTTTCGTTTTCTTTTTTCCATTTAGAAGTATTTTTGAAACGGTTCCTCTATTTTAACATTTTCATAAGTTAAGATTTAATTCGGAGACCCCGGAAATTTATTTCGATCTTTCGTACAATTAAATCAAGCGGTAGTTAAATTTAGGATTCTTTTTAATTCCTTATATGTTCATCTCCAACTTTTGCTCTGGAATAGCAAAAGCTTAAGTATGGGGGTATTTGATGAGTTGTAAATATACCCATTTTATAGTGTATTTATTTTGTTGTTTTACTTTATTTTTGTCTTTTTTAGTTTATTTTCTTTAATAAAATGTTTCTTTTTTGTAATTTTTTATTTTCTAACTTAGTTTTTTATTTTCTGAATTTTTTCAGGAAAATAATTTTTTCGGCCTTGTCACGCCCGTGTCACCCCCCGACACGGGCGTGTCAGGCTCTCAAACGCAACCAGCAGTCAAAACGAACAATTTCAATGTTCCGAGCCCGACACGCCCCCGTCACGCCCGTGTCCAAGCCTCGTCACGCCCGTGTCGATGTCGGCACGCAACTCTCCGTCAACCGTCAACGCTGCCGACATCGGATGCCAGCTGTCCGGGTCACGCCCCCTATCACGCCCGTGACAAGCTTGTCACGCCCGTGTCCGCCACGTGGATCGCCCCGAAGTCAAATGCCGCGTCAAATCGCCAGAGCCAGCTCCCTGTCACGCCCCCCTGTCACGCCCGTGACCTGGGCGTGACCGCCACGTTTTCAGCCGAAGTCAAGGCTCCAGTCAAATCACCAATCAAGCTCATGAATAGTACTGTCACGCCCCCCTGTCACGCCCGTGACCGAGGGCGTGACCAACCCGATTTTTTGCCTATATAAAGGCAGCTGCTGTATGCAATTCTTGTCTCCTTTTTTGGCCACTTTACTTAGATGTTATGCTGCCCAAATGACTTCTAATGTTATGTAAGAGAATTTTCTCCCCCCTCCCTTAGTTTGTAATAGCTTTTTATTTTATAAAAATAGTTTATTTTCTCTCTTGCTTAGCATGAATCTCATTTGGTTGCGCCCTAACTTAAGTAATTTTTCGTTCCCTTTTTCGTGCTTTTTATGTTTTCATCTTTTTATAGCTTTTATAACTCGTTCAGTTAGGATTTTATCACACTTTCTAGTCGTTGTAATGCCCATTTTATTTTCATATTCCGCACCCGTTTAGCTTCAGTTTATTTTTATTTTCACTTTTTATGCATTTCTACCGCATTCTAGCGGTAGAAATGCACTTGTTTTAATTTTTCGCCAACTTCCATTTTGCGTTTATTTGCAAAACTTTTCGCTCCGTTTAATTTTTATTTTCTCTTTTTATGCATTTCTACCGCATTCTAGCGGTAGAAATGCAGTTGTTTTAATTTTTCAGCCACTTTGCTTTTTCTTATTTTTGCAAGTGTGCGTGCGTGTATGAGTTAGATTTTATTGCTTTATTTCAATTTCTGTAGAGTGTGTGCGTATGCATTTATTTCCGCCTACTCGTTAAGAGTTAAATGGCGCTCTGCTTTCATTTCCCGCCTACTCGTTTGAGTAGGACTCGTCATTTTAATGCTTTCATTTTCTTCCTACTCACTTGAGTAGGAAAACTTAGAGTGCGTGCGTGTGTTTACTTTTCTGTAGAGTGCGTGCGTGTGTTTTATTTTCAAGTAGAGTGTGTGTGTGTATGAGTATAAATTTACCCCCGCCCACTCGCTCGAGCCGGGATTCGCATTTACTGCTTTCTTCAGTCCTACTCAAACGAGTAGGACTTGCAATTTTCAGTTTTCTTTACTGCTTTCTTTACAGCCTTCTTTATTGCTTTCTAGCATAAGTGTCCCCATTCCGATGAGTGGCTAACCGCCCTTAGCCCTCAATATCGAAGAGCATTGGGACAGATAAAGCAGCTTTAAATAATTAAAGGTCCTGTTTTCTATTTAATTAAATTTCTTAAGGTTTACCCCGGGTTAACGACGCGTAGGACCGCATATCGATGTGCGGGCCCTATTTCCGTTATCCATACGCAACGCCGAGAGGCCGCACGTATGGACCGATCACCCTTGGGTAAAGAGAGCTCCGCGCTAACCCTCGAGAGAGGAGGCGCGTGACTCTACCGGATTGGGTTCCCCACCCAATAGCGGGGTTCTCAGCGTAATGCGGGCGTTAAGAGGAATCCTTCGTCGGTCTAGCGATCGGTCGAATAGTCTTAGCGTTCAGGTGAGCGATATCCCTAGACCAAGGTGAGCTCATTCTTATGGAACCTCCACGGCCGAGTCTCCGCCTTAATTAATTTGAAAGTTAGGATCTCTTTTTATTAAAAAGTTATTTTAGTTCAAATTCTCCTTTTGATATCGTCGCGCTAAGTTGGTCATCGGACTTCCGCACTTATTTACTGCATTTTTCCTGCTTTCTTTTTATGCTTTATTATTATTATGCATTTTATATAATTTTTATGTCATTTTCTTTTTTATAAAAATCAAACTAAAATTTATCGGTAGAATAATAGGTATTTCAGGGAAAGAGTAGATCTAGCTAAGCCGGCCCCGAGAACAATACGACCCCGATATTCCACACCGGAATATCCTGTACTACACGCGATAGGTGCACTTGCCTCCCTCTCGTTAAAACTCGGTTTCTAACAAAACAAAACGCTCTTCTTTTTATAAATAAAAACCTCCACATTCACACCTAAATAAGAGCCGGCGTTTTAACCATCAAGTTTTTGGCGCCGTTGCCGGGGAATTATCGTCTTACTATTTTGAATTCCTGAATCCTATTAATTTTACCCTTTATTTCTACTAATATATATATATAAAAAATTATATATATATATATATTTTTTGATTAAACAAAAAAATTTATATTAATAATAATAATAATAGCATTATTAATATTAATAATAAATACTTAAACAAAAAAAAAATCAAAATAAAAATTTAAAAACTTTAAAAAAAAAAAAAAAAAAAAAAATATAAGAAAAATTTTAAAACTTAAAAAATCAAAAACTTAAAAAAAACTTAAAAACTTAAAAACTTATAAAAATTAAAAATTTGAAAACTTAAAAAAAAAAAAAATGATGATGAGGATTTTTTTTCTTTTCATCAAAAAAAATTCAAAAATTCAAAAACTATATTTTTCTTCTTTATTTTTTTTTTTTTTGTCTTTATCTTATTTTCTCTTTTTTCATTTTATTTTTCAAAAAAAAAAAAAAAAAAACTTAAACTTAACAAAAAAAAAATCAAAAACTAAAAACATAAACTTAAAAATCTAAAAATTCAAAAAAAAAAAAAAAAAAAAAAAAACTAAGAAAAATTTTTTATAAAAAAAAAAAAAAAAAAAAAAAAATAAATTAAGTATCTATTTTGTCGTTTCGGCGCGCTTCACATTTGTGAGCGCTAGGGGATCGCATATCGGTCGCGCTCCTAGCTAAGACGTTAGCTTACGAGTCACACTTACTCGCGCCCCCTATCACCCGCACCATTTTCGCCGAATTTTTCTTTTTCGTTTTTTATATTATATTTTTGTTATTTCTCTTTAACTTTTGCAGGGTCAAACTTAACGGGCTTCCCCGAACGCGGTTTAGGGAAGATTTCTAAACCCCTGTTTTTACCTTTTTTGTACATATTTATTTATATATCTATCTCGTTCTCATACTTAGTGCAACATTGGGGACAATGTTGGACTTAAGTATGGGGGGTTTTCCTATTTTCTGTCCTTTTATTTCAAGCACTAAATAAAAATTCCAAAAAAAAATTGCAAAAATTAAAAATTTCAAAAAATATTTTCATCCTTTAAATAATAATAATTATAATAATAACATTTTTTTTTTAAAAAAATGAATCATCACTCCGCGACGTTCGACTCATCGAACCAACCACAAATAAGAGTCTGTTCGCGGGCGACCTTTTTTACTTTGTAAATATTTTGTAAATATTCTCGTCTCTTTCCCCTTTTCTTTCCTATCTTGTAAAAATTTCTCTCCTCTTGTAAATATTTCCGAAAAATTAAAAATTCAAAAAAAAAATTAATATAACTCAAAAACTCAAAAAAAAAAATTTTGCATAACCTTTAAAAATTTCCAAAAAAATGATAAAAACACCAAAATATAAAAAAAAAAATTAGAAAAAACTCATAAAAGTCAAAAAAAAAAAATTATTTTGTAATAAATAATTTGAATACCTTAATTCTTAACCTCTTTGCTCTCCAAAATAATCGTTTCGAGTTTATTTATAAGCGAATTTTAATTAATTCTTTATTTACTATTCGTTATTTAATTGTAGCTCGATAGACTTAAATTTCTGGGGTTAAGATTTTAAAGAATTTTTTATGGCTTTTTCTTATTATAGGGAACTTGTTTTTCTCACTATCACTTCTAATTTTTTGAATAAAGCATGTTTTTTATGTTAGAAAATAACATTCATGGATTTTACATTATTTCTACTTATGCTTTTAGAAACGTAGGAACATCCAAATTAAAAAGGTTGCTCTCGAATTTTTTTATTAAACTCTAGTTTTCTTTTAGAAATTCATCCCTTCCACCTTTTTTTTTCATGCCTTACTTGGTATGATTCCTCACTCACCCTAAAAATCTTATGTCAATGGGGATAAGATTTCGTCCCGTAAACATAGGCACCCAATATTTTAAAAAGATTATATGTTACGGAGTAAGAGGATAAAATTCATTACTCTTATACATATACATTGGGTTTATTATCTTTTATGAAGAAAGAAAGAAAAAATTTTAAGTTAGGAAAATAAGATTTCATTTTCCTAATTATCCAAAAAGAAAAAAATGTGGAGGTTCGAGAAAAAATTACCTCGCCTCAAAAATCCAAGCCTTCTTCATATCCGCCAAACCACTTAGCCTATTTTTCATGATTCTAGAATTAATCTAAAACTTTTTGAGAGCATAATTTTTAAATTGAATTATTTCCTATCAATTTCTTTTTAGCTAAAGTTTTTTTCGATAATTCCAATCCATTTTTGTTAAACTAACAAAAATAATTTTCGTTTTCTTTTTTCCATTTAGAAGTATTTTTGAAACGGTTCCTCTATTTTAACATTTTCATAAGTTAAGATTTAATTCGGAGACCCCGGAAATTTATTTCGATCTTTCGTACAATTAAATCAAGCGGTAGTTAAATTTAGGATTCTTTTTAATTCCTTATATGTTCATCTCCAACTTTTGCTCTGGAATAGCAAAAGCTTAAGTATGGGGGTATTTGATGAGTTGTAAATATACCCATTTTATAGTGTATTTATTTTGTTGTTTTACTTTATTTTTGTCTTTTTTAGTTTATTTTCTTTAATAAAATGTTTCTTTTTTGTAATTTTTTATTTTCTAACTTAGTTTTTTATTTTCTGAATTTTTTTCAGGAAAATAATTTTTTCGGCCTTGTCACGCCCGTGTCACCCCCCGACACGGGCGTGTCAGGCTCTCAAACGCAACCAGCAGTCAAAACGAACAATTTCAATGTTCTGAGCCCGACACGCCCCCGTCACGCCCGTGTCCAAGCCTCGTCACGCCCGTGTCGATGTCGGCACGCAACTCTCCGTCAACCATCAACGCTGCCGACATCGGATGCCAGCTGTCCGGGTCACGCCCCCCTATCACGCCCGTGACAAGCTTGTCACGCCCGTGTCCGCCACGTGGATCGCCCCGAAGTCAAATGCCGCGTCAAATCGCCAGAGCCAGCTCCCTGTCACGCCCCCCTGTCACGCCCGTGACCTGGGCGTGACCGCCACGTTTTCAGCCGAAGTCAAGGCTCCAGTCAAATCACCAATCAAGCTCATGAATAGTACTGTCACGCCCCCCTGTCACGCCCGTGACCGAGGGCGTGACCAACCCGATTTTTTGCCTATATAAAGGCAGCTGCTGTATGCAATTCTTGTCTCCTTTTTTGGCCACTTTACTTAGATGTTATGCTGCCCAAATGACTTCTAATGTTATGTAAGAGAATTTCTCCCCCTCCCTTAGTTTGTAATAGCTTTTTATTTTATAAAAATAGTTTATTTTCTCTCTTGCTTAGCATGAATCTCATTTGGTTGCGCCCTAACTTAAGTAATTTTTCGTTCCCTTTTTCGTGCTTTTTATGTTTTCATCTTTTTATAGCTTTTATAACTCGTTCAGTTAGGATTTTATCACACTTTCTAGTCGTTGTAATGCCCATTTTATTTTCATATTCCGCACCCGTTTAGCTTCAGTTTATTTTTATTTTCACTTTTTATGCATTTCTACCGCATTCTAGCGGTAGAAATGCACTTGTTTTAATTTTTCGCCAACTTCCATTTTGCGTTTATTTGCAAAACTTTTCGCTCCGTTTAATTTTTATTTTCTCTTTTTATGCATTTCTACCGCATTCTAGCGGTAGAAATGCAGTTGTTTTAATTTTTCAGCCACTTTGCTTTTTCTTATTTTTGCAAGTGTGCGTGCGTGTATGAGTTAGATTTTATTGCTTTATTTCAATTTCTGTAGAGTGTGTGCGTTTGCATTTATTTCCGCCTACTCGTTAAGAGTTAAATGGCGCTCTGCTTTCATTTCCCGCCTACTCGTTTGAGTAGGACTCGTCATTTTAATGCTTTCATTTTCTTCCTACTCACTTGAGTAGGAAACTTAGAGTGAGTGCGTGTGTTTACTTTTCTGTAGAGTGCGTGCGTGTGTTTTATTTTCAAGTAGAGTGTGTGTGTGTATGAGTATAAATTTACCCCCGCCCACTCGCTCGAGCCGGGATTCGCATTTACTGCTTTCTTCAGTCCTACTCAAACGAGTAGGACTTGCAATTTTCAGTTTTCTTTACTGCTTTCTTTACAGCCTTCTTTATTGCTTTCTAGTGTAAGCGTCCCCATTCCGATGAGTGGCTAACCGCCCTTAGCCCTCAATATCGAAGAGCATTGGGACAGATAAAGCAGCTTTAAATAATTAAAGGTCTTGTTTTCTATTTAATTAAATTTCTTAAGGTTTACCCCGGGTTAACGACGCGTAGGACCGCATATCGATGTGCGGGCCCTATTTCCGTTATCCATACGCAACGCCGAGAGGCCGCACGTATGGACCGATCACCCTTGGGTAAAGAGAGCTCCGCGCTAACCCTCGAGAGAGGAGGCGCGTGACTCTACCGGATTGGGTTCCCCACCCAATAGCGGGGTTCTCAGCGTAATGCGGGCGTTAAGAGGAATCCTTCGTCGGTCTAGCGATCGGTCGAATAGTCTTAGCGTTCAGTGAGCGATATCCCTAGACCAAGGTGAGCTCATTCTTATGGAACCTCCACGGCCGAGTCTCCGCCTTAATTAATTTGAAAGTTAGGATCTCTTTTTATTAAAAGTTATTTTAGTTCAAATTCTCCTTTTGATATCGTCGCGCTAAGTTGGTCATCGGACTTCCGCACTTATTTACTGCATTTTTCCTGCTTTCTTTTTATGCTTTATTATTATTATGCATTTTATATAATTTTTATGTCATTTTCTTTTTTATAAAAATCAAACTAAAATTTATCGGTAGAATAATAGATATTTCAGGAAAGAGTAGATCTAGCTAAGCCGGCCCCGAGAACAATACGACCCCGATATTCCACACCGGAATATCCTGTACTACACGCGATAGGTGCACTTGCCTCCCTCTCGTTAAAACTCGGTTTCTAACAAAACAAAACGCTCTTCTTTTTATAAATAAAAAACCTCCACATTCACACCTAAATAAGAGCCGGCGTTTTAACCATCAGGTTACTTTCCTTTTTATATGTATATTGCTTGTGACACCTGACACCCCATTGTATAAAATGGTATGGGACATTTTATACAATGGGAGCCCTGCAGAAGACCCCTTGCTTATGCGTACCCGCATAAGTGAAGGTTACTTTTCATTACTTACTTGGTTACATATTCTGCTTAGTTTCCCGTCACCTGCTCCGCCCTTGTCACCCCTTGTTGTCCTCCGCTTCGTCCTCCCGCACGGTGCCTAGGAGTTGCGGGGCGAGGTGTGGAGGAAACGACTTAGTCTTTTTGACTAATGGTCGGTGACCATACTATTTTTAGGAGCTCGAGGAGATGGACCAGCACGACGAGGAGGCAGGACTTGAGGAGCAGATGCCGACTACGACTACTACTACTACTACTACTACTACAGCGCGTTCTCAGAAGGGACGAGATGTCCGTGATAGTTTAGGCTTCCGCTTTTAGCTTTGTGAGGAGAGATTTAGTGATATAATGTAATGGGCATAAGCCCTTATTTCTCTCTTTTGTTGTACTCATTGTGGACTATATTTATGTACTCATCATTTCATTTATGTGATATGTACTCTGTGGCTGTGGACTTGCGTAGTTTTGTTTACTATATACTTTGCTTCTGTTTCTCATATTGGCCGAACAGGTTATGATCGTACTAGCCGGCAGGATCGGCGTCTTGCGGTGTCGACTAACCCGTGAGTTAGTATCACCGTAAGGCGGCGGTTCTGGGCATAAGATCGGGGCTCCCTTGGTAAGGGGGAGGATCTTACAAACTGGTATCACTTGAACACACGATCATATGAGAAAGAAGTCCACAACACTGGAACACCCCGCTCGAGCATTAGTTTGCGGACAAACTATGCAGCGGAAGCAATGGTGTGCCCATGTGTAAAAAGTCACATAAACAAGTCCATTAAGCAATGAGTTAGGCCAATCCAACTAGGACACCACCCTAGTTTGACTTACCAAGAAGATTTTGTATCGTACCTTAGGCCAAAGATCGACTTCAGATGTAGATTAATTACGGTACGGGGATAACCAAGTTGATTTAAGAAAGATCTAAATGCCAGAGTCCCTACTTAAGGCTTAAACCTCGGTGTTCCTAAGTCGTAGATCGAATGATATTACCAATTCTTACTCAAACTGATAAGGACCACCTCGAGAAGAATTGATGCATAAGCTTAATAGTGGATTAGTAGGGTACTCGTAAGCTTAATCCTAGTACCGATGACTTGATAACGTCAAGACAACCACGATGATAAATATCCAAGGTTGAATTAGAGTTCAGATTTTAGAAGAGACACTTCCTAGTTTGGTCACATGTTGACCTTGAACAGATTGTCGTACGATAACCTTGAAGGCCCAAGGTAGATAACATATCAATTGAATTGGAAATCCATGCCAAGGATGATTAGCTCTAAGGATTATGGCATGTACCGGATGACTGCATTGTGAAAGTCAAAGGACAAATTAACAAAAATATATGGGGGCTTAACTTTTTGTTTATAGGGCTTATTGATAACAACTCGATTTTTCCTAAGCCTTCTCATTAAGAATGTGTCGCAAGCATAGTGATTTAAAACTTGGATTATTTAAAGATCGCTCAAGTAAAGATGAGAATTGTATGTACATGACCAGTATGATGATCAATCGTCCCCGGAAGGTTAGGACTCTCAAAGATCTTCACCCTATTTATTAATCTTAAGTAGCATAGACTATTGACGACAAGATAGGAACGCAATAAATTCACAAGTGAAATAGGAAAGTAGAATCTTTCGAGAATGACTTCTCACTCTCATAAGTACTCCAAGACCGTTGGAGTAAGTGAACAAGTAGAACAGTGAAATTGGTTCCGTGAAAGTTACATAAATGTTGGCTTGGTGATAAATACATATGACCTTGAAACTAGGGAAGACTGTATAAGACTTCAAGAGGTTTTCCCCAAATTCGAGTTTAAGGAAGTAAGTACCCACTTAAATCGTAGTCTAATGAACACTCGTGGGTTCCTTAATACAAACACGGTATAAATCTTTTACGCATACATGTGAAATCAAAGAAATTCACGTTCATAAGACCGAATTAGAATCAGCATGGGTTGTAGAGGGATGTACAAACAATTAAGGTTTATTTTGATTATCGCATCAACAAGCATGTTTCAAGGATACTCTAAACACCTTAACCCAATCAATGTAATACGTGGTTAAGGGACACAGATGTACTACAAGGGAAACCAATGGGAAATGAGGATTCGAAATATCTGAATAATTACGTCTACAACAATGAGTGCACCATAACCCTAGAAAGATTTAAATCAAGGAAGAATCAACTAAATTTGGAATAAGTATAAACATAATGACAGATCACTACTACCCGTACCTACGTAACATACCCAGTCCATTAATTGGAAACATACAGATTGTGACAAAGTAACGACAAGATAAAACGAAGGAATGATTGTAAATCTCAACTGTTATTTGAGAGTCCATGAAGTGGAAATGCTGGAATATCCACACGATTACAAGGAGAGTATAGTGACCCCAGCAAGCACAAATCAGGTGAAGAAACATACTAGATTGGAAAATGTATACTCTAGGCATAACCTCGTGGATGAGACTCAGATGATCTCAGGAATCAAAATGAAAATACTTGATGAAATAATAATCGCCTTCAAAGGTTCGGGATTTCGATATCAACCCATGATTATGGATATATTATTATCTTTAGAACCAATGTTATAACAATTCAGAAAACTTGATCGTGAGTAGACAAAACCAGTATATCCTGCGCACGAAGAAACGAATAAGTTTCAACATTACCTATGTTAGGTGGTGCGAGATATGTACTTTTGGGAAGATATATAAGTGATGAAAACTCATGAACTAAGAGATATGTTAGTCTCTACCATGACATAATAATTTTTGAGGATTAAGTTTACATATGATTGAACTAACCTCGTAAGTATAATAACTCTAGATGGGTATTCACCCATGCTTGTCAATTAAGATGGCCATATGAACATGTATAAGAGAATTACTACGAGCATACTGAATTGAAACTTCAAGCACGTAAAGGTTTAAATTGTCAAGGCAGGACATTTACAATGGTAACGACTCAACAAATTAGAATATGGCCGATGATAAGTTGTAGCATACGCGTAGGAATGATCCCTTGGTTGCGTTTACATCAAGAACCAAGACACGAATGTTGATAACATCATGATCGCTATAGGGAAATTCATGACAATGAAGTAATCAATGTTAGATTGTTATCACAGATATGGTGTAATACTCGAGAACAATTGGACATTTATTAAGATTCGATCAATGAAGAAATTAAAGTGCTTCAATTTTGAAAAATGTGCACTTATAATTTATAGGTTAGACTGAACATGAAAAATAATTGAGGGTCAAAAACTCATTACAACGTTCATATTGATAATAAATGCTTCAGGTATAAAACAAGTCAAGGATTGTACATGTATATATGACCCTTGATCATGATAGCATTAAAAATCAGGATACACACGTGGTAACATTATAATCGCCAATAGGAGATTTCATGACAATGATATATAGATCTTGACTATCAAGGGCATATACCAAGGTAATCGGTGTTCAATAAAGTTCCTTTTTGCTAAATCAAAAGTGTATCAGATCTCACCATACCTGAGAAGATACGCTCATAAATTCATGGATTAGACTATATGTGAAAAGTGATCGAGAGCCGCTGGTACGAACATCAATATCCATACTGATCGCTTGATGTATGCTCGAAAGGTGAACACACTACGAACCATATATTACTACTTGGATAGAGATGTGATGAGTCTTGAAGTTAGGGGAAATAAAATGATGATCTTTTCATCACATCAGGATCTCGGAAGTTGATTTACTGCTATACATAATAATGTTGGTCTAATGTATATGATATCTGGGGATGATTGTAAGTCCATGTTGAATTATAAGTGAAAACCTAGGTGGATCGGAATGGAAAAGATTCCTACTTATGAAATTGTTGATTTACGAGCACTTGATGATTATGGCTCGTAAGGCTACAATCCAAGGAGTGGTTAAAGCTTATTTTGATCATAAAATGTCGAGGGACTTGAAAACGTGTCCTCACAATATGAGTAGCCCAAAATATGAGGGAAGTGCATTTGGAAGAGGGTTATTACCTCTAATGAGTTTTTATGATTCCTGCAATTAGAACCCCGTAGACCCGAACTTAAATTTCGGGGACGAAATTATTTTTTTTGTTTATAGGATTTGTAACATCCCAATGTTACTTCTAGACCCCTAACTTAGATTTGGGTTAGGCATGGGGTGGGTATTAGGGTATAAGCTAGGTTTGACCCTAGAAAGTGGGTTGTAGCCATGTGGGGCCCACCATAGGACCAAAGTCAAACTAGGTCAAACTAGCCTAAATAGGAACCCTAGCCACACCATGACCCCACCACATTGCCCTAACCCTAATTTCAGTCTAAGTGGACCCTAGGGCTTGGCACTAGGTCAACATTTTGACCCTAGTTGACCCAAGTCAACCTTGGGCCTAAAGTGGTCAAACCCACACACATAAGCCCAATTAGCCCAAGTAGGTCACCCCCCTTGACCCAATCCAAGTTGGGTGGTGTCATTGGGCTCATGACCAACAAGTGGGGTCAGCCCACTCACCATGTTGACCAAGTCAACTCAAAAAGTCAACAAGTCAACATTTTAACCTAAAGGGTGAAAATGTGAGCCCAAGTCATTCCCTTTGGGCCAAGCCCACTAAACTTGGCCCATGACCAGCCAAGGGGACAAGGACAGCCCCTAACCCCAAAAAATTAGGAGAGAGATTGCATGCAAGGGGTATTTTGGAGAAAACACTTAAAAGAGGAGAGAGAAAGGAGAAGGAGATGAAAAGAGGCCATGTGGCCTTCACCCCTCAGCCCATGAACATGCTGGCCGACCATCCCTACTCATCCCAAAGAAATTTAGAGCATGGTGGCCACTTGGCACCATGGGTGAAGCAACCAAAGCACCAAACCGAGCTCACCTCGGCCATAGCTCCTTATACAGTCACTCCATGCAAAATCCAGCCCAGCCATCAGCTTCAGAAGGTCCTAGGGAGTTGAATTCGAGTCCTGGATCAAAGGAAACGATGGAGAAACGGGAAATCGGGAGTGAGATCGCCGGAGCTAGCTTAGCCATGGCCAACTGCCGCCACACTCGCCGCCAGCCGCCAACTCAGGTCCGTTTCGCTACCCCTCTACCCGTACTAGCTTCCTAGATCAATTAGGGGAGATATCGGGCTCAATTGAGCCCGATGCCATGAGAGAAAAACTTGGATTTTCCGTGAATTTCATCCCTCTCGGGATCGCCGGCGCCGCCACCTCCCGCCTCCTAGTCGCCGGCAAAAGCCGGCCACCACCACCGTGAAGGTGTAGGCACCGTTGGCCGGCCACGGCGCCGCCACAGTCGGCCGGAAAACGTCCCGCAAGGTGGCCCAGGCGAAATGCATCGGGGCCGTCGGTTTGTTGGGGAAGATGAACGGATCCCGTCCATTAGCGCTTTAAGATTCGTGCATCAGATATATTAACATTATAAATAAATGAAATAAATCTGTATTATTGTCACACATTTTCAGTCACCTTGCATGTGACATTTAGGGCATATATAGGTTTCACCTAAGGTTGGAACCTGAATGAAAATTGTAGATGAATGTCTTACCTTTACAAGGCCACCCTAAACATGAGTTTTGGTCCAGTAGTTTGTCCTGTAGGGCTGTTTTACTAGGACTACTCCTAAGGTAGGACAGAAATTGAATTAATTCCCTAGCCCAAACCCTTGGTCCAAATGGGCTGAAATTTGGGCTAGGTTAATAATTTAGGATTAACTAAGCCCTCCCCAAAAATCAGAATTTTTGGGGAACATTTTGCTATAGTTTTTACAAAAATACCCAGAAGTAAATTAATGTGATTTTTGGAGTTCTCCAACTCCAATAGGCCCCAAATTTTGGTGGCACCCTCTTATGGGTATATTTGACCCATGGTTAAAATTTGGGCTAAATTGATGCACTGCATGATGAGAAATCTCACTTGCATGTTTGAGAAATAAGATTTGGCTTGGGCTGCAAATAGCAATTTTGCAGAATTTTAAATGGCTGCCCAAGCCAAACCAGAAGTCCCCTTGACCTGAGATTTTGTTCAGAGGTATAATTAGGGCATGTTTAGGCCTTGCCCAAAAATGGGCTTGATTGGAAAATAGAATATGGAGAAATTACCAAAATACCCCTAGGACTTAACTAGGTGATTCTTGGAGTTAGCTAACTCCAAATGGCCCCAAATTTTGGTGGCATGTCCTTAAGGACATTATTGGTGTCTGGTAGAAATTTCAGAGCAATTGGACCACTGCATGTTGGGTTAACCCACTTGCATGTGTTGGCTAAATATAGCTTTGGGGTGCACTTAGCAAGAAATGATATTTTGTGTATTTAGCCTAGCTGAGGCATCCAAAAATTGTGGAATTTATCCCAGGGATTAATTAGAGTAAGGTTCACCCCTAGAATTTATTATGGAATTTTTGGGATTAAAAATCCTATTATTTGGTATTTCCAAAATAAAAGCCTTTTTGGAAAATAAATTGTAGGAATAGGTTTTGATCAATGAAAGACCCCCAAAATCAGTCAAGGCAAAAATGAGGCTTTTAATTGACTTAAGAAAATTTCATATCTCTGTTTGACAACTGTTAGAGCAAAATTCATGGAAATGACCATTTTACCCTTTTTGTAAATATTTATGAATTGGTATAAATACTTGTTGGAAAATTGTGAAAATAATCCTAGAGTTGCATAATTGTTATATTAGTCTTGTAGATTTATATCAGAATTTTTGGGTACACTGTTAATTATTAATTAGAATAATGGCATTTTTGGTAAATAATTAGGAATGGATTTTGATAGACCATTACACTGTAGAAATTAATGAAACTCTGCCATTAGTCATAAAATAGTAATATAAATGCTCAGTAAATTTCCTGGAATTTTGTTGTATATATTTCTTGTACTTCATTTGTAAAGTGATAAATAGGTAGAATTAGTATTATTTATGGGAAAAATAGAAATATAAAAAGGGAAATTATGAAATATTGTAGACAGTAATATTTTATTCATATGCAACTCAGGAAAATTCCCTTAGGTCAGAAGATTTTAATTGATAATACTTCTTGTGTAAAATGACCTAGGGAATAATTTAAAAGATTTAATTAAGGACCTTAATGACCTAGGAAAATTATGAAAATCAACACACTCATTTCATTAGTCCATACCACCCTAGGATAAATATTTGGGGTCAGTTGGACCAAGAATTTAGAAGTTCGATTTCAGGGTGGTGTTAGGTTATGGGGTGCGCATAGTAAAGGTATACTGTACTATAGGCCGCCAGGGGATGAATCAACAACTAAGTTAGAGTCTAAGTTCGGAAGTATAACCCTGAGTGGCAGATGCATTCTAGAGACGAGAGTAACAGTGCAACATTAGTCTTGCCTAGGTAGAGTTGACGGAAGACCGTCACTCCTTAATCCATACCTTAAATCACTAGGTCACTCTATGTAACAGGAGAGAGAAAAAGGGGTTCGGGGTAGGCAACAACTAAAGTAAATATCCTTGAGAAAGGGAGCTTTGGGATTCAGCCCATCGTAGCTCCTATTGCCCCTGAGAGCCCTTCACCGGGAATACCATGGGCAGTCCTAGGATTAACCTTAAGATTCTAAGTATGATAAACTGTAGACAAGAGTAGTCTATTAGGTTAGGTGAACTGGACATGTGCTCACTCGTGCCGGGTTGGAGGGACTTGGAGTCTTCTGACTACTTGCTCACCCGTGCAGAGTTGGAGGATGAGATTGGCTTTCATATACACTCACCCAGGCAGGGTTGGAGGTTTTGTAGCACATACTCACCCGTGATGGGTTGGAGAGTTTTGGGGCTGGATAGTCCTTGGAGCTGGAGGCTCGATATATATATAATACTTGCATGTGCATATACTAGTGGCGGGCCATGCGGTACTGGCCGGTCGTCACACCGACGGCAGTACGGTGGACCAGGCGGGTGCGAGGGTTAGAAGGACCAGTAGGATGTTTATACTGGAATTTGGAGGACTTTTCCTAATAACGCGCACCCGACCCAACAAGACTGACGGGTCGTCAGCAAAGTGGTATGCAAAGACTCTAGAGTGCACTGTCGGTGTACAGAGGCGTACAAGAGAGGTCTAGGCCTGGTAGTGTGTATACCCGCCTAGAAGGCGGAGATGCCCGCTCCGCTGCTGCCGTAGCCATAACGGTAGTACCTGAGAGTGATGCTAGCTCTCGAAAAGTGGGAACTAAAGGTCTGTGATCACGGAGTCGTGTGTGTGTGTGTTGCACTGCATGTACATATCATACCCACCATATAGATTCATATCATTAATCTTCATAACAACCTATGACACCTAATGTATAAGTGGTATGAGACGCTTATACATTAGGACCTGCTATACGATCCCTTAGCCTATAAGCTTGAGTGGGCAAGTTTATAGGTTGAGGTTACTTTCCTTTTTATATGTATATTGCTTGTGACACATGACACCCCATTGTATAAAATGGTATGGGACATTTTATACAATGGGAGCCCTGCAGAAGACCCCTTGCTTATGCGTACCCGCATAAGTGAAGGTTACTTTTCATTACTTACTTGGTTACATATTCTGCTTAGTTTCCCGTCACCTGCTCCGCCCTTGTCACCCCTTGTTGTCCTCCGCTTCGTCCTCCCGCACGGTGCCTACGAGTTGCGGGGCGAGGTGTGGAGAAAACGACTTAGTCTTTTTGACTAATGGTCGGTGACCATACTATTTTTAGGAGCTCGAGGAGATGGACCAGCACGACGAGGAGGCAGGACTTGAGGAGCAGATGCCGACTACGACTACTACTACTACTACTACTACTACAGCGCGTTCTCAGAAGGGACGAGATGTCCGTGATAGTTTAGGCTTCCGCTTTTAGCTTTGTGAGGAGAGATTTAGTGATATAATGTAATGGGCATAAGCCCTTATTTCTCTCTTTTGTTGTACTCATTGTGGACTATATTTATGTACTCATCATTTCTTTTATGTGATATGTACTCTGTGGCTGTGGACTTGCGTAGTTTTGTTTACTATATACTTTGCTTCTGTTTCTCATATTGGCCGAACAGGTTATGATCGTACTAGCCGGCAGGATCGGCGTCTTGCGGTGTCGACTAACCCGTGAGTTAGTATCACCGTAAGGCGGCGGTTCTGGGCATAAGATCGGGGCTCCCTTGGTAAGGGGGAGGATCTTACAAACTGGTATCACTTGAACACACGATCATATGAGAAAGAAGTCCACAACACTGGAACACCCCGCTCGAGCATTAGTTTGCGGACAAACTATGCAGCGGAAGCAATGGTGTGCCCATGTGTAAAAAGTCACATAAACAAGTCCATTAAGCAATGAGTTAGGCCAATCCAACTAGGACACCACCCTAGTTTGACTTACCAAGAAGATTTTGTATCGTACCTTAGGCCAAAGATCGACTTCAGATGTAGATTAATTACGGTACGGGGATAACCAAGTTGATTTAAGAAAGATCTAAATGCCAGAGTCCCTACTTAAGGCTTAAACCTCGGTGTTCCTAAGTCGTAGATCGAATGATATTACCAATTCTTACTCAAACTAATAAGGACCACCTCGAGAAGAATTGATGCATAAGCTTAATAGTGGATTAGTAGGGTACTCGTAAGCTTAATCCTAGTACCGATGACTTGATAACGTCAAGACAACCACGATGATAAATATCCAAGGTTGAATTAGAGTTCAGATTTTAGAAGAGACACTTCCTAGTTTGGTCACATGTTGACCTTGAACAGATTGTCGTACGATAACCTTGAAGGCCCAAGGTAGATAACATATCAATTGAATTGGAAATCCATGCCAAGGATGATTAGCTCTAAGGATTATGGCATGTACCGGATGACTGCATTGTGAAAGTCAAAGGACAAATTAACAAAAATATATGGGGGCTTAACTTTTTGTTTATAGGGCTTATTGATAACAACTCGATTTTTCCTAAGCCTTCTCATTAAGAATGTGTCGCAAGCATAGTGATTTAAAACTTGGATTATTTAAAGATCGCTCAAGTAAAGATGAGAATTGTATGTACATGACCAGTATGATGATCAATCGTCCCCGGAAGGTTAGGACTCTCAAAGATCTTCACCCTATTTATTAATCTTAAGTAGCATAGACTATTGACGACAAGATAGGAACGCAATAAATTCACAAGTGAAATAGGAAAGTAGAATCTTTCGAGAATGACTTCTCACTCTCATAAGTACTCCAAGACCGTTGGAGTAAGTGAACAAGTAGAACAGTGAAATTGGTTCCGTGAAAGTTTGTAACACCCCAAAAAGACCCAAAAGACTCAACTTGAAGTTTGAGTAGCAGGTCAGGTTACACGGCCTGGGACACGGGCGTGTCCCAGGGCGTGTCGGGTGTACACGGCCTGGGACACGGGCGTGTCCCAGGGCGTGTTCAGGCTAGTCGACGTTTGAGAGTCGACGAGCGTCGAGCCTGGGACACGGCCATCGACACGGGCGTGTCCCAGGGCGTGTTCTATTTATTTTGCGAAATTGGCCTATTCAGGTCAGAGCCGGACACGGCCTTAAACACGGCCGGGAACACGGGCGTGTCAGGCTGGACACGGGCGTGTCAGCTGCTGTGTTCCGACCCGTGTACTGGTTGCAGCTCGATGGAGCAGGAGACACGGGCGTGTCTCAGGTTTGACACGGGCGTGTCAGGTCCGCCACGGGCGTGTCGATGACCCGTGTTGGTCAGTCGGTTCAAGTTGTGTGCACCGCTTAAGGGGTACACGGCCTGTGACACGGGCGTGTCACAGGCCGTGTCGGCCAAAAAGTGAAATTCTGGGGAAATCTTGGCCGTTCAGTTTCCTCTCTTTTGATCCAAAGGCTCAGGTGGTTTCTTGGGCTGGATAAGTCGTGAAAGGGGATTGAAGAAGTCATTCTTCTTTATTCTTAAGGAAGAGAAAGAGAGGAAGAAGGAGGAGGAGAGCAAGCCACCGGCGGAGCTCCCGTGGTTCGATTCGCGATCCGAAGCCGGCGTTGTGACGGCAAGGCTGCTGCGGTTCTTTCTCACCGGCTAGTTTTCGATGGCACCGAAGAGATCGACAAGGGTAACGATCTCCCTCCTTGGACATGTGAAGTCCTTCTTTTCTGCATTGCATAGGGAAAGCCCTTCCCCGCGAGTGTGCGGTGGGTTGTGGTGTCCCTTGGGGTAGATATGTGAAGTCCCCCTTGTTAGAGGCCGGAATTGGAGTACGGCTCTAGGCATGCTGTGTGAAGCCCATCTGGATGTAATCTGGATTGGTGATGCTTGTTTGCATATCGGAGAAGGCTCCGTGATAATGGCTTGTGATGCCTATGGCTTGTGATGCCTTGTTCCTACCTGTTGCTTGGTGCGGCAGGAAGTACTGGACGATGTCCAGGAAATGAAGAGGGTTGGCGGCAACTCTTGTGGCCGTGCGTTGCCACTTTGTGAGTAGTTGAGCCGTTGGGCTGAAACTCGATGAAAAGGCAGATTGCCGAACAGGAAAGGTGAAACCGACCCGCGCCTATAAAATGCCATGGATACTTCCGTATTCGAGGTGGCTCGGCGACTTGAGCAACGGGGGGTGGCTGATCCGTACCTGCGTTAGGTCCGTCCGACTTGGAAGCCTGGTATAGGTTTTGTTGGAGCGCCTAATGAGAGTCTTAGGCCCGCGCGCCGGAAAGACTGAAATGCTCAAATACCGTGTAGACGGTGGTGTTGACCCTGGTATTCCGGTACACCGAAAATGTGCCCTGAGTGCACGGACTGTCGGGCCGGGTGGCCGATGGTTGTGATGGCTTGAATGTGCCTGCGCGCACATAGTTGCTATTGATGATGCCATGCTTGCAGGGAAAGAATGCTCATGCCCCGAGAAAGGGGTAGGATTGTTATAATTGGGTCAGCTGAATGCTGACCGTTGCATTGTTTGCCACCGGTTGGGTGGATTGTTCCCGTGCAGGTGCTGGAGAGCCAAGTGGTAAGTGATGGGCTGGCGAGCCCTCCTGCTGTTGCTGCTGCTGCTGTGGCTAGCCCTTGAAGGCTAAGCGAAGGGCTTTGTTGTGTTTTCTCTTTTTACTCATGTATGGCCGGCCTGCGCGCCGAGGTTTGTAAAACATGATGTATGTTCAGAGGAACTGTAAGGCCTTAAGGCCAAACTCTTGTGGTTGTGTACATTCCGTGGTATTTATATATAAAGGTGGTTTTATATATATTGGACATTCCGGTTAAGAGTTCAAAGTTGTAACTTAAAGCTTCCGCTAGAATGCTCTGAGTTAGGATTCGTAATTGGTTTGGTATTATCCTGTGACCTCACCGTCTGTTTGTGGCATATAGTGTGGGGCCCCGGCCGGACCTTCTACTATACGTCATCTAACGGATTGGGTCGTTACATTTTGGTATCAGCTTTTCGTCGGTCTTCCTCTTTCGAATTCGTGGTCGAATTCTTTTGTGGGGTGGCGAGCACGT
This sequence comes from Platanthera zijinensis, assembly GCA_039513925.1. Taxonomy (NCBI): domain Eukaryota; kingdom Viridiplantae; phylum Streptophyta; class Magnoliopsida; order Asparagales; family Orchidaceae; genus Platanthera; species Platanthera zijinensis. The sequence goes on from CM077080.1 coordinate 162,505,078, forward strand.
GTTTGTGCGACCTGCTGTAACGCTAATGAACTCTGGAATGTCCATTAAGGAATGTACAAAATCTTGTTTGAGGAATCTGCGCGTTCCTTTTTGTGTTGTTTTGCTTGCATACGTTCGCTAATGTGTGTCTTGTCCACCTATAGGTGACACGTAGTGGTGCTGGGCAGTCTGAGCCCCAGCGTTCTGATGAGAGTGCGGCACCAGCTGAGGTGCCAACCCCTCCTCCATCTGCGGAAACTGTTCGCTTAGTGGCTGAGGCGCTATTTGCCATGATTCAGCCGACCGGGCAAGCGCAGCCGGCGGTAGTGCCAGTTCGTGTTGATGTAAGACCCGAGCCGGTTGAGGCTGTAGATCCACGAGCAGCTGACCGACAGTTGAAGCAATTTATGAGCTTCAGTCCTCCTACGTTTGCGGGAATGGGATCCCCAACGCAGGCGGAAGATTGGTTATCGCGTGTCAAGAGGATAATGACAGCGATCAGGGCGGAGGAAACTCTCAAGGTCACCTTAGCCACCTTCATGCTTGAAGGGGAGGCGCGGTTGTGGTGGGACGAGGTTGAGTTACACCATTTGGCGGGCAGGCAACTAACACAAGTGTCGATTGAGGAGTTCTCTCGGATATTTCTGGCGAAACATGTCCCAGCGGCGCAACGTATTGCTATGGAAAATGAGTTCCAACGGTTAAAGCAAGGGGACGATAGTGTGGATATCTACTTGCACGAGTTTACCAGGTTGGGACGATATGCGGGAACAATCTTCGCGGATGACCAAAGGAAAACGAATCGGTTCTATGAAGGATTGCGGGATGAGTTACGATTCCTGCTTTCGAGTTCTGTGAGCCAAGGGTTTCAGGCGTTGGTTGATACTGCGTGCGCGTTGGAGAAGGACATGAGGCGAGTGCAAGGGAATAAGGGCTTGGTGGTGTCTAAGCCAGAGTTTCAAGCACCTCGCCCAAGCAAGTCGTTTTACCAGAAGAAAGGGGGCAAGAGATCCAAGCCATCGGGGCAAGTGACTACGACCGTTGTGTCGGGAGCGACATCAAGGCCGGATGCTCGTACATGCTATAACTGTGGCCGAGTGGGGCATATTGCTCGTGACTGTCGGGTTGTGCAGCCCAAAGGGGAAAAGAAGACGGGTGCGTCATATGCTGAGAAGGGCAAAGCGGTGGTGGATTCCTCTGCTTCCCAGGCGCAGCCCCGAATCTATCAACTTGGCCAACAGGAAGCGATTAAGCAATGTGACGTCGTCACAGGTACGAGTTGATTTAGTTTACTTGCTGTGCTTTTGGTTTTGGTTTTGTTTAGCTTGTGCATGATGTGTGTGCTGCAGGCTTTGTCCTGATTCGGAATAATTTGGCGAGAGCCCTGTTTGATACGGGTGCTTCGCATTCTTTTCTGTCTGAGGATTTCGTATCTCGCATTGGGGTACCGAGTCATGTGACGGTGGATAGTACAAGGGTGCTATTGCCGAATGGCTGTTTGATGCTTGCGGATAGGGCTTGCGATGTGGATGTGCAAATAGGAAGTCGGAATTTCGGTTTGAGTGCAGCTGTGCTACCGTTATCGGAGTTTGATGTGATCTTTGGTATGGACTGGCTCTCGGAGCAGCGTGCCTTTATTGATTGCAACTCCAAAGAGATTACACTGGGCCAGAATACCGGGCTTGTGACGAAGTTCGCTGGTATGCGAGGAGTTGGCGGAACGTTGTTGTCTGCACTCCAAGTCGTCAATGCTGTGCGGAAGGGCGCGGAGTTATTCTTCACGCTAATTCAGGCTGTTGAGCCAAAGGCCAGTGTCGGTGAGGTGCCAGTTGTGTCAGAGTTTGCCGACGTGTTTCCTAAAGATCTTCCTGGGTTACCACCCCAGCGGGAGATTGACTTCTCTATTGAGTTGGTGCCAGGTGCGAAACCTGTGGCCCGCTCTCCATATCGCGTTGCGCCAAAAGAGATGGCTGAGTTGAAAGTCCAACTGCAAGAGTTGTTGGAGCAGGGATATATACGCCCAAGTATGTCACCTTGGAGCGCGCCTGTTCTCTTTGTGAAAAAGAAAGACGGTAGCTTACGGTTGTGTATTGACTACCGCGAGTTGAATAAGCTGACGGAGAAAAATAAATATCCGATTCCGCGGATTGATGACCTTTTTGATCAGCTGGCGGGATCAACAGTCTATTCCAAATTGGATTTGAAATCGGGATATTATCAGCTAAGGATTCGGGAAGGTGACATTCCCAAGACGGCGTTTGGAACACGCTACGGTCATTATGAGTTCACGGTAATGCCGTTTGGCCTATGTAATGCGCCTTCGGTATTTATGGACCTAATGCATCGAACGTTCCGAGAGTACTTGGATTTGTTTGTTATTGTGTTTATCGATGACATCTTAGTATACTCTCAGTCGGAAGAGGATCACGCAAACCATTTGCGGTTGGTCTTGCATACCCTGCGGAGGAATAAGCTTTTTGCCAAGTTCTCAAAGTGTGAGTTCTGGCTCTCTTCAGTAGCCTTTTTAGGCCATGTGGTAAGCGGAGAGGGTATCGCGGTGGATCCGTTGAAGATAAGTGTCATCCGAGATTGGCCAGTGTTGTCTTCAGTGGCCGAGGTCAGGAGCTTCCTTGGACTTGCGGGCTACTATAGACGGTTTGTGGAAAATTTCTCACGGATTGCTTTACCTCTCACCACGCTGACGAGAAAAGATCAAAAGTTCATATGGACGCCGGAGTGCGCGCGAGCTTTTGAAGACTTGAAGAGTCATTTGACCACGGCGCCTGTGTTGACATCGCCATGTGGTACCGATGGGTATGAGATCTATAGTGATGCATCTGGGAGCGGCTTAGGCTGCGTTCTTCTGCAGTTTGGGAAAGTGATTGCTTATGGCTCGCGTCAGTTGAAAGTGCATGAGCGGAATTACCCCGTCCATGATTTGGAGTTGGCGGCGGTAATCTTTGCGCTCAAGTTGTGGCGGCACTATCTATATGGCGTGAAAGTGGATATCTATACGGATCACAAGAGCCTAAAGTATTTGTTGGATCAGAAGGATTTGAATATGCGACAACGAAGATGGATGGAGTTCCTCGGGGACTACACCTTCGAGATTCACTATACCCCCGGGAAGGGAAATGTGGTCGCTGATGCTTTGAGTCGACAGACTCCGGTACGGGCAAGCTGGTTGCAGAGGCATGATCAGCGTTTGATCCAGGAATTGGAAGCATTGGAGATATCGTGTGTTGACAAGGGTGCGTCAACCGATGCGTGCTTGAACTGGACGGAGGTGCAGTATGACCTTACGGACAGAATTCGGCGAGCAACGGAGCTTGATGAAAGTCTCCAGCGCTATGCTAAAGATGGGCCGGATGATCACTTCTCTTGGGATAACGGGTTGTTACGGAGAAATGGTCGAGTATGCGTCCCAAGTGTGGGTAAACTGAGGGAAGAGTTGATGTACGAAGCTCACTTTGCAAAGTACTCAGTTCACCCAGGGAGCACAAAGATGTACAGGGACATGAAAAAGCTGTTCTGGTGGCCCGGACTCAAGAAAGATGTGGCTCGTTATGTGGCTGAATGCACTACCTGTGCGTTGGTGAAAGCAGAATGCCAGAAGCCTGGCGGTTTTCTGAAGTCGTTACCTATTCCGGAGTGGAAGTTCGATGATATTTCGATGGATTTCGTGCATGGATTGCCGAGATCTCAACGCGGTCATGATTCGATCTGGGTGATTGTGGACCGGTTGACGAAAGTGGCGCACTTCCTTCCAAACAGAAGAGACGATTCAGTGGAAACCTTGGCCAAGCTGTATGTGGAGCAGGTTGTTCGACTGCACGGTGTTCCCCGGAGCATCGTTAGTGACCGTGATGGGCGGTTCACATCGAATGACTGGCGGCTCGTTCATCAAATGTTGGGTACAAAATTAGCGTTTAGTACGGCCTTTCATCCCCAAACGGATGGCCAGACTGAACGAACCAACAGGACGATGGAGGACATGCTCCGCATGTGCGCCCTAGACTTTGGTAAGAGATGGGAAGAGTATATATTTCTCGTCGAATTTGCCTATAATAATAGCTACCAAGCGAGTATTGGTATGGCACCATTTGAGGCGTTGTATGGTCGGAAATGCCGTACACCCTTAGCTTGGGCAGAAGCAGGCGAATCGAAGCTGAGTGGGAAAAAGGAAGTCGAAGAAGCTACTTCGCTCATACGCTCTATTCGGGAGAGGCTATTGATAGCCCAAGATCGTCAAGCAAAGTACTACAATGCCAAGCACCGGAACGTGGAGTTCGCGGTGGGTGATTGGGTATATTTGAAGATCAAACCCTTCAAAGGTGTGTCCAGGATTCGGCGTTTGAAAAAGCTAAGTCCGAGGTATCTTGGTCCGTTTGAGGTGGTGGAGCGTGTTGGGGAGGCTGCTTATCGACTAGCACTTTCAGCGGACTTGGGTGGATTACATGATGTGTTTCACATCTCAGTTCTTCGTAAGGCGGTAAAGGATCCAGCTCAAGTCGTGGAGGCTGATCGGGTACCGGTCGAGTATGGGCTAACGACGAGGGTTAGACCCATTCGGATCGAGGATCGAGCTGAAAAACAGTTGCGGAACAAAGTAATCGGGATGGTCAAGGTCCGTTGGGACAATTGTGGCCGTGAAGAGCTAACATGGGAGCGAGAGCAGACCATGCGAGCTGAGTTTCCCGAGTTATTTGTATAAACTGTAGACCGTGTACTTTTTGTTATAACAGTGTTATAGCATTGATGGTTTTGTTTCCTTACCGTGCAAATTTCGGGACGAAATTTTGTTAAGGGGGAGAGGGTTGTAACACCCCAAAAAGACCCAAAAGACTCAACTTGAAGTTTGAGTAGCAGGTCAGGTTACACGGCCTGGGACACGGGCGTGTCCCAGGGCGTGTCGGGTGTACACGGCCTGGGACACGGGCGTGTCCCAGGGCGTGTTCAGGCTAGTCGACGTTTGAGAGTCAACGAGCGTCGAGCCTGGGACACGGCCATCGACACGGGCGTGTCCCAGGGCGTGTTCTATTTATTTTGCGAAATTGGCCTATTCAGGTCAGAGCCGGACATGGCCTTGAACACGGCCGGGAACACGGGCGTGTCAGGCTGGACACGGGCGTGTCAGCTGCCGTGTTCCGACCCGTGTACTGGTTGCAGCTCGATGGAGCAGGAGACACGGGCGTGTCTCAGGTTTGACACGGGCGTGTCAGGTCCGCCACGGGCGTGTCGATGACCCGTGTTGGTCAGTCGGTTCAAGTTGTGTGCACCGCTTAAGGGGTACACGGCCTGTGACACGGGCGTGTCACAGGCCGTGTCGGCCAAAAAGTGAAATTCTGGGGAAATCTTGGCCGTTCAGTTTCCTCTCTTTTGATCCAAAGGCTCAGGTGGTTTCTTGGGCTGGATAAGTCGTGAAAGGGGATTGAAGAAGTCATTCTTCTTTATTCTTAAGGAAGAGAAAGAGAGGAAGAAGGAGGAGGAGAGCAAGCCACCGGCGGAGCTCCCGTGGTTCGATTCGCGATCCGAAGCCGGCGTTGTGACGGCAAGGCTGCTGCGGTTCTTTCTCACCGGCTAGTTTTCGATGGCACCGAAGAGATCGACAAGGGTAACGATCTCCCTCCTTGGACATGTGAAGTCCTTCTTTTCTGCATTGCATAGGGAAAGCCCTTCCCCGCGAGTGTGCGGTGGGTTGTGGTGTCCCTTGGGGTAGATATGTGAAGTCCCCCTTGTTAGAGGCCGGAATTGGAGTACGGCTCTAGGCATGCTGTGTGAAGCCCATCTGGATGTAATCTGGATTGGTGATGCTTGTTTGCATATCGGAGAAGGCTCCGTGATAATGGCTTGTGATGCCTATGGCTTGTGATGCCTTGTTCCTACCTGTTGCTTGGTGCGGCAGGAAGTACTGGACGATGTCCAGGAAATGAAGAGGGTTGGCGGCAACTCTTGTGGCCGTGCGTTGCCACTTTGTGAGTAGTTGAGCCGTTGGGCTGCAACTCGATGAAAAGGCAGATTGCCGAACAGGAAAGGTGAAACCGACCCGCGCCTATAAAATGCCATGGATACTTCCGTATTCGAGGTGGCTCGGCGACTTGAGCAACGGGGGGTGGCTGATCCGTACCTGCGTTAGGTCCGTCCGACTTGGAAGCCTGGTATAGGTTTTGTTGGAGCGCCTAATGAGAGTCTTAGGCCCGCGCGCCGGAAAGACTGAAATGCTCAAATACCGTGTAGACGGTGGTGTTGACCCTGGTATTCCGGTACACCGAAAATGTGCCCTGAGTGCACGGACTGTCGGGCCGGGTGGCCGATGGTTGTGATGGCTTGAATGTGCCTGCGCGCACATAGTTGCTATTGATGATGCCATGCTTGCAGGGAAAGAATGCTCATGCCCCGAGAAAGGGGTAGGATTGTTATAATTGGGTCAGCTGAATGCTGACCGTTGCATTGTTTGCCACCGGTTGGGTGGATTGTTCCCGTGCAGGTGCTGGAGAGCCAAGTGGTAAGTGATGGGCTGGCGAGCCCTCCTGCTGTTGCTGCTGCTGCTGTGGCTAGCCCTTGAAGGCTAAGCGAAGGGCTTTGTTGTGTTTTCTCTTTTTACTCATGTATGGCCGGCCTGCGCGCCGAGGTTTGTAAAACATGATGTATGTTCAGAGGAACTGTAAGGCCTTAAGGCCAAACTCTTGTGGTTGTGTACATTCCGTGGTATTTATATATAAAGGTGGTTTTATATATATTGGACATTCCGGTTAAGAGTTCAAAGTTGTAACTTAAAGCTTCCGCTAGAATGCTCTGAGTTAGGATTCGTAATTGGTTTGGTATTATCCTGTGACCTCACCGTCTGTTTGTGGCATATAGTGTGGGGCCCCGGCAGGACCTTCTACTATACGTCATCTAACGGATGGGGTCGGTACAAAGTTACATAAATGCTGGCTTGGTGATAAATACATATGACCTTGAAACTAGGGAAGACTGTATAAGACTTCAAGAGGTTTTCCCCAAATTCGAGTTTAAGGAAGTAAGTACCCACTTAAATCGTAGTCTAATGAACACTCGTGGGTTCCTTAATACAAACACGGTATAAATCTTTTACGCATACATGTGAAATCAAAGAAATTCACGTTCATAAGACCGAATTAGAATCAGCATGGGTTGTAGAGGGATGTACAAACAATTAAGGTTTATTTTGATTATCGCATCAACAAGCATGTTTCAAGGATACTCTAAACACCTTAACCCAATCAATGTAATGCGTGGTTAAGGGACACAGATGTACTACAAGGGAAACCAATGGGAAATGAGGATTCGAAATATCTGAATAATTACGTCTACAACAATGAGTGCACCATAACCCTAGAAAGATTTAAATCAAGGAAGAATCAACTAAATTTGGAAGAAGTATAAACATAATGACAGATCACTACTACCCGTACCTACGTAACATACCCAGTCCATTAATTGGAAACATACAGATTGTGACAAAGTAACGACAAGATAAAACGAAGGAATGATTGTAAATCTCAACTGTTATTTGAGAGTCCATGAAGTGGAAATGCTGGAATATCCACACGATTACAAGGAGAGTATAGTGACCCCAGCAAGCACAAATCAGGTGAAGAAACATACTAGATTGGAAAATGTATACTCTAGGCATAACCTCGTGGATGAGACTCAGATGATCTCAGGAATCAAAATGAAAATACTTGATGAAATAATAATCGCCTTCAAAGGTTCGGGATTTCGATATCAACCCATGATTATGGATATATTATTATCTTTAGAACCAATGTTATAACAATTCAGAAAACTTGATCGTGAGTAGACAAAACCAGCATATCCTGCGCACGAAGAAACGAATAAGTTTCAACATTACCTATGTTAGGTGGTGCGAGATATGTACTTTTGGGAAGATATAAGTGATGAAAACTCATGAACTAAGAGATATGTTAGTCTCTACCATGACATAATAATTTTTGAGGATTAAGTTTACATATGCTTGAACTAACCTCGTAAGTATAATAACTCTAGATGGGTATTCACCCATGCTTGTCAATTAAGATGGCCATATGAACATGTATAAGAGAATTACTACGAGCATACTGAATTGAAACTTCAAGCACGTAAAGGTTTAAATTGTCAAGGCAGGACATTTACAATGGTAACGACTCAACAAATTGGAATATGGCCGATGATAAGTTGTAGCATACGCGTAGGAATGATCCCTTGGTTGCGGTTACATCAAGAACCAAGACACGAATGTTGATAACATCATGATCGCTATAGGGAAATTCATGACAATGAAGTAATCAATGTTAGATTGTTATCACAGATACGGTGTAAGACTCGAGAACAATTGGACATTTATTAAGATTCGATCAATGAAGAAGTTAAAGTGCTTCAATTTTGAAAAATGTGCACTTATAATTTATAGGTTAGACTGAACATGAAAAATAATTGAGGGTCAAAAACTCATTACAACGTTCATATTGATAATAAATGCTTCAGGTATAAAACAAGTCAAGGATTGTACATGTATATATGACCCTTGATCATGATAGCATTAAAAATCAGGATACACACGTGGTAACATTATAATCGCCAATAGGAGATTTCATGACAATGATATATAGATCTTGACTATCAAGGGCATATACCAAGGTAATCGGTGTTCAATAAAGTTCCTTTTTGCTAAATCAAAAGTGTATCAGATCTCACCATACCTGAGAAGATACGCTCATAAATTCATGGATTAGACTATATGTGAAAAGTGATCGAGAGCCGCTGGTACGAACATCAATATCCATACTGATCGCTTGATGTATGCTCGAAAGGTGAACACACTACGAACCATATATTACTACTTGGATAGAGATGTGATGAGTCTTGAAGTTAGGAGAAATAAAATGATGATCTTTTCATCACATCAGGATCTCGGAAGTTGATTTACTGCTATACATAATAATGTTGGTCTAATGTATATGATATCTGGGGATGATTGTAAGTCCATGTTGAATTATAAGTGAAAACCTAGGTGGATCGGAATGGAAAAGATTCCTACTTATGAAATTGTTGATTTACGAGCACTTGATGATTATGGCTCGTAAGGCTACAATCCAAGGAGTGGTTAAAGCTTATTTTGATCATAAAATGTCGAGGGACTTGAAAACGTGTCCTCACAATATGAGTAGCCCAAAATATGAGGGAAGTGCATTTAGAAGAGGGTTATTACCTCTAATGAGTTTTTATGATTCCTGCAATTAGAACCCCGTAGACCCGAACTTAAATTTCGGGGACGAAATTATTCTTTTTGTTTATAGGATTTGTAACATCCCAATGTTACTTCTAGACCCCTAACTTAGATTTGGGTTAGGCATGGGGTGGGTATTAGGGTATAAGCTAGGTTTGACCCTAGAAAGTGGGTTGTAGCCATGTGGGGCCCACCATAGGACCAAAGTCAAACTAGGTCAAACTAGCCTAAATAGGAACCCTAGCCACACCATGACCCCACCACATTGCCCTAACCCTAATTTCAGTCTAAGTGGACCCTAGGGCTTGGCACTAGGTCAACATTTTGACCCTAGTTGACCCAAGTCAACCTTGGGCCTAAAGTGGTCAAACCCACACACATAAGCCCAATTAGCCCAAGTAGGTCACCCCCTTGACCCAATCCAAGTTGGGTGGTGTCATTGGGCTCATGACCAACAAGTGGGGTCAGCCCACTCACCATGTTGACCAAGTCAACTCAAAAAGTCAACAAGTCAACATTTTAACCTAAAGGGTGAAAATGTGAGCCCAAGTCATTCCCTTTGGGCCAAGCCCACTAAACTTGGCCCATGACCAGCCAAGGGGACAAGGACAGCCCCTAACCCCAAAATATTAGGAGAGAGATTGCATGCAAGGGGGTATTTTGGAGAAAACACTTAAAAGAGGAGAGAGAAAGGAGAAGGAGATGAAAAGAGGGCATGTGGCCTTCACCCCTCAGCCCATGAACATGCTGGCCGACCATCCCTACTCATCCCAAAGAAATTTAGAGCATGGTGGCCACTTGGCACCATGGGTGAAGCAACCAAAGCACCAAACCGAGCTCACCTCGGCCATAGCTCCTTATACAGTCACTCCATGCAAAATCCAGCCCAACCATCAGCTTCAGAAGGTCCTAGGGAGTTGAATTCGAGTCCTGGATCAAAGGAAACGATGGAGAAACGGGAAATCGGGAGTGAGATCGCCGGAGCTAGCTTAGCCATGGCCAACTGCCGCCACACTCGCCGCCAGCCGCCAACTCAGGTCCGTTTCGCTACCCCTCTACCCGTACTAGCTTCCTAGATCAATTAGGGGAGATATCGGGCTCAATTGAGCCCGATGCCATGAGAGAAAAACTTGGATTTTCCGTGAATTTCATCCCTCTCGGGATCGCCGGCGCCGCCACCTCCCGCCTCCTAGTCGCCGGCAAAAGCCGGCCACCACCACCGTGAAGGTGTAGGCACCGTTGGCCGGCCACGGCGCCGCCACAGTCGGCCGGAAAACGTCCCGCAAGGTGGCCCAGGCGAAATGCATCGGGGCCGTCGGTTTGTTGGGGAAGATGAACGGATCCCGTCCATTAGCGCTTTAAGATTCGTGCATCAGATATATTAACATTATAAATAAATGAAATAAATGTGTATTATTGTCACACATTTTCAGTCACCTTGCATGTGACATTTAGGGCATATATAGGTTTCACCTAAGGTTGGAACCTGAATGAAAATTGTAGATAAATGTCTTACCTTTACAAGGCCACCCTAAACATGAGTTTTGGTCCAGTAGTTTGTCCTGTAGGGCTGTTTTACTAGGACTACTCCTAAGGTAGGACAGAAATTGAATTAATTCCCTAGCCCAAACCCTTGGTCCAAATGGGCTGAAATTTGGGCTAGGTTAATAATTTAGGTTTAACTAAGCCCTCCTCAAAAATCAGAATTTTTGGGGAACATTTTGCTATAGTTTTTACAAAAATACCCAAAAGTAAATTAATGTGATTTTTGGAGTTCTCCAACTCCAATAGGCCCCAAATTTTGGTGGCACCCTCTTATGGGTATATTTGACCCATGGTTAAAATTTGGGCTAAATTGATGCACTGCATGATGAGAAATCTCACTTGCATGTTTGAGAAATAAGATTTGGCTTGGGCTGCAAATAGCAATTTTGCAGAATTTTAAATGACTGCCCAAGCCAAACCAGAAGTCCCCTTGACCTGAGATTTTGGTCAGAGGTATAATTAGTGCATGTTTAGGCCTTGCCCAAAAATGGGCTTGATTGGAAAATAGAATATGGAGAAATTACCAAAATACCCCTAGGGCTTAACTAGGTGATTCTTGGAGTTAGCTAACTCCAAATGGCCCAAATTTTGGTGGCATGTCCTTAAGGACATTATTGGTGTCTGGAAGAAATTTCAGAGCAATTGGACCACTGCATGTTGGGTTAACCCCCTTGCATGTGTTGGCTAAATATAGCCTTGGGGTGCACTTAGCAAGAAATGAAATTTTGTGTATTTAGCCTAGCTGAGGCATCCAAAAATTGTGGAATTTATCCCAGGGATTAATTAGAGTAAGTTTCACCCCTAGAATTTATTATGGAATTTTTGGGATTAAAAATCCTATTATTTGGTATTTCCAAAATAAAAGCCTTTTTGGAAAATAAATTGTAGGAATAGGTTTTGATCAATGAAAGACCCCCAAAATCAGTCAAGGCAAAAATGAGTCTTTTAATTGACTTAAGAAAATTTTATATCTCTGTTTGACAACTGTTAGAGCAAAATTCATGGAAATGACCATTTTACCCTTTTTGTAAATGTTTATGAATTGGTATAAATACTTGTTGGAAAATTGTGAAAATAATCCTAGAGTTGCATAATTATTATATTAGTCTTGTAGATTTATATCAGAATTTTTGGGTACACTGTTAATTATTAATTAGCATAATGGCATTTTTGGTAAATAATTAGGAATGGATTTTGATAGACCATTACACTGTAGAAATTAATGAAACTCTGCCATTAGTCATAAAATAGTAATATAAATTCTCAGTAAATTTCCTGGAATTTTGTTGTATATATTTCTTGTACTTCATTTGGAAAGTGATAAATAGGTAGAATTTGTATTATTTATGGGAAAAATAGAAATATAAAAAGGGAAATTATGAAATGTTGTAGACAGTAATATTTTATTCATATGCAACTCAGGAAAATTCCCTTAGGTCAGAAGATTTTAATTGATAATACTTCTTGTGTAAAATGACCTAGGAAATAATTTAAAAGATTTAATTAAGGGCCTTAATGACCTAGAAAAATTATGAAAATCAACACACTCATTTAATTAGTCCATACCACCCTAGGATAAATATTTGGGGTCAGTTGGACCAAGAATTTAGAAGTTCGATTTCAGGGTGGTGTTAGGTTATGGGGTGCGCATAGTAAAGGTATACTGTACTATAGGCCGTCAGGGGATGAATCAACAACTAAGTTAGAGTCTAAGTTCGGAAGTATAACCCTGAGTGGTAGATGCATTCTAGAGACGAGAGTAACAGTGCAACATTAGTCTTGCCTAGGTAGAGTTGACGGAAGACCGTCACTCCTTAATCCATACCTTAAATCACTAGGTCACTCTATGTAACAGGAGAGAGAAAAAGGGGTTCGGGGTAGGCAACAACTAAAGTAAATATCCTTGAGAAAGGGAGCTTTGGGATTCAGCCCATCGTAGCTCCTAGTGCCCCTGAGAGCCCTTCACCGGGAATACCATGGGCAGTCCTGGGATTAACCTTAAGATTCTAAGTATGATAAACTGTAGACAAGAGTAGTCTATTAGGTTAGGTGAACTGGACATGTGCTCACTCGTGCCGGGTTGGAGGGACTTGGAGTCTTCTGACTACTTGCTCACCCGTGCAGAGTTGGAGGATGAGATTGGCTTTCATATACACTCACCCAGGCAGGGTTGGAGGTTTTGTAGCACATACTCACCCGTGACGGGTTGGAGAGTTTTGGGGCTGGATAGTCCTTGGAGCTGGAGGCTCGATATATATATAATACTTGCATGTGCATATACTAGTGGCGGGCCATGCGGTACTGGCCGGTCGTCACGCCGACGGCAGTACGGTGGACTAGGCGGGTGCGAGGGTTAGAAGGACCAGTAGGTTGTTTATACTGGAATTTGGAGGACTTTTCCTAATAACGCGCACCCGACCCAACAAGACTGACGGGTCGTCAGCAAAGTCATACGCAAAGACTCTAGAGTGCACTGTCGGTGTACAGAGGCGTACAAGAGAGGTCTAGGCCTGGTAATGTGTATACCCGCCTAGAAGGCGGAGATGCCCGCTCCGCTGCTGCCGTAGCCACAACGGTAGTACCTGAGAGTGATGCTAGCTCTCGAAAAGTGGGAACTAAGGGTCTGTGATCACGGAGTCATGTGTGTGTGTGTTGCACTGCATGTACATATCATACCCACCATATAGATTCATATCATTAATCTTCATAACAACCTATGACACCTAATGTATAAGTGGTGTGGGACGCTTATACATTAGGACCTGTTATACGATCCCTTAGCCTATAAGCTTGAGTGGGCAAGTTTATAGGTTGAGGTTACTTTCCTTTTTATATGTATATTGCTTGTGACACCTGACACCCCATTGTATAAAATGGTATGGGACATTTTATACAATGGGAGCCCTGCAGAAGACCCCTTGCTTATGCGTACCCGCATAAGTGAAGGTTACTTTTCATTACTTACTTGGTTACATATTCTGCTTAGTTTCCCGTCACCTGCTCTGCCCTTGTCACCCCTTGTTGTCCTCCGCTTCGTCCTCCCGCACGGTGCCTAGGAGTTGCGGGGCGAGGTGTGGAGGAAACGACTTAGTCTTTTTGACTAATGGTCGGTGACCATACTATTTTTAGGAGCTCGAGGAGATGGACCAGCACGACGAGGAGGCAGGACTTGAGGAGCAGATGCTGACTACGACTACTACTACTACTACTACTACTACTACTACTACAGCGCGTTCTCAGAAGGGACGAGATGTCCGTGATAGTTTAGGCTTCCGCTTTTTGCTTTGTGAGGAGAGATTTAGTGATATAATGTAATGGGCATAAGCCCTTATTTCTCTCTTTTGTTGTACTCATTGTGGACTATATTTATGTACTCATCATTTCTTTTATGTGATATGTACTCTGTGGCTATGGACTTGCGTAGTTTTGTTTACTATATACTTTGCTTCTGTTTCTCATATTGGCCGAACAGGTTATGATCGTACTAGCCGGCAGGATCGGCGTCTTGCGGTGTCGACTAACCCGTGAGTTAGTATCACCGTAAGGCGGCGGTTCTGGGCATAAGATCGGGGCTCCCTTGGTAAGGGGGAGGATCTTACAAACTGTGTGCCTGTATTTTGAGAGATCGATTGGTAGAAATGCAAATGGGGGGCTGCGGGCCTTCCCGACATGTTACACTACGGTGGTAGGTCGATCTAGAGGTACTATGTACCTGCGTTGTGAGCGGTCGATTGGTGGCAATGCAAATGGGGGGCTGTGGGCCTTCCCGGCTTGTTACACTACATGCGTAGGTCAATCTAAAGTACTCACTAGTTGCCGTGAGGTGAATACCTCTGAGTAGGATGGGCGAGGATGTCTCCAGCATGCGTGTTGTAGTAGACTAGTTCCCGACCAACAAGCTAATAACCTCTAATCGGTGGTGGGACCAAGGATGATTTGGTACACCGTAAGCGTTCCCTGAGTGCATGGAGCGTCTGGCACGAAGGCCGACATTTTTGATAATGTTGTGCCTGAGTGCACTTGTTGTGATATATATATGGTGTGATTGCAATGCATGTAGGGAAGGAACCACTGCCCTGGGTAAGGGTAGGGTCGTTATAATTGGTCAGTTGAATGTTGACCATTGCTTTGTTTATCAACCTTGGGGCGGACATCCATATGCAGGTGCTGCCCTTTCTGATGCTGACTTGGATTGAGCGGGTTGAAGCCCTTGCTGCTGTTGCTGCTTGTAGGCCCTCGAAGGCCGTGCGAAGAATTGGATTTCATGTGTGGCCGGCCTGCGTGTCGATGTATGAAATCACATCTTGTAAAGAGAAATATGTAAGGCCTTAAGGCCGTGAGCGTTTGTGTTCTTGTATACATTCCTGACGTTATATATAAATGTGTTATTTATATATTTAGTGGAAATTCATTGGATGAGTTCTTACAAGTAATAAACTTCTACTAGAATGCTCTGAGTAAAGATGCGAGTAGAAAGTATTTTGGTATTCACACGTGATTCTGCCATTTGTCTGTGAAATATGGCATGGGGCCCCGGCTGGACCCTCTATTATATTCCATGTGATGGATGGAGGCGTTACAAAATTCCTGTGAAGAGCATGGGATTCATCAAGAATTCTCTTCTCCTAGAACAACCCAGCAAAATGAGATAGTTGAGAGGAAAAATAGGACTCTCATAGAGGCTGGTAGAACTCTGTTGAGTGACACATCTCTCCTAGAATATTTCTGGACTGAGGTAGTAAATACTTCATATCATGTCCTCAAATAGCGCCTCTATCAACAAAGTCCACAAAAAGACTCCCTATGAGATCTTGAAGGGCAGGAAACCAAATCTGGGCTATCTCAGAATCTTTGGTAGTAAATGCTTTGTGCTTCAAAATGGCAAGCCCTATGTGACTAAGTTTGCTGCCAAATCCTATGATGGAATATTTGTTGGGTACATCAATCATAGCAATGCCTATAGGATCTACAACTTGAAAAGCCAAGTTGTAGAAGAATCAGTTCATGTAGTCGTTGATGAGTCTACCATGATTAACAATGGACTGCCTAGTTCCTCTTATAGTACTGCAGGTACATAACAGATGATGGACACACTGACCATCAAGGAAGCATTACCAGTCATCCAAGATGATATGGATACTCCAGATGATCTCCTTGGCACACTGGGAGAGGATGAAAATCAACAAGAAGATGCCCCTATTGCTGAAAGAAGACTGCCACCTAGAGTCAGACATATGAGAGATTATCCAGCACACCAGATCATTGGTGAGGCATGTCATAGAGTAATGACAAGGAGCAAAAGTCAGAACACAGCCATGTATTCAAGCTTTCTATCCCAAGTGGAGCCCAAGAAGTTTGAAGAGGCCAACATAGACCAACATTGGATTAAAGCTATGCAGGAGGAACTAAACCAGTTTAAGAGGTGCAGGGTCTGAAAGCTAGTTCCCAGACCTCATGATCATAATGTCATTGGAGTCAAGTGGATCTACAGAAATAAGCTTGATGAAAAAGACATTATAATTAAGAACAAAGCCAGACTAGTAGCTAAGGGGTACATGCAAGAAGAAGGGATTGATTTTGATCAAAACTTTGCCCCTGTAGCAAGATTGGAGGCCATCAGGTTATTCCTTGTATATGCAACACACAAGAGATTCAAGGTCTACCAAATGGATGTGAAGTCAGCCTTCCTAAATGGTGACTTAAAATAAGAAGTCTATATTGAGCAGCCTCCATGTTTTGTAGTTCCTAACTCACCTGATTTTGTTTATAGACTTAGGAAAGCTCTATATGGACTGAAGCAAGCACCTAGAGCATGGTATGAGACATTGTCTAGTTTCCTTATTGCGAACAAATTCTCAAGGGGTAAAATAGACAAGACCCTATTCCTAAGGGAATCTAAGGGTAAGATCATCCTAGTCCAGATCTATGTAGATAACATCATCTTTGGATCTACTGATGACAACCTCTGCAAAAATTTTGCTAAACTCATGCAGGGGAAGTTTGAGAAGAGCAGTATGGGTGAACTTAAGTTCTTATTTGGCCTCCAAGTAATATAAACTGATGATGGCTTGTACATATCCCAATCTAAGATCACTAGGGAGTTAATCAAGAAATTTAGCATGGAGAATTCCTCAACCATGAGAACTCCCATGGGGTCAAGTATGCCTGTAGGTAAAGATGAAGCAAGGAAACCTGTTGATGAAACTTTGAATAGAGGGATAATTGGCTCCCTTCTATATTTGACTACAAGTAGGTCAGACCTCATGTATGTCACATATGTTTGTGCTAGGTATGAGGCTTGCCCTAAAGAATCTCACTTATTTGCAGCTAAGAGAATCTTGAGGTATCTTAAGGGCACTCCAGATCTTGGCCTTTGGTACCCTATGAATGAGGAGTTTGAACTAACTGGCTATTCAGATGCAGATTTTGCAGGCTTTAAAGAGGATATGAAGAGCACATCTAGCACCTATAAGGTTTTGGGAGGGAGACTGGTATCTTGGAGCAGTAAGAAACAAACCAGTGTGGTAATATCAACTGCAGAGTCAAGGTACAGATCATCAGGAAGCTGTTGTGCTCAGTTGCTATGGATCCAGCACCAGCTTCAAGACTACAACCTCTAGATAAGTAGAACTCCTTTATTCTGTGATTCTACTAGTGTAATATCTATTGCTAGGAATCCTGTCTCCCATAGCAGGACTAAGCACATAGAGATTAGATATAATTTCATTATGGAGCATGTGGAATGTGAACACATCACCCTTGAGTTTGTCCCAACAGACAAGCAAGTGACTGACATCTTCATTAATCCACTAGATGAAGCCAAGTTTAACACCTTCAAATTTGAGTTGGGTATGTTAAACTTAGTATAGCTTCAGTTGCTCCTCACCTCTAGTTGAAAACTATGTGGCTTTATGCAGATAGGATGGTCCTTTAAAGAAATAAAGATTCTCAAATTGAGGGGGAGCAAGTCAAGCAATACTGCCTAATTAAGGGGGAGCATGTGATAAGATGATCAACTTCTTAGGTGCATCCTACCAGCTATTTTTTGTAGTCAAAAAGGGGGAGAGGATAAGATGATCAGCTTCTCAGGTACATCCTACTAGCTATTTGCTACAGTCAAAAAGGGGGAGAGGATAAGATGATTAGATAAGCAAGGCATCAATAATTCAGGGGAAGTAGATGGCAGATGCAGTAATGTATTCTGCAAGCAGGGAAGTGTGGTAACTATATATCACTTCTCAATTATTTACTTTTTGCCTTGTGCTGCATGGTTCTGTTTATGTTATTTTCTTTGCTTAAGAGTTTTTTACTTCCTCAAATAGGGGGAGATTATTGGGCCCATTGCCCACAATGTCCTGGATTTGAGTGAAGTCAATATTATCAATGATATACACATTTTTGTAGATGACTATGATCGGTCAGGTAGCCTAAGTGGCTATGCCAGGTAAACACTTACCTAAGGTGTGGGATGACAGAAAACTGTTTAAGTCCACAGGCATTGAGTGAAGATCAGTCACTTAACGCCAGATGGCTTATAGCGCTGAGTGAAGCCTATACAGTCAAAGCCAAGGCAGTGGCAAGCTGAGAAAATGTCCAAGTCCACAGGAGTTGTGTGAAGTCAACTCACTCAACGCATACATCAAAAGGCTGTGAGATAGGCTAAAGCAGTAAAATCCTAAAGTTGGAATGAACTAAATTGTGGCTAAGTCCACAGGCATTGAGTGAAGTCAACTCACTCAACTCTATGCTACTAAATACAGAAAATTGGCTAAGGCAGAAAGCATTGAGTGAGGCGTGTTCACTCAACGCTCTCAATGCTTATATTACTGAATAAGTAGAAATTTGGTTAAGGCAAAATGCATTGAGTGGAGGTTACTGACTCAACGCTGTCAGCGCTTAGCGTAGACAGAATTTTGTCTAAGGGGTTTGGCATTGAGTGATGCTTACTCACTCAATACCAAGCAGCTGAAAGCTGATAAAACAAGATTGATGTTGAGTGGAGATGAATCACTCAATGCCTAGAATATGACTTAATATTCTAAGTAGTTTGGCGTTGAGTGAAGGTGACTCACTCAACTCCATGAGACAGTGAATCTGTCTAAGTGTTTTGGCATTGAGTGATGCTTACTCACTCAAAGCCTATTCTCTGATGCTCGATTTTGGCTAAGTCCTCAAGTGCTGACGTCAGCAAAATCGACAAAGTCAACTAAGGTCAAATTAGACATAGGGAAGCTACACTTCACGACAAAACTTGTCGTGAAGCTACTGTACGTCTTCTTCCGTTAAAGCAAGGCGCAGTTGAAAGCTGCAGGTGGGGCCCATCGATCTCTAAGAGTCGTTGATCGGCGAACTACAAAAGGAAGAGATAGGGCCAGAACAAATATAACTTTTAGGGCATACATTATTCAAAAAGGAGAGCAACCATCTTCATCTTCTTCGTCATTGCTGCATGTGAAAAGCTTGAAGCTCTCCAGCAAGAAAAGTTCATTTAGCTATGCAAGTCTCTATCTGCCACAGTAGATTCAGAATCTGTTCTGAAGAAAGAAGAACCTTCATCTTTTGGCAGGTTTAGTGGGTTGTTTGAAGACTCAAGATCAATAGATTTTTAGCCTTCA
Organism: Platanthera zijinensis; assembly: GCA_039513925.1. Classification (NCBI taxonomy): domain Eukaryota; kingdom Viridiplantae; phylum Streptophyta; class Magnoliopsida; order Asparagales; family Orchidaceae; genus Platanthera; species Platanthera zijinensis. Next base: position 162,524,467 of record CM077080.1, read on the forward strand.
GCAGCAAGTTCAGAAGTTTTCTTCTGAGTTCCTCCAGCAAATCCTTTCCCTGCTGTGAGGAGAGTTGGAGCAGAAATTTTTCTGCTCAAGTGGTTGACACAAAAATTTCTCTGTATCAAAGTTAATTATACTATTTCACTTTGTAGGATCCTTCTGGATCTGAACTGTAGGACCTTTGGGTCTGAGGTAGGGCAAATTGGCTGAGTTATAGGAGAGTGCATCTCTTTGAGGTAAGTGAGTGTTACTCACTGAGAAGTAGGGCAGTTTTGCCTGAACTGTAGGAGAGTGTAGCTCTCTGAGTTATAGGAGCAAGCTTGCTCTGAGGTAGGGATATCCTCCATAGCCTGAGTGGTATGGCTTAAGTTCCTGAGGTAGGTGATACTTGTATCACTGAGTGAAGGCCTTTATGGTTGAGGTGTAAGTCTTGGAGGAGAATAAGAGATCCTGAGGGATTTGAGGTGTAAGATCCTTGGAGCATTAGTTTGGAGAAGTGCCTTGACTAATAGGAAGTTAGCAAGGTGGGAGGAGAGTGGATGCACCCATAATTTTGGGGAACCACTATAAAATACTTGTGTGCTTTTCTGTGTTTGCTTTTATTTTCTTAATTGCAGGTGCTAAGGAAGGGCTCTAGTTCATTATAAGCTGAAAGCTTAAAGAAACAATCAAGTGATTTAAAAAGACTCTCAAAAGACCTAAGCAGACCTATTCACCCCCCTCTAGGTTGCTAACTACCTTGAAAATAAGATCTTTCACTAAGGTAATTTCATCCTTAGTCAGATCCATTATCTTCTTGGGGATCATGATAGTCGGATTCAGAGTAGTTGACTGTGTAGGAATATGAGGTCCTTCGACAATCTAAAATATCATAGGATCTGTCGCTTCCATAAAAAACCTGACATCACTACCCATAGACGCACCACATAGCTACTGGGTAGGTTCGGCCCTTTCCCGTTGCTCACATCGCCGGGAAAAAACTACCACAATGCGGGTCGGCCTCCCTATTCCCATTCCTCTAGTCATTACATAACCCAGTTATGATAAACGAATGGCTCTCAGGCCACCTGGCTGGCATCTCAAAGCTCTCAGCCCCACATCACAGGCCCTAGGTCTCCACGACACAGGCCACAAACAAAGCTCTCAAGGAGCTACCACCGCGCGTTATCTGGCTAAAATGTGATTCAACCTAGTTTTCCGAGTGTTCCTTGGAGTTAGTCCCCAAGGTTTCCTGTTGCAATCTACCGTGTAGAAACCCAAAAATAGACATCACAGAGTCTTCTCCGGCCAATACAAGCATAATGAAAACATCACCAATTCAGACCAACCTGTCCAGATGAGCTTCACACACCATGCCTATGTTCGTACATCGATTCCGAACACTATATACAAAACTATGGAGATATACCGTATCTACCAGAAGGAAAAGCTCACGCTCACTGCACACTTGCGAGAGAGGGTTTCCTATGCAAAAGGAAGAGGACTTCACATGTCCAAGTTGAGAATAGTTACCCTTTGCGCTCTCTTCGATGCCATGCCAAAGATCAAGACGGATGAACGCTACCACAACGATCTTGCTTCCACAGATCCGGAGTCGGCTTGTGAATCGGAACTCCAGAACATCAACGATGGCGAGATTTACACTCCGGTGCCGCTGCTCCTCCAGGAAAACCAGGCCAACTCCAAATCCAGAAGAAAATGAAGTGAAAACAGCCAAATCAGTCATATAAATAAAGCTACCACCACGCGGTAACTAGCTTCCGCCGCGCGGTACCTTAATTCAATGCCTCGATTCGAGCGCAACCACCCAAACCCTCTAATCATAGGCCTACACATGGCCAGCGCTGTTTCAGTTTCACTAACGTCGTGCGATAGGACGCTAACGCCGCGCGATCTAGGGCATCAATTACGACACGACACCAGGCGCTATCGTCGCGCGCTAACTTCTACCGCCATGCAGTATGATCCCAAGAGCCATATCAATTAAATTAGCGATTGCCAGCGGTAACCCTATCGTCGGGTGATAGCTTCCCGAAAGGTCCGGCAGATTAATTCCCTTGCTATCGCCACGCGGTAACAACTTTACGCCGCGCGGTAACATCTTTCTCGAGAACTCGTCACTTTCTCAAGAACTTGACGCTCTCGATGCAAACCGTGGAGCAATCGCCGCGCGATAACCCACAGAGAAGCATCTCCCGCCCTAAGAAATTTGGGGCGTTACAAATCTCCCCCACTTAAAGAAATTTCGTCCGGAAATTTTGACGTTACGGGAAAAGATAAAATTAAACAGTGCTTCTGATTAATTTAGATAAATAGCTCAGGAAACTCCTCCCTCATAGTTTGCTCGTGCTCCCAAGACAGCTCCTACCACAGTTGTCCCAAAGGACCTTGACTATTCTAATGGACTTGTTCCGCAGCTACTTGACCTCTACATCCTCGATCCGAATGGGCTTGACCTTCATCGTCAACCCACTATCGACCAACATTTGATTCGTAGTAATCACTTGAGTAGGCTCTTGAATGGCCTTCCACAGCACTGAGATGTGAAATACCTCGTGCAAACTGTTCAACTCCACCGAAAGAGCCAAATGATAGGCGTCTTCACCAACCTGTTATAAGATCTCAAAAGGCCCAACATGTAAGACCCTTTTTATTCTTTTAAACCACCATGGTCTTATGCCCAGAACCGCCGCTTGCGGTGACACCAACACACCCGGGAAGGTCATCACTACAAAACGCTGATCCTGCCGGCCATACCGATCGCAGAAGATTAGAATAAATATAAGAGTACATGAGTAAAATGAAACTCAATACTAGTCCACCAGAATCACATATATATAAATAATTCTCCACGAAGGGAGAGTCCACAGAAATGATAAAGCAAAGTACTAAAGAGGGCTCCTGCCCGATACATCAAAATCCTTACTACAAATCACTCAATCGCGGAAGAAAATCTATAATATCTACTAATGATTGGGACTCACTGTCCCTGCTGCCTGAACTCAAGTGCTAGACTGTCCCGTCTCCAAGCGCACCGACCTTTGGGCTTGCATCTCCTAGTTCGGCTCCACGATCCCCTAAAATGTTTTGGTAAATGACCGTTATTCTAAAAGACTAAGTCCTATCATCCCCCACCCCTCCCCCATGGCTCCTAGGCACCAAGCAGGGAAAAGAAAAGAGAAGGTAATGAAGGTGGAGAGTAACAAAGGTAAGCAGGTGGCGGCGGAACTAGTCTATCATGAGTTCATAAATAGAGCAAGTATGTGTAAGCAGTAGTAGGTAAGCAGCATACGTATACATAAGAACAGGTGAGCAAGTAAAGTAGGAGAAGGTAAACTAAGTAAGTAACCATGATCTATAGGAATGCCCATACAAACTTATAGACCAAGGGGTCATTTTGCAAGGCCTATTGTATAAAGTGTCCCATACCATTTTATACAATAGGTGTCAAGGGTTATATGCAATGATGATTCTATGATATGCAAGTATGCTATGATATGAACATGCAAGTGCAATACACACACTCGACTCTGTGCACACAGAACTTTAGTTCCCCCTTTCTGGAGCCTAACCTCCTAGGATACCTCCGTAGTGGCAAACGGAAACGGTGGGTTGGGCCTCACCCACCTCTAAACCGGTATCAACACTACCAATCAGATCTATCGTATGCCTCAACGATGTTGCACTAAGCGGAGCTCCTGCGTACTCTTGTCGTCTGTGCACCAGACTTTATTTGGCCAAGTGCTAAACCACACCTGCCGAGTCAACGTATTGGTGTCGGTCTGACGACTCTCCAATACCGAAGACCCACCACCTTTTATCTTATACACATGCAATATTACTATATTTTCCCACCGAGCCAAAGCTCCCCGGACTATCCCGTCCATCACAATTTTCTACCGAGCCAAAGCTCCCCGGACTATCCCGTCCGTCACAATTATCTACCAAGCCATCGGCTCGCCGGGCTAACCTGCCCATCACTAAAACCACCGAGACCACCGCTCATGAGACCCAACCTAAATCCCACAACACCGGGGAGTGTGAGTGTAAGTGTAATCCTAGTTATACTAGTTACTCTTAAACATTGATTATTCTTACGGTTTAGGTTAGCCTAGGACTGCCCAAGGCATTCCCAGTGAAGGGCTCTCACAGGGCACTAAGAACTATGATGGTAGTTGAAGCCCATCATTCCCTTTTGCAAAACACTTACTATTATTGGTTATTACCCAATTCCCGATCCCTTTTAATATTATGCTGGATCTAACCCTAGTATGTTTTGACTCTCTCTCTCTCTCCACAAGAAGGACGATCTTTCGTCGATCCTGAGCACCACCTAACACTAGCCAACCCAAAATTCTCCTCATCATGACTCTTAATGAAGCTCACTTTTTCTCCTAACCAAACCAGTAAATTATTAACCCCATCTCCCTATGTCCATTACACAGGTTATCACAATTTCAGCAACTTTACTAAATGCAGACCGACCTAAGCTATATGATGTACATGAAAGGAGGTACTCCAAATTTTCATCAAAATGCCCTAAGATAATTTTTGGGGGTCTATCATGACACATTTAGCCTAAATCCAGAAACTTGTAATTTTCCTAATTAATTTAGCATTTATTAGATTTTTCCCAAAAGTTAGGTCATGGGTAATTTTGAACATGAAGTACTAGATCTCCTTAAGTTATGGGCACCCAAAAATTATGAACACTATATGATAGCGAAATATTAATGAATACCAAATTTTACATATTTTTATAAAAGTAATAATCTATAAATAATTAGTTCAAATTAATTAAAATAATTAGAGTTAATGAAGGGAGTACCATAAATCATAGTCCATAAATAATATAAAAATTACCAGAGCCTTATAATGATCATAAAACACTACTGACTAAGTTTCATGCAATTACAAGGTAAGTGTGCCATGTAAAAAATACTTCAAATAATTCAATTAAAGTACACTTGTGAAGGAACATTCTTATAAACTCATCAAAATGACATGAAATAATTTTATAGGCTTTATTATGCCCTAAAAGATTCTCTGGCCAAGTAATACAATTTTCCAGCAAGATATAGTATTTATTATCTATTTATAAAAATATGGTGCACTAGTTCACTTAACACATGAAGTACTAAGAGGAAATGCCCAAATGATCCAAATAATTTACTAGTGCCTCTAAATGATATTTAATTAACCTTTCCAAAGTTTCATATCATTCTAGGTTAACCTAACTATGGTTACTTCAAAATCATCAAAAAGGGCAAGGTGGAGATTATACCTACAAGTATGAGCTAATGTTTTCTAAACATCCTATAATAAATTTCAGGGGTCAATAACATTATAAAATTACTCCTACCAAAATTTCATGAAGGACCAAAGTCATATGACCCCTTATTTATTCCTTAAGGTGTATAGACCTAAATAATTTCTAAGTGATTAAAGTGGGGTGCATGTGTCCAAATACTATCAAACTCCTTCCTCAGTCATTTCACCACCCTAAGATCACATGGACTAAACACCAAGTCCATACAAGGACATATCACCCCATATCCTTCACAAACCCCAAAAGTTCAACCTTATTGAACTAGGGTCCTAGAGAAAATCCACCCTAATCCACCCCAAATCCATGTGAGGGTGTTTAATGTCATAACAAATCAGTGACCCATGTTTCAACCTCTGTTGAGGTGATTTGGTCACTCAATACCACAAGAGGCATTTTACCCTAATTAACCTTTTTTGGCCTAGGCTAGGGTTTACCAAATTCCATACCAATTCATCTCCAAAAGAAATGAAATTTTATATAGAGCGCTATATTTACCCAAAGAATCACTCACAAAAATTTGGGAGGGTTTTGAGGCCATTAGACCCTTTAATACATGGATTATTAAATTTCTACAAAAACTTTAAGAAAATGTTTTCCACAAATTCCCATTTTTGGATATGTTCTAGGTATAGGTAAGAGTGACCCCCATCACAAATGTCAAGTCATTTGGATGGCTGGATTGATGGGGGCACTCAAAACAATCTCTGATCAAGCCTAGGTATAGACCTTACCAAAATGAGTGTTGTGGTCTGACCTGAACTCCAAATTGGTTCAAACAAAATTTAAAATAAACTAGACTCTTATGGCTATAACTTTTATGTAGACCACTTTTACTGTTGTGGAACCTAAGTAGTTTTAATAATTAATTCAAAACAGCCCAATAACTGTGACAAAAAATGAAATAAATTGAATTACTATATAATCATTTGCACAAATCTTAAAGCACGATCGTGTGGCTCTGACATTGTCTTCTTCCTCCAGGCAAAGGCCATGATTGACCGAACCTAGAGCTTATTCCAAGTCCATTTGCCAGCCAGCCAGCCACCTCCTGGCTGGCCACCATCGCCACCACCTTCGTAGAGGTGGGGGCTATCGCCGGGCGATGACACGGCCGCCGGAGGGGCGGTTTCCGGCGAACGGCGCAAGCCATAAAAATCCATGAAAATCCAGAATTTTTCTCACCCAATCGGGCTCAATTGAGCCTGATTTCTTGTAACGCCTCCATCCGTCACATGAAATATAACAGAGGGTCCGGCCAGGGCCCCACACCATATTTCACAGACAGACAGCGGAATCACGTGTGAATACAAAAATACTTTCTACTCGCATCTTAACTCAGAGCATTCTAGCGGAAGTTTAAAGCTTATAAGAACTCATTCAACGAATGTCCACTAAACATATAAATTACACATTTATATATAACACCAAGAATGTATACAAACACACAAACACTCACGGCCTTAAGGCCTTACATGTTTCTCTTTATAAGAGGTGGTTCCATACATCGACACGCGGGCCGACCACACATGAAATACAATTCTTTGCACGAAATTCATGGGCCTACAAGCAGCAGTAACAAGGGCTTCAGCCCTCTCAATCCAGTCAGCCCGCAACACCTGCATATGGACGTCCACCCCACGGGTGATAAATAAAGCAACGGTCAGCTTTCAGCTGACTAATTATAACGACCCTACCCCTTACCCCGGGCAGTGGTTCCTTCCCTGCATGCATTGCAATCATAATATATATATCTCAACAAGTGCACTAAGGCACAACAACATCATAAACACTGGCCATCGTGCCAGACTCTCCGTGTACTCAGGGCACGCTTATGGTGTACTGAAATCCTCTAGGTCCCACCATCGATTAGAGGTTATTATCTTGTTGGCCGGGCATCAGCCTCTAAACACACGCGGAGAACTCTCACATCAATCCCACTTAGGGGCGTTCACCTCACGGCAACTAGTGAGCACTATAGATCGACCTACCACAATAGTGTAACAAGTCAGGGAAACCCCCCTGCATTGCCACCAATCGTCCGCTCACAATGCAGGTACATAATACCACTAGATCGACCTACCATAATAGTGTAACAAGACGAGGAAATTCCCCTGCATTGCTACCAATCAATCTCTCATAACATAGCACTGCTTTCTGGTTCAGCTCACAGCTCATGCAGAGCGCACAACACAAGCAACTCACAATTATTCTCACAACCACCGCAACCTACTCGTTACATAAATGGAGTCTTCTCCGGTTTGTAATATAAACATCACTAATCCAGACTAACTGTCTGGATGGGCTTCACACAGTATGCCTATTCTGTACTACTTATTTCCGGATCTAGATGCAGACTCAACCGGGGATATAACCTATCAACCCACTGGAATTGCTTAAGCTTTCCACCTCTTGGTGGAGGAATCCATGCACATGCATAAAGTAGGACTTGACTTGTCCAAGAAGGAGATACCCTTGATGATCGCTTTGGATCCATGGAGAAACTTGCCGGATGGTAATCACCGCAGCGGCTTTGCCTCCATAATGCTGAACTCGGCTCTCGATTCGGATCGCTGAAGCTCCACCGGCGGCCGGAATCCTTCTCCTTCTTCCTTCCTAGCTTTCCTTTCTCTCTTCTCTTTAGAAAGAGAATGAGCAACTTAAAATGAGAGTTTATATCTCACTCCTCAGCCTTATAACAGCAGGAAGGATCTAGGACAACAGGATCCAATTTGAAGGAAATGAATGGACATGATTCCCTTGGAAAAGCATCTTTTCTGGGCTGACACGGCTTATGGCACGCCCGTGTCACAGGACGTGTCCCTTAAGCGGCACACAACCGACTCAAACCATATAATGACACGGGCTTAGACACGCCCGTGTCAGCTCCTGACACGCCCATGTCAACCAGTACACGCCCGTGTTGAGGGGCGTGTCCCTCAATCGGCACAGGGCCACCCATCCCAAAAAGGACATGGATCCCTAACATGGCCGTGTCAACTATGACACACCTGTGTCGAATAGTACACGCCCGTGTACTTCAGTCGACACCGCCCGGTACAACCCGAGAACGACACGGGTATTTGACACGCCCGTGTCACCAATAGACATGCTCGTGTCAACACTGATCATACCCGTGTTTCCAGCTGTATACCACACTTGACACAGCCAGGCTATCTACCCGAGAAGGACACACCCTGGGACACACCCGTGTCCTAGGCCGTGTCGCCTCTCGAAGATCGTCGACCGCATTTTCGTCAAGAACTCGCGACACACTCGAGTACCCAGAGCTAGACATGCCCTGGGACACGCCCGTGTCCCAGGCCGTGTCACCCAGCCCGAACTCCAAATTGGAATTTAGGGTGTTACAACCCTCCCCTCCTTACCGATATTTCATCCCGAAATTTAGCGCAACATATACAACAACATAACCATTCTGTTGCAATATAAACAAAAATGATCTGGGTTTAGAGCTCAGAGGCCGCAACTTGTCTCGCCCCACGACATCGCACAAACACAAGTGTTTTAACAAACATATCGACAGATACACATACAATATGTACATAATACATCACGACAATAGTAAAGTACACTCTTTAATTCATTTCCGCTCGTCCACGTCTTTCATAATCCACTTTACGGCCTCCTGTAACTCCAAATTATACACGTGAGGCTGCTGTACTTCATGATTTGAACTTTGCAGCTCCTGCAATTCAAGAGTGTACATACGAGGCTGCGCCCGAGATGCAGATGACTCTGCTACTGCTTTACTAATTTCCTCATAGGACGCACCAGTCTTTTTCTCACCATTGGAAGGGACACTCCAACAATATCGGGTGATATGTCCCTACTTTCCACAAGTGAAACATGTGCGTGGCTCCACACGTCCTTTCCCGTACGTTGCTCCCGAAGAAACATCCGAAGAAGTTTGTTCAGCAGGCCTTAACCTCATCTTTTCTCATTTCCTCAATTCTGATTGTTCCGACGGCGGAACTTTGAACTCCGGCTTTTCCACCGCCAAGAACCTTCAAATCCTTCTCCAGCGCACAGGTTGTATCTACTAATGCTTGGAAGCCTTGGTTCACCAAACTCGGGAGTGCCAACCTAAGCTCATCGCGAAGTCCTTCATAGAACCTATTCGTCTTCCGCGCTTCTTCCGCAAAAGTAGAGCCCGCATAGCGCCCCAGCCTGGTAAACTCATGCAGGTAATCATCAATAATACGCTCACCTTGCACCAGACGTTAAAACTCATTCTCCATTGTAATTAGCCAAAATAATCTGGAGAATTCCTCCATCGATATTGCCCCTAGGCCTTTGCCTGCCAATTGGTCCAATTTCACTTCATCCCACCAAAGCCTCGCCTCACCTTCCTGCAGGAAAGTAGCTAAAGTAACTTTCCACTCCTCATCAGTCCTGATTGCTATCAGGATCCTCTTCACTCTTGCAAACCAATCCTCAGCCTGCGTTGGGGAACCCGCCCCATCGAACATAGGAGGATGAAACTCCATAAACCGCTTCAATTGCTCATCAGCCGCTTGCTCGTCAATCAGAGCCTCAACACGCTCTTGCCTCGCACCAACCCTTACTTGCTCCACTGCAGGCATTGCCTGTCTAATAGGTTGTGCTTGAAATATTGCAAATAACGCCTCCACAACTAAGTGTATGGTTTTCACAGAAGGAGGAGGTGTGGGCACCTCAGCTGGTGCCGCACTCTCATCCGAACGCTGGGGTTTAGACTGCCCAGCTCCACTCCTTGTCACCTATACGAGAATAAGACATCATTAACGTCCATTCCAAAATGGCAAACATGCCAAATATACGCGCTCACATTCCTAGTGGACATTCTTGAGTTCAATTATGTGATCCCTACCAAACTCGAACCTCTAATACCACTTTGTAACGCCTCCATCTGTCACATGGAATATAACAGAGGGTCTGTCCGGGGCCCCATGCCATATTTCACAGACAGACAGTGGAATCACGTGTGAATACCAAAATACTTTATACTCGCATCTTAACTCAGAGCATTCTAGCGGAAGTTTAAAGCTTATAAGAACTCATTCAACGAATGTCCACTAAACATATAAATGACACGTTTATATATAACATCGGGAATGTATAAAAACACACAAACGCTCACGGCCTTAAGGCCTTACATGTTTCTCTTTACAAGAGGTGGTTTCATACATCAGCACGCAGGCCGGCCACACATGAAATCCAATTCTTCGCATGGCCTTTAAGGGCCTACAAGCAGCAGCAGTAAGGGCTTCAACCCGCTCAATCCAGTCAGCCCGTAACACCTGCATATTGACATCCACCCCATGGGTGGTAAATAAAGCAACGGTCAGCTTTCAGCTGACCAATTATAACGACCCTACCGCTTACCCGGAGCAGTGGTTCCTTCCCTGCATACATTGCAATCACAATATATATATCTCAATAAGTGCACTCAGGAACAACAACATCACAAACGTCGGCCTTCGTGCCAGACACTCCGTGCACTCAGGGCACGCTTACGGTGTATCGAAATCCTCTAGGTCCCACCACCAATTAGAGGTTATTAGCTTGTTGGTCGGGCATCAGCCTCCAAACATACGCTGGAGACCTCTCGCATCCATTCCACTCAGAGGCATTCACCTTACGATAACTAGTGAGCATTATAGATTGACCTACCACAGTAGTATAACAAGCCAGGCAAACCTCCCTGCATTGCCACCAATTGACCGCTCACAACACAGGTACATAATACCACTAGATCGACCTACCACAGTAGTGTAACAAGCCGGGGAAACCCCCCTGCATTTCTACCAATCGATCTCTCATAACGTAGCACTACTTTCCGGTTCAGCTCATAGCTCATACAGAGCGCACAACACAAGCAACTCACAAGCATTCTCACAACCACCGCAAACTACTCGTTACAAACATGGAGTCTTCTCCGGTTCGTAATATTAACATCATCAATCCAGACTAACCGTCTGGATGGGATTCACACAGTATGCCTATTCCATATTACTTATTTCCGGATCTAGATGCAGACTCAACCGGGGATATAACCTATCAACCCGCTGGAATCGCTTACGCTTTCCACCTCTTGGTGGAGGATTCCATGCACATGCATAAAGTAGGACTTCACTTGTCCAAGAAGGAGATCGTTACCCTTGACGATCACTTCGGATCCATGGAGAAACTAGCCAGATGGTAATCACCGCAGCGGCTTTGCCTCCACAATGCTGAACTCGGCTCTCGATTCGGATCGCTGAAGCTCCACCGGCGGCCGGAATCCTTCTCCTTCTTCCTTCTTATCTTTCCTCTCTCTCTTCTCTTTAGAAAGAGAATGAACAACTTAAAATGAGAGTTTATCTCTCACTCCTCAGCCTTATAACAGCAGGAAGGATCTTAGACCATAGGATCCAATTTGAAGGAAATGAACGACCACGATTCGCTTGGAAAAGCATATTTTCTGGGCTGACACGGCTTGTGACACGCCTGTGTCCCCTAAGCGGCATACAACCGACTCAAACTAGATAAGGACACGGTCTTAGACATGCCTGTGTCAACCAGTACATGCCCGTGTTGAGGGGCATGTACCTCAATCGGCACAGGACCACCCATCCCGAAAAGGATACGGACCCCCAACACGATCATGTAAACTATGACATGCCCATGTCGACCAGTACACGCCCGTGCTCCCGGTCGTGTACTTTAGTCGGCACCGCCCGACACAACCCAAGAACGACACGGGTATTTGACACGCCGGTGTCACCAATATACACACCCGTGTCAGCACTGATCACACCCGTGTTTCCAGCCGTGTACCACACTCTACACAACCAGGCTATCTACTCGAGCAGGATATGCCCTGGGATACGCCTGTGTCCCAGGCCATGTCGCCTCTCGAAGATCGTCGACCGCACTTTCATCGAGAACTTGCGACACACTCGAGTACCCAGAGCTGGACATGCCCTGGGACACGCCCGTGTCCCACGCCGTATCACCCAGCCTGAACTCCAAATTTGGATTTTGGTTGTTACATTTCTCTCCTAAAAGATCTAAGATTCTAGCCCACGAAGAGAGGAGTAGAGGAGGACCTGTTGGGAGAGCCAGAGTCGGTCTGATTGCCGGATTGCCATGGATGGTGGTGGCGCCGATCAGTGTTCTACAACAGCACTACCAACTCGCTCGGCTGAAATGACTGCTAGTGGTCTAGGGATGCTTTTAAGGTTGACAAATGGGGGAGGGGAAAGGCCATAGCTTCAAAGACATTAATGGCCATGAAAGCTCAAATTTCAGCCATGGTATAACCTTTGAATCCAACCACCTAGAGGCTGGGGAAAACCTTTGGTCTCCTCTTACTGATGTGGGGAGATGAATCTCCATCAATTGAGAGAGAGATGAGGGGTCAAGGGCATTCAAACACCATGAATGACCATTTTCTCTCTCTTCTTTCTCTCCTCCAACTTGAGGAAACTCCCATTTCTCTCTCCTTGTCACCATTTCCCGAAAATGGATGGCTAATTATGTAATTATCAGCCTCCTAAGCTAGTGGGCCACTCAAGTTGGGCTTAGCCCAAGTGGATTAGGCTTGAGCTAGACATTTAAGCTAGTTTGACCTAATTCTAGGGTAGAGTTGACTTTGGTCAAATTGACCATTTAGGTTGACCCCAATGGGTCCTTAGTGATCCATTGGCCTCGCCTAAGGTCTACGAAGAGTTGAGTAGGGTTGGTTGGGCACCTTGATGGTAACTTGACCCTTAGTTAGGGCACTTTGACCTTTTTAGGACTAGGGTTGACTTGGGTCAACTTAGCTTCTTTGGTTGACCCCAATGGGTCCTTGGTGACCCATTGTACTCCCGTAGGGCTTGGGAAGGTCTAGTTGGGTCCCTTTGGCTAAGGGGATGTCAGTTGGCCATGTATGGGCTTAGTTTGACCTGACTAGGGTTTGGGTTGACTTTAGTCAACTTGACCTTTTTAGTTAACCCTAGTGGGTCCCTATGGCTCTAATGGACCCTCTAATAGGTTTGTGATGTTGTGATGGGGTCTTGGAGTCATGGTGAAGCCCTATTATCATCCCTATGCTAGTAATTTGAATTCTACTATTTGCAGACCAAGGTGGTTCACACACTAATTCCCAAGTTCACCCCAACCTTTTGGTACTTCCTAGGGTTTTGTCATGACCCAGTCATGACAAAACCATCCTAGGGGTCTAGAAGTCTGAGGAATGTTACACAGCATACCTCAGACTAAGCTTCTTTAAGCGTTGAATTCTTGATACGCCTTTAAATGGTTTTATCTCGAGGTATACTCAATTGCCCACCACAAACTCCACGTTCCAATGCTTGGTATTGTAGTACTTGGCCTGCCTATCTTGAGAAATCAATAGCCTTTCTCGAATCAACCGTATCATTGAAGTAGCGTCTTCAACGTCCCTTCGCTTATATAGTTTTGATTCTCCCGTTTCTACCCAAGCCAGTGGCGTATGACACCTCCTTCCGTACAGAGCCTCAAAAGGCGCCATCTGAATAGTAGCTTGGTAGCTATTATTATACGCGATCTCAATCATAAAAAGATGGTACTACCACCTTTTCCCAAAATCTAAAGCACACATACGAATCATATCTTCCATCGTCCTGTTCACCCTTTAAGTCTGACCATCGGTCTGTGGGTGAAAAGTTGTGTTGAAGTTCAACTTGGTACCCAACAACTGATGAATGAGCCTCAAATCGTTAGATGTGAAACGACCATCTCGGTCACTGACGATGCTTTGGGGTACGTCTTACAAATGGACTATGCTGTCCACATAAAGCTTCGCTAGTTTCTCAACTAAATTATCCTTCCTATTGGGTACGAAGTGTGACACCTTCGTTAAATGATCAATGATCACCTAAATGACATCGTTCCCCTTGTACGATCTCGGCAAACCGTGCACGAAATCCATGGAGATGTCATCAAATTTCCACTCTGGTATAGGCAAGGACTTCAGGAATCTGCCAGGCTTCTGGCATTCGGCCTTTACAGAGGCACAAGTCTGACATTTCTCTACATATAATGCTCTGTCTTTCTTCAGACCTGGCCACCAGAACAGTTTCTTCATGTCCTTGAACATCTTGGTTCTCCCGGGGTGAACTGAGTACTTAGTATGAGGAGCCTCGTACATCAACTCCTCGCGTAGTTTGCCCATACTTGGGACGCACAAATGACTGTCCTTCCACGATAACCCATCACTAATAGTAAATTGGGTATTTGACCCATCGAAAGCCTCATCCATGAATCGCTTCATACTGTCATCCAACTCTAAAGCCTGCCGAATCCGATCAGCCAAGAAATACAACACTTTCGTCCAGTTCAACCGTGCTTTAGCACCAGACATCTCATCAACACAAGAGATCTCTAAGGCCTTTAAATTTCGAACGAGACACTCGACATGCATCGTTAACCAATTATCCTGAGTGGGAGCTCCGCGACTTAACTCATCCTCAATTGCATTACCTTTCACAGGTACATAGTGTATCTTGAAGGTTTAATAACCAAGGAACTCCATCCACCTTTGCTGACGCATATTCAAATCCTTTTGATCTGATAGGTACTTCAAGCTCTTATGGTATGTTTAAATATCGACCTTCACACCATATAGATAGTGCCTCCAAAGCTTCAGCGCGAATACCACAACCGCCACCTCCAAATCATGGACCGGGTAATTCCTTTCATGCACCTTCAACTGACGCGATCCATAGGCTATCACCTACCTGTGTTGGAGAAGAACACAATCTAATCCACTCCTAGAGGCATCACTGAAAATCTCAAAGCCCTCCGAACCATAAGTCGAACATAAGACAGGCGTCGTGGTCAAACGACACTTTAGTTCTTCGAAAGCTTGTGCGCACTCCGAAGACCAAACAAACTTATGATCCTTCCTTGTCAAAGTAGTGAGGGGCAGTGGTATCCACGATAATTTTTCCATGAAGCGCCTGTAATAGTCGGCAAGCCCCAAAAAAACTCCGGACTTCTGATATAGAAGACATCACAGGCCATTCCCGCATCGCAGCTACCCTCACCAGATTTACTACAATTCCCTCACCACTAACAACGTGACCAAGGAACGTTACCGAGGACAGTCGAAACTCACATTTGGAGAACAAAATATGCAAGTGCTCCACATGATCATCCTCGGATAGGGAGTACACTAGGATATCATCGATGAACACAGTCACAGACCAATCCAAATACTCCTTAAACGTCCTGTTCATTAGATCCATAATGACTGATGGCACATTCGTCAGCCTGAAAGGCATGACAGTAAACTCATAATGCCCATACCGTGTACTGAACGCCGTCTTGGAAATATCACTTTCCCCGATTCTTTGCTGAAAGTAACTAGACTTCAAATCCAACATCGAATACACAGTCGATCCAAACTAGCTGATCGAACAAATCATCGATCCTCAAAATCGGGTACTTATTCTTCTCCGTTAGCTTATCCAGTTCCCGTTAATCGATACAAATCCGCAGACTTCTGTCCTTCTTTACCACAAAGAGAACCGAGGTGTTCCAATGTGACGAACTTAGACACACAAACCCCTGCTCTATCAATTCCGCCATCTCTCTCGATGCAAAGCAGTAAGGAGACCGCGACACCGACTTGGCACAAGAATTCAACTCAATGGTGAAATCGATCTCTCTCCAGTGTGGGGATCCAGGGAAACTTTTAGGGAAGATGTTGTCAAGCTCCGACACCAACGAAACACCGACCAACCCAGGCCGGCCAAAATACTATGAGATGATATCGAAACCTAACACAGAGCATTCTTGCAGAAGCTTTTAAGCAAGTTAGAAGAACCCATCAATGCACAAGAATGTCCACTATAACCAAAAGAAGGAATGAAAGTACAAATACACATAGAGTCTTGGCCATATGGCCTTACAACATTCAACTTAAATTAAAGTGTTTTACATACTTTGGCACGCAGGCCGGCCATACATGAAAATAGTAAAAGTAAACACTTCGCTTTGGCCTTCAAGGGCCAGTACAGCATCAAGGGCCTTAGCCTGCTACTTGTCACATGGATCACCTATTCCTACAAGAACAATCCACCGAATGATGGTAAAACAAGGCAACGGATAGCTAAAGCTGACCAAATTATAACGACCCTGCCCCTTACTCGGGGCGGCGGAGCTCCTTCCCCACAAAATATTAGCAAAACTAAACATAGTAATGAAAGTGCAATTTAAGCACACTTGACCACAGGCATAGACACGAACGACCACATACCTAATGCTCTCAGGGCACATTCTCGGTGTTCGGACAAAAACCAGAGCCCACCACCGTTTGCAAGACGACAATAAACATGAGCATTTTGGTAGTCTTTACGGCCTACGCAAGGCCTAAGACCTGTAACTATGTCTGCAACAGGCATCACAACCCATGGACGCACCACATAGCTACTGGGTAGGTTCGGCCCTTTCCCGTTGCTCACATCGCCGAGAAAAAACTACCACGACGTGGGTCAGCCTACCCATTCTGATTCCTCTAGTCATTACATAACCAGTTATGATAAACGGATGGCTCTCAGGCCACCTGGCTGGGATCTCAAAGCTCTTAGCCCCACATGCAAGGACCTAGGTATCCACGACACAGGCCACAAACAAAGCTATCAAGGAGCTATCGCCTGCGGTAGCACTACCACCGTATAGTATCTGGCAAAAATACGATTCAACCCAGTTTTCCGAATACTCCTTGGAGTTAGTCCCAAAGGTTCCCTACTGCAATCTACAGTGTAGAAACCCAAAAACAGACATCACGAAGTCTTCTTTGACCAATACAAGCATAATGAAAACATCACCAATCAAGACCAACCTGTCAAGATGGGCTTCACACACCATGCCTATGTTCGTACTTTGATTCCAAACTCTATATGCAGAACTACGGGGATATACCGTATCTACCCAAAGGAAAACCTCACGCTCACCGCACACTCGCGGGAGAGGGTTTCCTATACAAAAGGAAGAGGACTTCACATGTCCAAGTTGAGAATCATTACCCTTTGCGCTCTCTTCGGTGCCATGCCCAAGATCTAGACGGATGAACGCGACCGCAACGATCTTGCCTCTACAGATCCGGACTCGGCTTGCAAATCAGAACTCTGGAACTTCAACGGTGGCGAGATTTACCCTTCGGCGACGCTTCTCCTCCTCCAGGAAAACCAGGCAAACTCCAAATCCAGAAGAAAAGGAAGTGAAAACGGCAAAATCAGGCGTATAAATAAAGCTACCTCCGCGCGGTACCTTAATTCAATGCCTCGATGCGAGCGCAACCGTCCAAACCCTCCAATCACAGGTCGCCACATGGCCAATGCCATTTCAGTTTCACTACTATCGTGCGATAGGACACTAACGCCGCGCGATAGAGGGCGTCAGTTACCACATGACACCAGGTGTTATCGTCGCGCGCTAACTTCTACCACAGCGCGGTATGATCCTGAGAACCATATCTATTAAATTGACCCAGCTATCGCCAGTGGTAACCCAATCGCCGGGCGATAGCTTCCCAAGAGGTCTGGCAGATTAATTCCCCTGCTACCACTACGCGATAACAACTTTCCGCTGTGCGGTTACATCTTTCTCGAGAACTAGGCACTTTCTCAAGAACTTGACGCTCTCGACGCAAATCGTGGAGCTACCTCCGCGCGATAACCCCAGAGAAGCATCTCCCGTCCTAAGAAATTTGGGGCATTATATAAGATACATCCTTGCTTCTGTCCATAGCAACCGAGCGGGGTCTCTAGACAACTAGATGAGATATCTTGTTCAAGGTGTTAACCCTACGCCGAACAACGACCCTCTGATACCAATTAAAAGTATCTAGTGTCTACCTAAATCACCTAGAGGGGGGTGAATAGGTGAGGTTTGTGTCTTTTCGCAGAAAAAAATAACTATAATAAATAAAGCACACAGAGCACGGAGATCATTAGTAGTTCCCCGAGTTGGGTACGTCCACTGTACTGCCTCGCCTATCTGCCACGAAGGGCTAGATTCAGCTATTTCATCTTTCTCAGATTTCAACAAATCTTACACCTCGGAGCCTCAACTCCTATAACTCGAAGACAACACTCCTACCACTCGAATAATAACCTCTCCTACAACTCGATCCAAATAAGGATCTACAACTCGGAGGGAGAAACCTCCTACACAAATAAAAAGGAATTTGCATAAATTGATTATAAATAATCCTATTCAGATCTAAAATCTTCAATCCTTTGTTCTTCGAAAAGTTAATCTTGAAAGACTTGGAGAACATAAAAAATCTGAAAGCTTTTAAGAATTGGATCTAAAATCACGGATCGACTAGATCTGAAAGAATAGGAATCTTCAGAAAGCAACAATCCAGTCGATTTGGTGGAGGAAGATCGAATCGTGCAATACTGTCGTCGGCCAAGCCGAAGTCGCGAGTTTCGTACAGGAGCCGATGAAAACTTCTTGATCGGGAATGTTCTTGGAATAAGCATGATTAAAACGATTAGGGTTGAAGAATAATCCACCCTAAATATATATAGGGATCTTCCTTTGCAACAGCTAGAATAATTATTACATGCCAGAAAAGTTGCGGGTTACTGTGCATGGCGCACTGTTCAACCCAAGCCGGAATTTGAAAAGTAGAAGAAAATAACCCTAAGTAATATTCGTCGAGTATCATCGAGTATAGTTGAGGATACTCGCCGAACAACAATGAATCTCGATGAATTTTACATGGATAAATTCAGCCCGATTGAACTTAACACTCGACGCCAAGTAGAAGAATCACTCGATGAATTCGACGAGTATCAGTTAGTATACTCGACGAATTCGACAAGTATCAGCTAGTATACTCGACGCATTCGACTCCTGACCAAGTGATATTCGACAAATCTGACTTAAAAAATCCATATAAGTAAAGTCAAAATGACTCGATGAATTTGGCGTTTATCGACATGTATATTCGATAAATTCGACGAGTATCGATAGATACATCCGACTAATTCGACGAGTATACACGATGAAACTCGACGATTTTTACTTGACCAATTTTCAAACTTTTAGAGACTTTACCCTAAGTAAAATACGAAGAATTCGACGAGTGCCAGTAGGTATACACGACGAATTCGACGAGTATCAACAATTATACTCAACAAATATCCCTTACGATACTCGACGAATTTTACTTCGGTAAAATTCTTGTTCTGCAGATTTCCAATCCTTGTCCTTCCTTGATCCTTCTAATTCACTTGAGATAAAGTACATCCTAATATAGAGATTACGCGTGAGTCAACACATTGGCCTACATAATGAGGGATTATATTATATAGTCCTGTGTTTGATGAACCACTATAACCTGACATTGGGTTGTACTTAGCGATACAATCCTGCAAGCACATAACTTAAATAGACCATCAAATACAATCTCAATTCATCTTAGCTTATGGGAAACCTTCTTCAAATCAGGGTTATTGTTGATACAATATCCAACACCCACCCAGGAAGGGCGGCCATATGGCCGCCCCGCCCTCTGGCCTTAGCTGCCTAGATCTGGGCGGCTATTTCCCGTCAGGGGAGGGCGGGTGGTCGTATAGCCGACCTGCCCCTCTAGCTGCCCAGATCTCGGGGACCATTTCTTGCTATGGGCGGGCAGTCACAGGGAAGTCCCGCACCTTTGGCTGCCTAAATCTGGGGGACCATTTCTCACCAGGGGCGGGTGGCCATAGGGCCACCCCGCCCCTCTAGCTGCCCAGATTTGGGCGGCCACTTGGCCGCCCAGATCTGGGTGGCCATTTCCCGCAAGGATCTGGTGGCCATATGGCAACCCCGCCCCTGACAACCCATATCTAAGTGGTGTCTTGGCCGAACAAATCTGGGCAACCATTTTTCGCTTAGGGCAGGTGGCCGCAAGGCTGCCCTGCCCTCCGGTCGGGCTATACTTCTCAACTGGCCAACGGCCTTGCCTCGCAACCGGCCCAGTCGGTCCCCTCCAACCGTCGGGCTGCCCCACCCCTCATGGAGGGGCAGTTATTTTTTTGTTGGGGGTTAATTTTGTCCTAGGGAAATCAAACAAGCATCGCTAGTGTGAAAATAAATCAAATAGGCATCGCCTTGAGTGCCGATTATTTTTTGATAACGTTGGTTATCATATACGGACTAAGGTAAAGTTGTACCCGGGTCGTGCCAGCGTGATGCCGACGATATGAGCATGGGCAAGGCCGATTCGAACACGTCCCTTACTGGTTGGTGAAGAGGTAGCTCTTCGGTACACCATCTGATTTTGGGGTAGTCCGTAAGGCAAGGTGACCTTGACGGTAAAAGCTCAGTATTGAACCATTGGACTAGGACTGAGGTTGGTAGTGGGACTGAGAATCTAGTCCACAGATAATGTGCCCTGAGTGCACAGGATGTATGGCCTTATGAGCCAATGTCTGTGGTAAATGGTTCTTAAAGTGCACGTTCTTATGTCAATATATATACATGATACGTGCTTGTAGGGAAGGAGCTCTGCCATCCCGAGTGAGGGATGAGGTCGTTATAAATTGATCATCTAAAACTGACCGTTGCTTTGTTTTTCCACTTTTTGGCGGATTGTCCATATGCAGGTACTGGAGAGCCGAGCGAGAAGTAGCGGGTTGAAGCCCCTTTGTTCTATGCCAGCCCTCGAAGGTCAAAGTGTTTATTTATTGTCATGTGTGGCCGGTCTGCATGCCGAAGTGTGTAAACCACCTTGGTACTGTAAGCAATGAAAATGTTGTAAGGCCTTAAGGACAAAACACTTTGTGTATTATATATTTCATTCCTCAGCTAGTTAATGAACATTCCTGTGCTGGGTTCTAAATAATTTTAATGCTTCTGCTAGAATGCAACTATGAGTTAGGATCCTTGAATGTTTTGTTTTTAATGTGTAACTCCACAGACTATCTGTGGAATATGGCGTGGGGCCCCGACCGAACCTTCTATTATATTCTACATGACAGATGGGGGGTGTTACAATTTGGTATCAGTTTCTGGTGTCGATCTTTCTTATTCTAATTCGTGGTCAAATTCTTTTAAGGGGTGGTGAGCACGTGTGTGTGCGTTCCCATTATAACTTGAAAGAACTCATGAATGTCCACTTAAAAATGAAAATACACATGCTTGTGTTGGAACTATGGTTCACATCACTTTAGTCTGATAATATCAAATCCCGTATTGTATTTGATTATACGACGTTTGGTATAGGGTGCAGGTTTACAGGTATAAAAGAACAAGAAAATCAATCTCTTTGACCTACCGCTAAGTGCTAGTGCTACCACATGTGCTATCTTGGAATTAAATCTGTACGAGTTCTCGGTGACCTACCGCGTGGCGTTAGCCATACCATCTGGCGCTAGCTATCTTGACAAACGTCAAGTCATCTTCATCGAGAAGATACTGCTATTACAAAAAGATAGCTGCATACTGCGCCGCGGTAGCGAAAAAATATTTTACCGTGATATTTTTTCCAAATCTGCTGGACAGTTGTCACTTCAGGCGCATTGACCTACCATTGGGCACTAGCTCTACCACAAGCGATAGCTTATTTTTCAAGACATATAAAAATGCATGTTTCTTTTCCTGGAGAACACATGAAGGAGAATAATTCATTTTAGGGTTTGACTGTCATCTAGAGGAGGATGAACTTTCATCTCCGTTGAAGGAAAAGTATTATTTCTTCCTCCCGCTCGTGATCGAAGAACTCCGGCAAAAGAAATCTTCAACGACCTTTCGTGGCTGATCGATTGCAAAGAGGACAATATTTAGAAGCATCGATCGCGCACCGTTCCTCGGAGGAGATCTACATTTGAGGGAGAAATAACTTCTAAACTCTTTATATTTTACTATGGATTTTCTTTCTTGTCCAGTTGCTTGTGTGTGAGGAAAATCGATCTGGGGGTCATCGAAATCGGTGAAGGGCTTCGTGAGAAATCATCTCGGTGAAGGACGTCTAGATCGAGGGATCTAGTGGGGCTCTAAGACCCTTCCGAGAAGGAAGGTGAAGAGCCGAATACCTTTACAGGGGAAAGTGAGAGAGCAAACCGGTCTGGGTAGAGGGCCGATATAAAAACAAAAATAGATGTTTGTATTTTATTGCCTCCGATCTCTGACGTCACGAAAAACTAGTTGTTCATGATTGTAAACCACCTTCGTTATTCTTGAATAAAATTATTATTCATTTATTCTTCTCCCAATATCGTGGTTATGTGTCGGTAGATCTTCAAAGGTTATGTATGTCTTTGTAAGGCGAAGTTTTTATGAAGAAAAATAATTTTTGTGACATACTGTCGGGAGCTAGCAAGATTCCTCCCCGCGGTAACTTCCAGAACTAGTTTTCCTTGATAAAACTACTTTTAATTCTCAATTAATCTGAAAACCTTATTCACCCTCCGCCTCTAAGGTTGGCCACCTGATCCAATAAGTGGTATTAGAGTCAGGTTATTCCAAAACGGTTTTACTACTAGGAATAATGGCCAGCCCTGATCTCGAACCGACTAGTGGAGATGAAAATTTGTACATGAAAATTCATTGGCACCACCTTTGTTTACAGGTGTGAACCATAATGTGTGGAGAATACTAATGAGAATATTCCTTATATTATTAGATATAGATGTTTGGAACATGATTTGTATTAAGCCCCTAAATAATTTAAATAAGCACGAATGTTATTTAAATGACAAAGCTATGAATAGTCTGTTTTGTGGGCTTGGTCAAGAAATTTTTAAACTCATCTATACGCTTCCTACTGCTGATGATATATGGAAATTTCTTGAGATTACTTACAGTTCTCCTACTGCAGATAATGAAGCTGATCAATTCCTTATGGATCCAAGTGAAGAATCAAATGAAGAATCTGTAACGCTCCAAATTCCTTAAGGCAGGAAATGGTTCCCTGGAGGTTATCGTCTGGCGGTAGCTAGTTACCGCGTGGCGGTAGCTCCAGGGTTAGTGTCGACAACATTAAGAGCATTTAGAGGGTTGATTCTACTCAACACTAGACTTACCGCTTGGCGGAAAGGGTCTACCGCGTGGCGGTAGCAGGGGAATTAAACTGGCAGAGCTCTCAGGAAGCTATCGCCCGGCGATAGTGTTACCGCTGGCGATAGCTGGGTCAATTTACTTGTTATAGTTCTCGGGATTCTACCGCGTGGCGGTAGCAGCTAGCGCGCGGCAATAACGGCAGGTGTCATGTCGTAACTAACATCGGCTATCACGTGGCATTAGCATCCTATCGCACGGCGATAGGGAATCCATAACAGCGTGGCCACGTGTTGGACCGTGATTGGAAGGTTTCAGCAGTTGCGCCCGAAATGAGGCGTTGAATTAAGGTATCGTGCGGCGGTAGCTAGTTACCATGAGGAGGTAGCTTTATTTATAAGTCTGGTTTGGCCATTTCTCTTCATCTTCATTTGGAGAGGAGTTGGTGCCTGGGTTTTTTTGGAGGAGGAGCAGCAACACCGGGAGTAGGGTTCTTACCCCCGTTCGTGTTTCGTGTCTCGGATTCGCAAGGAGAGTTTTGATTTGCGGAGGCAAGGTCGGAGCGATCATTTTCAACCGTCTAAATTCCTCTCATAGCACCAAAGCATACATCAAGGGTAACGATCCTCTTTCTTGGACATGTGAAGTCCTTTCTTTTGGCATTAGAGGGTAGACACTCCACGAACACGTTGATGTGGTTATCCCGACTGGTAGATCCGTGTATCCCCGTATTATTGCATTTAGATCCGGAATCGAAGTACGGAATATGCATGCTGTGTGAAGCCCATTAGGATGGGTTGGTCTGGATTGGTGATGTTTATATGATTGTATGCTGGAGAAGACTCCATGGAAGTCACGTAGATTTTCAGAATAACGGGGTGTGCAGATGACTGCATTGAGAGTACTAGGGGTAATCTCCAGGAAAACACCTGAAAAAGGGGAAGAACCGATAGTCTGTCCCCTACTGCACGACGGTAGTTCTACCGCCGGCGATAGCTTCCAGTAAGCTATATATTGTTTGTGAAGCCTATCTCTGGGAGACCCGAGGGCTATAATTTGATTGAGCGTGAACTTAAATTGCTTAGCTTTGGTATCCATGAGTGCTATCCTAGGATCCTTACAGGGTTATGGATCGTGCGAAAAAGGGAAAGGGGATGCTGACCCGCGTTAGGCCTACGAGCTAGATGATTTGAGCACGAGATTTGGCTGAACTGTACCCTCCCCTATGCCGGTCGACTTGGAGTGGTCACGTGTACATCACATGACTAAAATATCAAACATTGTTAACCATCATAGAGAATGGTGGTGCGACCCTTGAGGTCCGGTGCACCAAGAATGTGTCATGAGAGCACAGGGCATTGGGCATTTATGCCAATGTCTGTGGATAACAGTGCTTAAGTTGCACATTTTAATTGCCAAGTGTTGTTTAAGTTAATGCCTGCAGGGAAGGAGTACCACCACCCCGAGTGAGGGGTGAGTTCGTTATAATTTGGTCAGCTTTTGCTGACCGTTGCTTTTGTTTGCCACCGTGCGGTAGATTGTTACGTGCAGGTGCTGCTGAGCCAAGCAAGAAGTAGCGGGCTGAAGCCCAGAAATGATGTGCTAGCCCTCGAAGGCCAAAGAGAACTCTTGTGTTATTTTATCGTTCATGTATTGCCGGACTGCGTGCCAAAGTATGTAACACACTTCAATTCAAGTTAAACATTGTAAGGCCTTAAGGCCATGACCTTATTTGTGTATTTGTTTACATTCCTATTTGTGATAGTGGACATTCATATTTTTGTTGGGTTCTATTTATAACCTTTAATTACTTCCACTAGAATGCACTCTGTGGTAGGATGCGAAATATTGGATTATGATTTCAATTTAGTAACTCCTTGGTCTGTCCGTAGTATATGACATCGAGCCCCAGCCGGACCTTTTGTTATATGCTATATGACGGATGTGGGTGTTAAAGAATCACTCTTGGAGGAAGACATGACAATCACATCAGGAGGAAGGGAAGATGAAAGTATATCATTAGAAGAAGTGAGCCAAGAGGAAGATGGCAAAGGAACCTTATGTTCAAACAAAATCTCGTCCAAGAGCGCTGTAAGAAAATCAAATTCCCTTCATGTTTGTAATTATATTTCTACATTGCATGTGCTAAATGTAAATCAAGTAATTGGAAAATATTAACTCAAAATTACATTTAGAAAATAACATTTTAAAAGGAAATGCCAATGTAGAATCTGCTGTTGTGCCTAGTTCTCTCACATGCACTTTAGATAAAAATTCTATGCCTTATATTAATTACAATGAACTAAAAGAAAATTACATGGATCTTGAAAAAGAACTTCTTTTTGCAAAACAACAAAATGAGAAATTATGTTTAGAAAACTCATCATTGAAAAGTGATTGTGCAAGATGCAAGAATTATAAAATTAAAATTAATGAGATGAATGAAACCTTTGAAGATTACACGAGTAAGTATGAAGCTCATAGTGAATCAGTAGTTTCTCATCTCAAAGATAGGACAACTGCATATAATAAAGCTACACACAATCTATAAATTAAGAATAAATATTTGGAAAGTAAAATCTACTTGCTTAAGGAGATAATAAAGGAAAAAAATTCAAAACATAAATTTACAATATAAAACAAATGACATAAGCATGTTGAACATAAGCTCACACACATTGGTTAAACCAATCATAGGGAGTGGAAAATCTCAAACTAAAGCCAATGAAATTCCTAAACATAAAAATCACCTTCACTTGCAAAATCAAATTACTCCCTATCTAAAATCAAGTGAACAAAAGTTTCAATTTAGGAATCACCATGCATTGCGTCTTTATAATAAATAAATAAATTTAAATTGGAAAATCAATTCATCATATCTAAATCTCCAACGCAACGCTGTCAATGTAAAGATCATCACATAAATATTATTAAAAATCATAATGGAAGGTTGCAATATAAAAATGATATTAAACCTTTGTATAAATGGAGACCCATTAGTAAAAATGACGCACTACTTCCAAACAAAAGGGCTCATTCATCCTGGCCTTCCCATAAGACAACACATAGTATTTGGGTACCCAAGAGAACTGCCTCATATGGTCTCACTTGGATACCTAAATCTCCTATCCATTAATGCCTACTAAATTGCATGAAGTAGGTTAAAAACGAACTACACTTTATCTTCTTCACGATATGTTTTTTTGTTATATTCTATTTTAGTTGTTTGTTTGAGCTAACAAGATATATATCAAGCCATAAAAATCAGAAAAAATTAGATATCACGCTAAGCTAATAGGTGTCACAAAACAAATCACATTAGACCGAATTAAAAGCGTGATTGTTATCACCAACAGTACCACTACTGACGAGAATTCGCCATAAAGAGAATATTGTCCAACCTATCTTATTACAACATTAATAATATACAAAAAAGGGGGTTGTGCCACTAAGCTGTGTCATACTGAATGACTAATCTGAGATGCTACTCGTCTAGAGAAGTCGGAGAGATGTTGAACTTCTGCATCATCTTCTTCAATCCTGTCACCATCTTGGTTGTCTCTCGTATTCCCGACCTTGCTCATGTATCTCCCATCCCGTCTCCTCCACCATCTCATAGATGTACCGACTGGTTTCCCGAAGAGATCCTCCACAATGTAGAGGAGGCTGTGAAGCAGAGGGCCGTGTGCTTGATGCAGTCAGAATTTCCCCTACTCTATAAATCTGAGGACAGCTATTCGTTGGGTACTGAGACAAATATATGGTTGGATATTTTCACATCAATATACTATGAATCACTCCACCTAATAGAAGGGTGTTCAACCGCCGGCACTCGGGAGATTTCAGTAGAAACGTATAATGCATCATATATAGAATTAAGTTCGATATGTTGAATTTCATACCCGTTAAGATGGAGTACGTCACCATCGAGAGCTGTGTTGTGATTTTCTTTGTATCCCTAGATTTGAACATAAGCGAGTGATGCAAAACATCCTGAATTATGCGGGCATCCGAAGTGAGGGTATCAAATATTATGATACGGTCTCGACAACCTTCTTTACCATGGAGGACTTCATTAATTTTTGTCCAGTTCCTAGTGAATCTGAAGGACTCGACGATGTCAAGTCGCTTCCTGCCTAGGATCCATTCATACTTCCACTCTAAATCTTCATGCATATGGTCACAATCTAGGTACCTATACATGATTGCACCCCTCTATCAGGTTGTATGAGAGCTGGAACCCCGAGGTTATTGTAGAACTCTCGTACAAGAATAGAGGAAAATGACTCACCCGTCGCAATCACCGATAGTACTCCCACATGGTCCAAGTAGTTATAAATGTGGGCATATCACTCATCGATATTGACGACCATCGCCACACTCACCATAGCCTCGTCTACCACAAGGTAGGTCAATGCGGGTGTTCTGGATCGCTTTGACAAACTCCTTCAGAGTGCTTGGGAAATGGATGAAGCCATTGCCTAAAAACACATAATTTTTTTGTTTAAAATTAAGAAAACCATCTCTGGTAGGTACTGCCGCACGGTAATCTACTACCACCATGCGGAATCCTGACGAACTGCACTTCTTGGATCAAGTTTAAACTTCTTGGATCTATGTACACATAACTTGGATCCAAGAAGTTTAAACTTGATCCATGAAGAAAATGTCAAACTTAACTCAAAAAACTTTGAAACAACCATGGATCTTGCCCAAAAATACAAAATTTCCATGAACTTCACTCTAATCTCAACATAAATTGAAATAGGGGAGAAATGAAATGATATTTACCTTGATCGGAGGTAGCACCGTCGGAGAGTCTGGGCTCAGGAGAGTGATGATGAAAAAGGAATGTGAGGGGATCGGCCTCGGGCCGGATCTAATAAACTTAGCTACCACACCGCGCTAACTCTACCATTGGCAGTAGCATAATTTATTTCTGATTATCTACTATTATTGCTGGTAACCTCTGTTTCTCATTTGATGTGAACGATAAATCAAGACCGACTGTGATGTGTCTCACAATAGCAGGGGCATAGGTGTGTGTGCATTAGAGTCGCTAACCTGCAAACCACGTCTTGTCCTTAACCGGTGAGGGTTCAAGTAGGTCCATGAGTGGCACTAGGGGAAAAAGTGTTAGGTTGAGTGGGTTCTTCTGTATGGATATGGGATTAACACCCCACTCCACAACCTTTATGCAGCTCCTCATGCCCATCCTCCACTTAGTACGGTGCTAGAGTGTCGATATATTGCTTGGGAAATTTTTGTCTTTGGCATACTCATGATTCTCACATACATAGCATGAACATTATTTCACTTCTCATGTTAATTAAAATCATGCATAATATTCTATCATGATATCTTGTATTTGTATATTATATTCTCTTTGAGGTTTCATATGTTTGCATTTTTTTCATAAAAAATCTCATAATTACTGTCCTTGTTCTTACAAAGTTCAGCTCCAGGGATCCTCAATGTGAGGTTAGGAGCTAATATACATCAAATGAGAAAGATGAACTCAAGAATGTTTGACAGGTAGGACTGAGTGTTGCATCCACACCAACAACCAGTTGAAAGGAATAAAAAGAAAGTAGTCACAATTACTGAAGAGAGCTCTGAAAGCAGCTCTTCTGAGAGTAGAGGTGAAGAGCCTCGTGACCCACAACTATCTGAATCTACTACTGAGACCAAGAGAGATGTGAGTGCTCAGGTGTCTATATCATCGGAACCTGGGGCCAAAACTGTACCTAGTAGTGTTTCTTAATCTGAAGATACTCCAATAGAACCTGCTGTGAGACTGGTTGGTGATGTTGTGGAAAGAGTTTGTGCAAAGATTGAGGGGGAGATTCTCAGGGTGGATGCTCCTGCTGAGGGGGAGCAAGGTCAATCTTCTATTAGTCTATACGACCAGATTTACTCATTCATGGATACCTTATAGGAAAGACTAGGTCAGATTCTAGCTGAATCTCAATTTCTTCCCTCCAGTGCTCATGTTAAGGGGGAACATGTTCCAGTTCTAGTGCAAGAAGTTGTCCCCTACATAGCTGCTGAAGATCACCAAATTGTTATGGATAGTCCTGAGGTTGAGGGGGAGATTCATATAGAGCTCCCTGCTCATGAGACTTAATATATTATTGAAATATTTGAGGCCGATGTACCTACTGCTAAAATTCCTTATAACTCATTTGAGTTTGTAGTGGCTGACTCAGAAATCAGGGGAGATATAAGGAGAGAGGATGAAGATGTCTGCTTCCCAGGGACATCTTAACAGGCTGATATTATTTCTTTCACCTTTCTAGCTCAATTGAAAGGACTACTTGATGACTAGAGAAGACAGATAGAATACTAGGTGGATGATTCTATCAAGGAACCAAGATAAGATCTATCTACTGAGATCAAGTCAATTAGATTTGAGGTGAATCTGCTCAAGACTAACACTGTTGCATTCTTCAAAAAAGCTGCTCCAATTATTACTTATACTGAAGGAAAACTTGAGGAGATCAGACAAAAACAAAATGACATAATAGAGAATCAAAACATCACCTCAACTAACATGGAAATGGTGCATACAGTATAAAATAAAATCATGGAAGCCAACAATATAAATCTAGAAGAATGGATGCTTGCACACAGTTCTTAGATAACCACAAGCTAGAGGTTAAGAATCATGTTACCTAAGGTGTCAATTATTTGGCTGACAAGATTCCCTATACCAAGGACTCCCTTGTTGGAACATGTGTTCCACATCTCTTAGTTTAAGAATAACAAATCTCAGTTTGTATTTGATCATGTTTATTGTGTGTCTATAGTGTGAAGGTTTACATGTGTGAAGAATGAAAGAATCAAGTTCTTGCACCTACCGCCGTGGAGTAGCCGTTACCTTCAGGCAATAGCTAGAATTAAATGGAGAGAGCGCTCAGGATTCTACCGCGCTTAGATTGTCCTACCGCTGGCGCTAACTTAAAGATTAATTCAATATGGCGCTCGGGAACCTACCGCCAAGCGCTAACTCTACTGCTCCACGGTAACCCACTCAACACTCCAAGGCGTTGAGTGCGTTAAGAAAGCACTACCGCCGGACACTAGCTTGGTACCGTGCTACGGTAACCCACTCAACGCTCCAAGGCATTGAGTGCTTTGAGACAGGACTACCGCCGAGCGCTATCTTCCTACCGCGTCGCACTAGCATTGGAAAAAGGAAAATATTCGTTTTGAATTTTTTTCCCAAATTTGGAGGACAGCTTGCACATCAAGCTCATGAAACTACCGCCGAGCGCTAGTCTTACCGCCGACGGTAGCCTATTTTCACGAAGATGTATAAAGCTGCCTCAGTTTTAGTGCTGAAAACCTAAGACGAAAAAGGACAAGTCTGTGCATTCTAGGGTTCGTCCGTCTCTCTGCATTTCATTCCAACCATCTTTGTCAAAAAAAGAACTTTGCATCCCTACCGTTCGTGAACGAAGAGCTCTGGCGATCTAAGGACTATATTGATTACAAAGAGATGACCGGTTGCAAGCATACAGAGATCTCAAGCACCAGCCACGGATCGCGATACGGAGAAATCATCAAGAGGAAGACTTCAATCTTAATTTCTTTTAAACCTTGTCTTTCTGTAATCTTCTTTTTTTTTGTTCGTTCTTATAGTGAGGAAAATCGACCGGTGAAGGTCGTCAGAATCCGGGAAGGATTATGTTGGAAATCATCCCGGGGTTGGGATGTCTAGATCCGGTGATCTAGCAGGGACTGTAAGATCCTTCCTTGTGTGGAGATGAAGGGCCGTCTCGAAGACCTTTCTTGGAGGGAAAGGGAGAGAGCCAACCGGTCCGTGGAGTGGGTCGGTATAAAAAATAAAGAGTGTTTCTTTCTCACCGCTTTCGATCTTCGGCATCACGGGGATCACGATTTTGTAATCGTTAAAAAATTATTGTTGATTCAATTTTAATAAAGTTAGTTTTTGTTATTTTTATTACTTCTGTGATCTGTTGTGTTTTTATTCTTCTATGCGGTGTACTATCAATTCTCTATAGTGTGCGTAGTTCCCCAAAGGGTGATTTGCCTAGGAAAATTTAGTTCAGTAACTTATCGTTGCGCGTTAGCTACCTAACGCCCCGTGGTAGCTTTCAGAACTAGTTTACCTGGACCAAAATAATTTGAATTTTCAAATAACGCTCGAAACCTTATTAACCCCCCCCCCTCCAAGGTTGGCCATGAGATCCAACATCCCTTACTACATTCATCACAGAAGAAGTCATAAAGGGGGAGAAATCAAAGGTCAAGACAAATACAAAAAATGCTATTTTTACCATAAATGTTATCAGGGGATCATTGGGTCTAGAATAGTTTGCATATGATGATGTTCATGCTCCTAAAGGACAAACTGATGATGATGATGGGGCTAAAACTAATGTTGTTGTTGTTCCTGCCTTCAGCCCCACCACTAAATAAATATCAAAGAGCAAGGGAAAGTCTACTGCTGAGGAAGAAGCTGAGATCAGACAGAGCAAGAAGAGATACAGAGAAGAAATGGAGTCCAGGCCGGACTTTGAGATATGGAGTCCTCAATCCAGGACTATCATTCTTTCAGCCAGATATAAGATAAAAGAAAACAAGACTGAATGAGAAAAGCTATACAACTCCTTGGAATGAGGCAAACTTGAAAGAAATGAAGAGATCAAAAGGAAATTCAGAAGATATAAAAGAGAAGGTACTATTCCTTCATCTTCTCCAGAGCCTATCAAGTATTTTCCAAAGTCATACAACTATTTTGAAAGGCAAAGGCAAAAGAAGATTGAAGCTGATGAGAAGGCTGCTAAGAGGCCTAGTAGGGGCATAATCATAAAGGAACCAAAAACCTAATTTTTTTTATGTAATAGGTTCCTTAGGGCCTTAGGAATATGAAACATTATTATGGTCACACATTTTGTTTATAATTATCACATTTTGTGTTAATCAAATCTTGAGTGTGTTTTTTATTGCTCTTAAATTTTGTGAAGTTTATCTTGTTTATGAGTTAGTATATATTATTGACTAGGGTAATGACTTCTTCAAACAGGGGTAGATTGTTGGGTCTATTGATTATAATGTCCCATATTTAAAGAAGACCCACAAGTCAATAGTATACACATGTTTGCATTTGATATATGTTCAAGTTCAATATATGCAGGTTGTCTACTGTTCTATGTTTAGACAGATTGATAGGGTCAGAGCTTTGGATGGACTCAAGACAGGACACAATAGAGAGGAAAAAAATTTCCTAAGTCCAGAAGCGTTGAGTGAGTACACTTCACTCAATGGAAGATGCCTAACAGCGTTGATAGAAGCTCAAGCATTCAAAGCCTCAGTGGTGCTGGACTCAAACTTGGCTATGTACAGAAGCATTGAGTGAAGGCTTTTCACTCAACTCCTACTGAAAGGAAATCTGTCTAAGTATAGAAGTGTTGATTGAAGAAGGCTCACTCAACGCCTTATCAAAGATACAACAAAGTCCAGAAGTGTTGAGTGTAGAAGGTTCACTCAACACCTTCATTCAAAAATTATGTACAAGGTCAAGAAGCATTGAGTATAGAAGGTTCACTAAATGCCTTCAGTCAGGATAAATACTAAGTCCAGGAGTGTTGAGTGAAGAAGGTTCACTCAACGCCTTCAACTAGAAGAATTCTGCTAAGTACAAATGCATTGAGTGATGAAGGGTCACTCAACACCTTATCAGTTAAGCTGTCAAAGGCAACAACATTAAGTGATGAAGGGTCACTCAACGCCTCAGAAGTTAGACAGTTATTCAGCAATGTGTTTTTGCATTGAGTCACAATACTTGACTCAATGCCTATGCCAATTATATGGTGAAAATTGCTAAGTGCACAAGCGCTGAGTCATATTGACGTCATCCAAAATTCAAATGAATGGGTTTTGCGCGCTAAAGTATAGATGGCGCCGCATGCTTTCTACAGTACAGTAAATGGAAAAGCCACTTTACAGATGCCTATTCTACCTGCCCATACAGATAAAAGAGTCGTTGAACTACGAGATATAAAATGTCTTTGTAGAGAAATTTAAAAAATTCTACATACATATCATCGTTCTTGCCGGAAAAGTTTATGAAATCAAAAAACTTTAAGAAGTATTCAGTAAGAACTTAAACCCTAATTTTCTAGAAGAGTCAGTTAGTAGAGCACTCTTGAATGTTGTTATTCTTCTTCAAGGTTGTTGCACTAAATTTCTGATCAACACAAGCTTGAATAAATAGAGCTCTATAATAGAACTTCTCAGCACAAGCAGAACAAACTTGAAGATCCACATTCTTGGTGCTGTGAAGAGTTAGGGATTGTTATACACAGTCTAGGAAGCTGACTCAGAGGCTTTACTTCTCTGGAGTCAATCTCAACAAAATTTTATTCAAACTGTAGGATCATTATGTGATCTGAGCTGTAAGCCTGCGCTATAAAGGATGAGTTGTAAGAGCAAGGAGTGGATCTGAGGTAGGATTTTGAGGGATCTGAGGTAGGATCTTGGTAAAGATCTGAGGTAGGAGATCTGGTGTATCTTTGAGTGTAGGTTATTGTGCCTGAGGTAGGAGTTACTTAACTCTGAACTGTAGGAGTGAGATTCACTCTGAGTTGTATGATCCTTAGGGATCTGAGGTGTAAGCTCAAGGAGCCGAGGAAAAAGGAGTTAGTCGAATCTAGCACCCTACTAGATAAGTGGAGGGGGAAAGTGGATGTAACCTAGATAAGGGAACCACTATAAATCATGTGTGTTGTTGTGTATTCTTGAAAGCTAATAACTAACATTAACACACACTAAGCTCATAAATTCAAAAGATTTAAAAGAGTCAAAACAAACCTATTCACCCCCTCTAAGTATTTAGCTACCCATAGAAAAGACTTTCAACCTGATGTGCTTTTCCTGTCTTCTTTATAACCAGTAAAATCTGTATCTTAATACCCTATTAGTTCAAAATCAATATTTCTAGGGTATCATAGAAAAAGATCAGGTGTGCCCATAAGATATCTCAGAATTCTTTTGGCAGTAGAATAATGAGACACTTTATGACAGGCCTGGTACCTAGCACAAACACATGTAGCATACATAATGCCTGACCTACTAGCAGATAAATAGAGGAGGGATCTAATTATGCTTCTATAAAAGGTTTCATTAATAGGTTTCCCAGTCTCATCTTTATTTATTGACATACTTGACCACATAGAAGTTTTCCATGATGGAGGCACTCTCTATACCAAACATTCTGATTAACTCCTTGGTGAACTCAGATTAAGAGATGAATAATCCATACTTAGACTGTCTAACTTGGAGGCCCAATAAGTACTTGAGTTCACCCATACTACTCATTTCAAACTGCCCTTGCATAAGTTTAGAAATCTTCTTGCAAAGGCCATCATTAATAGAGGCAAAAATTAAGTCAACTACATAAATTTGGACTAGGATTATCTTACCCTTGACTTCCTTTAGGAATAATGTCTATCTATCTTCCCCCTTGAGAATTTATTCTCAATAAGAAAGCTAGACATGGTTTCATACTATGCCCTATGGGACTGTTTCAACCCATACAAAGCTTTCTTAACCTAAATACATAATCAGGAAAGTTATGATTGATAAAACTCGAGGGTTGCTCAACATAGACCTCCTCTTTCAGGTCACCAATTTAATAAATCTGACTTAACATCCATTTGGTAGACCTTAAATCCCTTATATGCATCATATGCAAGGAATAATCTTATAGTCTCTAGTCTAGCAACTGGTGCAAAGGTTTGATCAAAATCAACACTTTCCCCTTGCCTATATCCTTTGGCAACCAATTTAGCTTTGTTTTTTATGATAACACCATTTTCGTCAAACTTATTTCTATAAATCCATTTAGTTCCAATGAGTGAAGTAAAAACCTGTGGTGTTAAGTCCAGGCATCGAGTGAACTCAGCGAGGCATCGAGTATATTCGACGAATTCCCGTGGACTTAGGTTAATTTCGTCGATTGGTCGAGTATACCCGACGAATCATTTTTGGACTTGGAATCTTCTCGCCGAATTGAGCCAATTCGTCGAGTATGGCCTTATGATGATTTTGGGGTTTCCTTCCTTATTTTCTATGGAGAGATCTTGTGCTTGGGTTGGGTTTTTATAGGTGTTTATTGATGTTTAGGTGTGGTCCATGGTTGGTAGTGGATAAAGGACCACCAATATAGTGCTGACTCATGAATCATTGCACTTGGTGGGTTTTCTTATGGTGTTTTCTCTTGGACTGTTGGGTTGGGTTGGACATTGTGGCCACCACCACAATGCCTTTTGTGAGATGTTTGGACTGTTGGGTTGTGTTGGACATTGTGGCAACACTGTAGTACCTTTTGAATATGTTTGGGTCTGTTAGTTCGTGTTGGACATTGTGGCCACCGACTCAGAACGTTTTTACCAGTATTAATGATCCACATGTTTAGAGCTATTAAGCCTCTTTCTTCTTTTGTACTGACATATGTTGGATGCTTACTCTTGCAGATATTCTCGAAGCATGTCTTCGTTTCGTACTTGGTATAATTTACTTACTCATGGAATTTTAAGTTAATAACTTATAACTGTTTTATTTCTCATTTGCTGTGGTTTTGCAGCTTTCCAGTGGTTGGGGTTGGTAACCCCTTTTGTTTTCTCCTGATTATTATTTACTGATGATCTTTTTATCTCTTGTATATTCTTGCTGAGGTATTCTTTTCTTTGGAATGCATCAGGTTTGGAACAAGTAGCTGACTAAGCGGCTTGGTTTGGTTTTTGCTGGTTTTCTGCTGTTGTTGCATGACATCTTTTCCTCACCAGCATGACGTAGTGTTGTTGTTCTATTGTTTAGTTAAGACTGTAACACCCCATTTTTTTTACTACGCTACTAAGTCATATGCCCAGAACCTCCGTTTTGTGGTGACACCGACACTCGGGAGGGTCGCTACTACAAAACACCGATTTTGCTGGCATTGATGATTATAGAAGGTAGTAGAAGTACAATTGAACAAATATAAGTTCAAGTCCACAAGATCACACACACACACACACACACACACATATATATATATATTTATATATATATATATAAGTAAAAGAGCAATAGTCCACAATGAGTACAAAATATGAAAGAGGGTAGAAAAGAAATATGGGCTTAAGCCCGGTACATGTCTAATACAAATAATCTCTCTCACACAACTCACACATCTAACGGAAGCAACTGAAAACCATCTTCAACCTATCGTCATGTAGTAGAAGTAGCGCGCAACAACTGCTCCTTATATCCTGCCTCCTTATCTTGCCGGTGTTGGTGATCCCACTGCTCGGTCCCCTAAAATTATATGGTCCACCGACCGTTAGTCAAAAGATTAATCCAATATCATCCTCGCCTCACCCCCGCGACTCCTAGGCACCGTACGGGGAGGATGAAAGAGGAGGAAAACAATGCAGAGTAGAATAAGCAGGTGACAACTACCCTAGCAGGTGTATGTACAAAAGAACTATAACAAGAAAGCAGTAATGTAAACAAGTAAAATAGAGCAGTAAGTACATGTAAAGTAAACTATGGAATAACTAACCTTAACTTATATGAATGTCCATACAAACTTATAAGTTAAGGAGTCTTTGGCAAGACTTCCATCATATAAAAAGTCCCATAGTAATTTATATAATTGGGTGTTAGGTTATATGCAAGTATGTGTGTAGTGATATGTTATGCCATGACTTATGTAAGTGCAACAAACACACATACGACTCTATGCACATAGACCTTTAGTTCCCACTTTTTAGAAGCTAACATCACTCCCAGGAGCCTCCATCGTGGTCAACGGAGACAGTGGGTTGGGCCACCCCACTCCTAGGCGGGTATCCGCATTACCAGGCCAGCCCTTCATACGCCACAACGCGAAGAACACAACCGCGGATTCACCACATACTATGCTGACCCACTGCCAGACTTTCCCTTGGCTAAGTGTAAACTACACTCGCCGAGTCATCGTATCAACGTCAGTGCAAACGAGCATCTAATAGCAAAGACCAACCACCTTTATGCACATGAAAATATGATAGATATAAATCTCCGAGCTGTCGGCTCCCCGGACTAACCTGTCTGTTACAATTACCTTCCGAGCCTTAGGCCCACCGGGCTAACTTGCACATTTCCACAACCACCGAGCCTACCGCTCGGATGTCTAAACCAAACTAACCTCTCGAGTCACCGGGGTGAGTGAAAGTGAAGCCCTAGTATATTGTTAATTACTCTTGAATAAACCCTATGTGTATTTAGACATCTTCCCGGGAAAGACGATCTATCGTCGGTCTCGAGCACAACTCTATCATTGCACAACCGGGCTCACAAATCCTACCTTCTCTTGGTGACCCTATTCATTCTCATCCAGACCAGGTACACCAACTACCCTTTCCCATAACAGGATTCACATATTACTCTATAAACGCCCCTCGATTTTTCGATGATTTTATTTAAATGGGAAACGTCATATTTACGACGTTCGTGGCGTTACTTTTAATGTCGAGTTGATGGAACAATGCTTTTAAGGCATTTTCGTGTCCGTGCGGATCGAGTCGGCTGAATTCTTGTTGTAATTGGGAAATTTTTTGCATTTTGAAATTTAAGTTAAATAATCTTAGACTTGCTTGTCAAGTTTCGTCGCAATCCGAGCATTTTTGGAGTCTCGGCGCGTGATTTAATATCTCGAGAATGGTACATAGGATTCTAAGGTGGTCTACGCTGCTAATTCGTAGAGTCAGCGATTCATTCAAAAATATTAGTCAAATCAGAACTTCTGTAATTTGTCCTGCTTGTACTCGAGATCCCCCCTTTCGTTCTCGAGAACTCCAAGTTGTTCTCGAGAAGTCTCGACTTAATGTTTTCGAGAAGTCTAGTTTAGTTCTCGAGAAGTCTATCCTAGTTCTCAAGAAGTATGTCCTAGTTCTCGAGAAGTCCTATGCTGTTCTCGAGAAGTCCTTTGCTATTCTCGAGAAGTCCTTTGTTGTTCTCGATAGGTCCGTTTTGGTCTGTGTTCGGACACCTTTTTGAGGGTCAAAACGATGTTGCACAAAAAAATGGTCAACATGAAATTTGTTCGTCTCGATGAGATATACAACTTTCATGTTGGGCACTTTTCAATTTGGAGACATCTTAAATAACTATTTTCCTGTTTCCCCGTAGCCACTCATAAATCACACGTTTTCTTGTATTTAGATAAAAAATTTTATAAGTACTTTTACATATATATATAAATTCTTGGACTTAGGTTTGAACAAAACTTCATATTCTCCGATTCTTTTTCCTCCTGAACCAGAGCGGCGTGAGCGTGAGAGAGAAAATACTTCGTGAACCTTCTGGTGGCCGCCGACGGTGCTCCGGTGCTCGAAATCTTCATCTGAATATAGATCCGGAAAGCTCTCACCGAGAGCTACGCTATCGTGGTAAATTTTTCACCTTACCTTGAGTTTTCTCGTTAGGGTTTTTCGACCCTAACCCCCTTTTCGACCATTTTTGTTTAGATTTCAACTCCTCCCATGTTCTTTTGCCCCGATTTATAACGTGGAGTGATTCAGAGGATTTTTCCGGTAAAACAAAGGCATGTGGTGGTTTCCCCTCGTTTCTCCTTGTACGATTTGATGGTAACAGGTATGTTTTTCATGTTCCTTAAAATTTTCTACGTTTATTATTACAAATTATAGTTATGATTAACCTTCTCAATGATCACATAAGGTTGTAACGTTTTGTCATGGTGAACTCGATTTTTGTCCGGTTATGTTTGATCATTCTTGAAGTGTCTTATTGATGGCTTTAAATGCCTTAGATTCCGTTATTGAACGGATTAGAGTTATTTAGGATTGTAAATCATTATTAAGGGTTGATTAACAATGTTATGTATCTAGTAATTTCAAGTAGAATCCGACGAGCCAAATCTCGAGATATATATGTGTTGTGGTTTCTTTGGATTTCTAAAATTGCGGGAGTTAGTGGATAAAACCACCTCCGCGTTGTCTGAATCCTTTATTGTACCTTGTGGATGTATACCGAGTTTTTGGGCATCTACGGTGCACGGTTAAGAGTATGAGACTCCCTCGCAGTTAAGCGGATAAATTATTTGTGAGGGATGTGTCCAGTTGAGTGACCACCTCGCCCGTATTTTTGGGGTAGAGTCGACCACAGGTGCTTAGTAAAGGTAGTTAAATTTCTTCCTTATGTTTTTACTTATTTTTGTTCCCTTTTTGCCTTGGGAAATCTAATTTACTTGTTGGAGTACGTCACGATTCACATAAGTATTTCTTTCTTTTCCTATTCGATGCTTTATTTCAGTATTGTTGGTCTTGGGTTGGTACCCCTTGATCTTTGTTTATTTTTGCTTATTTATTCTCTTCCACCATTTGTATTTTCTTGCTGAGGTGTTCTGTCTTTGGAATGCCCTAGGTTCAGAGCAGTAGCAGGTAGTAGAGCTAGTTTTTGTATTTCTGGGCGGCAGTGTTGGCCGTGGCTGTTACCTCATCTCAATGAGCTAGACTGTTGTTTATTTAGTTACTGGTTCAGACTTACTTTACTGTAAGTGGGTTCGTGTCAGTTGTTGGCACCCACAGTTTTATTATTTGTTTGATACTTGCTAGCTGCTTATTTCTCTCTATGTGGATGTGGATTACTTACTCTCTGGGAGGATTTATGCTAGGAATGCATGTTAGGTATTTTTAAGAATAAAATCTATTACTATTACTTCATACACTGCATAATTTAAAAACTCTAACTTGTTATATTTAGCGACCGTAAAAGCTATCCTTACTACTATTATAAATTTAGAGTCTTGCATAGCATGAGTTATCTTTCGGGGACGTTTATACTCATGTAGGATGTTGGAGTCAATCTAAATAAGTATTTTTCCGCAGCGTATAACTGTATTTTGATTCCTGGACTAAATGAGTCATTAAGCCAAGGGATACGACTAACTATTGCACTTAGCTAATTTTTTCCTGAAAAATAACTTAAACAATTTTTCTTCATGATTAAGTAGGTGTCTGCCTGAGCGTCCATAGTTATCCCCTGCTGACGTGGCATCATGACATGCATTTTCCCTTACTCTTATATGTTTTTATATGCGGTGAAAATGCGGGTTGTGACAGTTGGTATTAGAGGGAGGTTGCTTGACAATTGGTCGGGCAACCTTCCCTTGTTAGTATTAGTTGTTTAGTGTCATATCATACACACACCGATGTGTCATCAGTATGTCTTGGCTGAAGCATGAACACTACACTCATAAGCATGATTAGAAGTATACGGGGCATATTATGTAGTATGGGATGCATAATATGTGTTTGTATATGGATCCATCATAGGTGGCAACATATGAGGGTTATGTAGTATGGGATGCATAATCTCACCACATGAATGCCCATTAACACGTTTTTTCTTTTTTCATTGCATGCAATGTTATGTGGTATGGGATGCATAACATTTTATGTGTACGCCGCTCATAACATGCATTAAGGCTTTTTTTAGGATTCATAACACTGCGTACATATCATAACATAACATAAGCAAAACATGTCAAGCTAAAGATTTACCTGATGATATATATACACACATGATTTTAAATAAGAGTAAAGAATCCATGCATTCATATCATAGGCACATGAGTCAAGAGGATGATAGGATATCATCCTAAGTAGGACATAACATCATTTTAAAATTCCAGAGCAAGTTGCAGCGTGAAAGTGAGTGTAAGATCTACCTTTACTCTAGAGGGGGTGAATAGAGTATTTTAAAATAATTTACAATTTAAAACTTTAAAGCATTGGAAGTCTTAATTTATGTATATGTGTAAGATGCTTGCAAAAAGAAAAACTAAGTAAGCAAGAAATAAGAAATCTTAGCACACAACAAAAACAAAACACAGCAAGCCAGATGACACAAGGAGCTATAGTGGTTCCCCAATAACCTGGGTACATCCACTCTTCTACCACCCTAGGTAGGAATCCACTGCAGGAATAGTTGATCATGTGTCCTGGGCACCAATGAGCTTTTGATAAGGTGCTCAAAAACCAAACCTAGATTTTTTGATAAGGTGTCTTGCCACCACTGAGTTTTGACAAGGTCTCAGAAACCAGCCACAAAACTTTTGAAGGGAGTTTTGAGAAACCCTTTTACAGAAGGAATAAGGAAAAACGAAAAGGTTGAGTTGTTATTCTCTGTCAATAATCTGAGAGAAGACAAGTGGTAGATGTTGTCAAAGCTCCCCCTGAGATCTATAAGGGTTCAAGAAGATGAGCTTTGCTTAGGGTGATAGGACTTCAGTTGCTTCAGATCTCTAGTAATAGATGATTTCAGCAGATGCTGAAATATGTGATGTCTGGAGTCCTTAATGAAGAAGCTTTAAACACTTGATGCTTGAAGGAGTAGAATAGCAGATGATCTCCTTCACAGTAATATTCCTTGTGTTCTTGAAGAATTCTGACTCAGTAATTCTGTAAACTTTTGTCTATTGAGTCTATTCCAAGAGGATGAATTCTTGATGAATAATTTTCTTGTTCTCTCTTCTGTATATTTTTCAAATCTTATATGTTCTCTGTCCAGAATGATTCTTTTTGGGAGTATATTAGATTCTGACTTCTTGATAGCCATTAATCAGTCATAAATGACTACCTTAACTGATATCTGCCTCTGGAGGAAAGTCCTTAAGAAACATTCCAATTAGTCTTCCTTGAAACTTGCTCCAGATTGATTAAAAACGGCTACAGAATCCTTTGCCATAAATTCTAAAAATAAGTCTGAATGAATTCCATAACTGTCCTGAATTTGAATCCCGAAATCGTCGATCTCTTCAAAAAAGCGTCGATCTGAGCTCGACTATCGTCGACCTTAGCTCAGAGATTGAACTTAGACTGAAAACAGAAATCGTCGATCTGAGCTCAACTATCATCGACCTGAGCTCAGAGATTGGATTACAACTAAGGCCAGAGCGTCGATCTGAGCTCGAAGATCGTCGAACGGGGTTCGATGCCTCATAGACTGAGCTTAGAGATAGTCGAACTGAGTTCGACATTTTGTCGACCTGAGCTCGACGAGATTTTTCCTAGTCTTCAGCACTTGAATCCTGATCTCTAGAAGGTCTTGAGGGCAACTTTCAAACCTAAGTACTAACCCTAAGACTCACTCTAATTGACCTATCAGACTATACAGTAAGGTCAAAACAAATTCCTAAGCACATAGTGATCCTTACCCAAATTAGTAATAGGGTGTTCCAACAATCTCCCCCTATTTGGGTTAGGATTACTATTTACAAGACAAATAGGAAAAAATAAGCATACATCAGAATTAAAAAAATAGAAACAACAATGCAGATAACACATGTTGAGCATTGCAGAATCACAGCAAGAATCACAGATTCAGTCAGAAATAGATATAAGTATCAGCTTACACAAATTACTCATTGCCCTTTTTGAAAAAAATTTCTCTGTTGGGATTTAGGGCTTCCTTTTTTGATCTTCTATCATCATCTGCACCTATGGAGGTTTGAGATTTTGGCCTTGGAACAACAGCCTCAGGATGCAGCTTCATGTAGCTCTCTGGATCAAAGAATTTTCTGGAAGCATATCTTTCTAATTCTTTCTTTCTCTGCTCTGATAGGGTTGTGATGTTGGAGGTATCTCTGCCTTGCTCTCTTCCTTTCTTGATCTGATCTAATGCTGCAAGTTCTTTCATTTTGGCTGTCCATGCTAGTGGATTGTTCTCAGGGTCTTCAAATGGAACTGGAGGTTCATATCTATTTAATTCCACTGAGTCAGTAGGAGGAGCTCTAGTGACAACTGTATCATTTAGCTTGTAAGGGAAAGGACCAGATGTAGAATCAGTAGGGCCTTGTCCTTCCCTTTAATATGGGTGTTGTCTAGCTTGATTTCTGGAATGAGTCCTGTAATCTCTCTGTCTGCCTCTTGACTGATCTCTCCTAGACTGATATCCTCTTTGCTGCTGGCCTCTTGGTTGATATCTATCTTGAGACTGGTAAGAGCTTGGCCTAGCAGCAGAAGAAGACTGAAAAGCTGAACCGCCACCAGATCCTGAATCTAGAGGAGGAGGAGGATGGAATTGGGAGGACCCCTTTTCATACTTATCAAGTTTTCTCCTTTTCTTCATGGCCCTAAGTTGATTTCTAGAATATTGCATCCAAGGCTCAGAAATTGGACAGTCATGAAGAATGTAATAAGGTATATCATTGTCATCTTTTAATTTTTTGGGGGGAACTCTTTTCAATGCCTTGCTTCTTGCTTTCCTCTTACTTGCAATAGTTGCAGAGGAGTCATCAGAATCAGTATGGAGTTGGTCACTATCTGAACTAGGGGGATTATCATAAAGTTCATCAATCCTTTGAATATATTTCTCTTATTGTTTGGTTTGTTCAGCCACAGTGATGGAAGCAGCACTCTCAGATATAACAGCAACAGCAGGAGGAACATCACTATCAGCAGGCAACACATCAATTTCAGCAGTCTCAACAATTTCATCAGTAACAATATCAGCAACAGCAGCAGCACAATCAGAAAAAATAATTCCCTCAGCCTTAAGAGAATTGATATAAGAAGCAATCAGGCTGGGATCACAACAAGCAACAGGCACAATGGCCTTAGTCAGATCTTCAACTTCCTGAGCTGGTGGACAGCTGAAGTGAAGAGTATCAAAACTGAATAACAGTGACTTGAAGTCAACTATTAGAGTTGGAACTAGAGCTGGGACTGGAACTGTCTCTGACAATAATTCTTCTGAAGTAGCATGCACTGTCTTTTCTTCACATGGCATCTCCCCCTGCCTTGATTAAGTTGGAACTGGATCAAGGCACCCCATAGAAGGGATTGCCTAAGGAGGAGAAAGAGAGGATAGCCTTGCAGATAGCTCCTGGATTGATTTCAGGAGTGGAGCCATGGAGGTCT
Source organism: Platanthera zijinensis (assembly GCA_039513925.1). Classification (NCBI taxonomy): domain Eukaryota; kingdom Viridiplantae; phylum Streptophyta; class Magnoliopsida; order Asparagales; family Orchidaceae; genus Platanthera; species Platanthera zijinensis. Next base: position 162,568,729 of record CM077080.1, read on the forward strand.
CTAGCAGGAGTGTTAGCCTGGGAGCTAACATCCCATACATCCTGTCTGCTAGGGCAGGATGAAAGTGAGGATAGATACAACTCTAGAGGGGGGGTGAATAGAGTATTCAAAAATATGAGAATCTACTCAACTCCCTTAGAGTTAATTTGCATAAAAAGTAAATAGATATATGAAACCCTAGAGCCTAACACAAAGTGAGGTGCACAAGAGAAAGCTAACTGTAATTATAGTTTAAGTTTTAGTCCTAACACAGCAACTAGCAATCCTAGTTAATTCTAGTCACAGCCACAGTATAGTAATTAAAATAAGAACCACAGACAACACAAGAAGATTTATAGTGGTTCCCTCTCAATAGGAACATCCACTCTTCTACAACCCTGGTAGGAATCCACTACAGGTTTTTGTTCAGGTTCCCTGCCACCAACTGATCTGATTTAGGTAGATCAAGTAAACCCTTTGAGCTTTTGATCAGGAGCTCAAAATCCAACACAGGTTTTTACTCAAGTGCCCTGCCACCAAGGTTCACTTTTGAAGGGAGTAATAACCCTTTGTACAGGAGGTTGAGAGAGTTAGAATGTCTTCTTTATTGTTAAACAAAATTAGAGAAGCTAGTGGATTGCACTGAGCTATAGAAAGCTCTGAAGGAATCAAAGCTCCCCCTGGCTTAGAGAATATCCAGGAAGAAGCCTTGCTTCAGGGTGCAGGTTCTCTTTAGAACTCTTGACAAAGAAGATCTGTTGTCTTGAAGTTCTTGAAGGAGCAGCTTGAAGAAGACTCTAGATGTGGAATGGTTGTTCTTCTTCAACAGCTTTTCTTTCTTCTTCTTCTTTAAACTCTGAGTATGAATGTTCCTGTAAGCAAGATGAACTCAGGATTGAAGAAGAGAACTCTGAAGAGAGTTGATATACACTTATTCTTGTTGTTGAATCTGTGTATCTGTGTATATGAATATCTGTATATCTGTATATGTATATCTCAATATGTTAACTTATCAAACTAGCTCTTTATATATCAGCCTTTGTAACGGCTTCTATCTTTCTCTTGATTTGAATCTTGTCTTCTTCTGAGATCTGCAATCTGGGCTGCAAATAACACATAGTACAAATAGCCTGTAGAAGGACATCCTATAAAGAGATAAAGCTTTCTTAGAAGCTGCTTATCCATTCTGCAAGTCCAAAAGATATTAGAGAAAGTCACATCAAAAACAAACTCTTTACGGCCAGAGAAAGATATCTGTGTCTAATGGCTATAAAGGACAGCATGGCAGATAAAGCATAAAGATTTTTCAACTAATAGGACAAAAGACTTTGTCAGATAGAACTTGACTTATGCATAAAGAATGAGGCAAAGATTATCTTGATATATAAACATAAAATCAATGAAATAATCTTTAATAAAATAAGCCAGATAAATGAGAAATAATTCACAGAATAGAAAGGGTACACAATCACTAAATGCATGCAAAAAGATAGTCGAACGAATCACAACGATCGTCGAACTATCAGAGAAGATCGTCAACCTACAAGAAATCTGTCTGGGCAAAAGGAGTCGAGTAGGACTCGACGATCGACGATATTGAGACCACAGATTGTCGAGCTAACAGAGATGAACTAACTCAGAGATAGTCGATCTGCTGTCTGACGATAGTCGATTAACTGATAGACGATAGTCAATCAACTGATAGACGATAGTCGAGCGGCGTTCGACCATAGTCGAACTAAAAACACTGAAAGTGAGGGGATAAGTTGTAAACTACTCTAGAGGGGGGGTGAATAGAGTATTCAAATTTTATGAATAACTAGTCAGCTCCCTTGGAGTTTATTTGCGGAATAAATAATCTGATACTTGAACCCTAAGAGCCTAACACAGTGAGGTGCACAAGTGAGAGAGTTAACTGAAATTTCAGTTTAACTATAAACCTATCACAGCAACTAGTAATCCTAGGTAGTTCTATCACAGCCACAGTATAAACAATTAAACAAAGACAGCCAGAGAGACACAGGATATATAGGGGTTCCCTCTTAATAGGTACTCCACTCTTCTACCACCCTGGTAGGAATCCACTACAGGTTTTTGCTAAGGTGCCCTGCCACCAATGATCTGATTCAGGTAGATCAAACAGACCCTTTGAGCTTTTGATAAGGATGCTCAACCACAGGTTGTTGATAAGGTGCCCTGTCACCAATGTTCACTTTTGAAGAGGTGTGAAAACTCTTTTACAAAGGGGTTGAGAGGGTTAGATTGTCTTCTCTGTTGTTAATACAGATTAGAGAAGACTTGTGGATTCTCTAAAGAATCAAAGTCTCCCCCTGGCTCAGTGAAAGTCCAGGGAAAGCCTTTGCTTCAGGATGAAGGAGTTTCAGATATACTGAAACTAAATCCTCAGAAATCTGTAGACTAATTTTTATCAGGTCTTCAGATTCTGGAGCACGTGAAGCAGATCTGGAGCTCTTTCTAAAGTCTTGAAAACTCTAAGCAGATGCTCAGGAGACTTGTGAATGAAAGAAATTGCTTTGGACTTTTGCTTCAGGAAAGCTTTTCTTCTTCGTTTTGTGAGATGGTGAAGAGTTGCTCTAGAGATGCTTGAGAGAAAGCAGCACTTAGAAGAAAAATCTCTCTGTATCTGTGTCTTCTTATTTTTCTGAGAAAAGAATCTCTCTTAAATATGTCTTCTCATCTTTTCTTTTGGAACGGCTCTATTGATTTGAATACTCGAGCCCTGCAACAGATTATCTCAAAATAGAATATAGCAATAGGAATAGAATGACCTATTAGCTTACTGTCAGTCCCAATAAAGAAATAAATGAATAGGAAAATATCTCAGCATAAAGACTTATCATTCTTGGAAATAGCATACACCGCCAACGGCTAGAATACAGCCTGGCAATATATTTTGTATAATAAGACAAAAATGCTTTATCAAAATACGAAATCCCGTAATTTATGCTTAACATATTTGGTAATTAATTCATTTGAATTTAAGCCATAAATTAGCAAAAACAATCTTCAGAAAATCTTTCTAACCACACGCTAAAACACTTGGAAATAAACCAAGGAATAAAATAAGTGCAAATTGTTAAAGGCAGACAGAAATCGTCGAACAGGAGTTCGATGATCGTCGACCTAGCTAACAGATCGTCGACTAAAAGCAGAAATCTGTCGAAACAGAAATCGTCGACCAGCTCAAGATATCGTCGACGACTAAGGCAAATATCTGTCGAGACAAAAATCGTGAAGCAAGAATACGATCGTGGAACTGCTGATGGCAGATCGTCGACCAACCTTCAGAGTATAAGTAACTTGCTCTGAGATCGTCGACCATCGGTCAACGATAATTGTCTTGACTTCAACGATTCAATAGCCCTGCTATCGTCGACCAATGATCGACGATCGCGAGGCCTCGTTCGACGATGGTCGAACGGAAAAAGCCTTAACCAAAAAATACATCTAGAACTACTAGCCTAAGCTCTAGGTCAGTTATAAACTGTCCTAGGGAAACTGAATAAGGCCTAATCATGATCATATATAGTTATATGGATCAAGAGGGGCCGGAAAGGGATTACATAAGCCAAATCACATCCAGGGTACCAACAATCTCCCCCTATTTGGGTTATGTTATCCAATCCGATCTAAAACTAAAGCACACAGTATCAAAAGCAGAAATTAACCAAACATTTAAGTCACAGGCAATCCACAGAAAAACATAAAAGCATAAATCAGCAGAACTGTAAAGTATCAAGCAGATTTATCAGAGGTTTTGGCATCAGATGAGTTCTTAGGGATTACAGCTGGTTTGAAAATAATTTCTCTATTTGGATTTGCTGCTTGCCTTTTGGATAGCATTAGATCATGTTCACCAATAATTTTCTTTTCAGCATAGCTTGGCAAAACTGCAGCAGGGTGCAACTTCATGTATTCTTCAGAATTAAAAATTTCAGAGTTGACTTGAATTTTGCTGACTTCCTTTTCTCTGAATTCAGACATAGTTGTATATGCTGTAGGGTCTAGACCTTGAGCTTTGGCTCTCTCCATCATGCTTAGAGCAATAGATTCCTTAAATCTTGCCATAGAGGCAATTCTTTCAGTTTCAGTCATGTCTGATGGAGAGGATGGTCTGTCAGTATCGGCTTGAGCTGCAATCTCCATGTTCCTTTGAAGAGCTGTGGCTAATTTGCTTGAGTCAAGAGGAATCTGTGCAGCCTTCTTAGGATCAGTTTCAGCATATAGAGATCTGGGAGGTGCAAGTTCAATGAACTTCTTGTGGGATTTCTCTGAATAGACCACTCTTTTTCCTTTCATTTCAGCTGTCTCAGAAGCAGCAGGTTTCCTTGATGTGGAGGATGAACCTCTCCTGGGAGGAAGAGGTTTCCATTCTGGAACTTTCTTTTTAGGAGCAGGAGGAGGAGAGAAAGTAGATTGCTGAAATGTCATCTCCTTTATTTGTTCTATGGGAACATTTTCATTTCTTTTCCTTCCTTGTCCTGATACATCTTGGCCTCCCTGGCTTTGGTTACTCCTTCTCTGATAAGACTTAAAGGTGTTGGAACTTGCTGATTTTGCAGAAGGGGCAGAAGAGAGACTTCCAGAGGCTCCAGCACCAGGAGGTGGAGGAGGACCTCTAGGGGGAATTTCTGAATTGGAGTGTCATATCTTTTTGTTCTCTTCTTCTCTCTTGTCTGATTATTTAAAAGTCTCATCCAAGGTTGAAATTCCTTGCTCTTGGGATCAATTCCCTTCAGAATGAAATAGGGAACATCCTTGTCTGGATTAGCAGTAGGACGAGCAGATGCTTTTCTTTTCTTGGATACAGCCTTTTTCTTCTTCTGGGTACTATCAGAATCCTCAGAATCATCATCATCAGAGGAGTGGGATGAGGTTCTGCCAGCATAATTATCAAAATCTTGTTCTGAGATATCTTTGGCAGCTATAGCATGTTTAGCCTTTTCTTTCTCCTGCTTCTCTCTATCTTCCTTTTCTTTTGCTTCCTCAATGGCATCTTGCACAAGGAGGGCATCAAGATCAACATTTGGAGATCTCTTCCAGAGTTCTGATTCAGGATACAAGTCAGGAACTATCCTGGGGACCAGTTCTGCAATAGAAGGAACGGGTAGAGGATAGGTAAGGATAGGTGGAGAAAAGATGACTGTATCTGTAGGGGCAGATGCTTTCTCTAGAGAGATGACTAGGGAATCCATATGAGAATTAACCAACCCTTCAATGTACTCAGAGGCAATATTCTCAGCCACAAAGGCTATAAAATTTTCAAGGTTGAGAGTACCTGAGCTTGATTCCTTTTCAGTCATTTTGGAGGCATTCTCTGGTAAGTCTTGTACAGCCTCAGCTTCTTCAGCTGCAGCAGCAGCAGGGATATTGATTGTGCCTGCATACAAAGAAAGATAAGGTAACAACCAAGTGGGAATAGAGTATTCCCCCAAGGTGAACAGCAGCAGGTAATTGATAAAGTTACCTGAGATCTACACAGGATACCACTTTGTATCTAGGAAGGAGGTTATAATTCCTTCTAGATGTTCAGTGACATCAGGGATAGACACCTCTGCAAGGCACAAGAGGAGTGCCATACATGAAAAGAAGAGAGAGTCCTTGACCAAGGGGTCATCAAGGTACTCAGGTCTATAAGGGACCGTTTTCTCTTGAGAAGGAGGAACAGAAGGAGATGTGAGTGTGAACTCACAGTCTGAATTGAGAAAGGATTCCAAAGCATTATCAGAGTCAATGGAGATAGCAGCATCAACTTGCAACACTGATGCAAGATCATCAGCAGCTGAGATGGGAAGGAAGGGATAAGAGATTAACTCAAAGTTGGAGTTTGAATTAATTAGAAACTTAAATAAAACTATACCATCTGGTTGAGCAGTAGCATTCTCAAGTTGTTGAACCACTACTTCTGAGTCAGTAGTGTTTATTGAAACTTTTTCACACAAGTCCATGAGGACTTCCTCATTATTTTTCTCTGGGAGTTCTTCATCAGAAGCTAGATTCACTAGGGAGTGAATGTCTTTGTTAGATAAGACTCTTTCTCTGGAAACTCTTGATGATCTTCTACAATTGCTGTAAGGGGAAGAGAAGAGTTGTCCTGAAGGGCCAAGGCATCACCTGAGACCACTTCAACAGACATCTCCCCCTGCATGACTTCAGTGGGGACTGGAGTCATGCATCTTACTGAAGAGGGCTCAGCAGAGGGTGGAAATGATTTGATGGCTTCAGTAAGGGCTTTGATGGATGCAATGAGAGGGGCATTGGCAGCCTCAATCATTTTTTGTATGGATGGAGTGATGAGCTCTACAATTTGTGCAAGTAATTCAGGAGTTATCTGAAATGCTGAGGACGTGGAGGTGGATGGAATGGAAGCAGTATGATCTACCACATGATCAAATGAATCATGTGGAGATGGGTGAACATCAACATGAGTGCGGGATTCATGTTGAGATAAGTGTGTGAGGATTGTAGCAGTTACCATGTCAACACTGGCTGCGGCTGCCAGATGTTGTGGTATGGGTGACTGGGGTGGAGATGCATGTAGGATGGAAGATGCATGTTGTGGTGGCACTGCAGATTGTGTGGAGGGTAATGCAGGAGATGAGGATGCAGGGGTAAAGAGGGAGGAAGAAGGGATTGCTGAGCCTTCCCCAGCAAGCTGGAGAGTGGCTGAATCAGCCCTTGTGTCTGATGGAGGGTTAGGTTCAACCCTGGCTGACTTCTTGATGACTCTCTGAGATTTCTTGAACAGAGAGGGATCCAACCTCTTGCTGGCGTTGACTGCGGAGGGTGCAGAAACAAGCAGCAGGGGTGCTTTCACATATAGAAACACACCCAACACCCTGGCAAGGTTTACTTCCTTCTGATTGTTCTTTCTCCTTATTAGTTCAAACAAAACTTTTCCCCAGGCTATCTGCGTCTTATTCACCAAAACTGACATTAAGGCAAATTGTTGCCTGTTGATGTTGTCGTGAGCAGAGTGCTTTCCCAAAACGACCTTGCCCACTAGGTCTGCCAGAAACTTGTACTCTGGAGACAGGTTTATTTTCAGCAGCTTAGCTGGAATACCCTCAGCATGGCCCATCACAGTTAGCATGCGGCCATATTCCTCTGAGTTTTGCTCATAGTCCTCAGTACCGGTTGGTAGACCAAACAACTCAGTCAGAACTTCAGGAGTCAGAATGACCTCCTCTCCATTTATCTTTCCAGTCATCGCTTCGTCGCTGAAGGACGAGGTATATACCCATTCTCGAATCTCTGGTATATGAATCTTTGGTGAGAATGACATAAATTTCTTTAGCCCTTGATCTTCACACAGCTGCAGAATGTCTTGGATGGGTTGATCACATCGATTGAAAGAATCGAAGTCGACACAGAATCCAGTGTCGAACTTCATTCCGAATAGAACTGCTGAAGGAATCGCCATATGATTGAAGAGAGAATGACGAATCGAGATGCAAGGCAGGGGAGAAGAGAATCGCGCGGGATTAGAGTTCGAGAGCGAATTCTAAGCCAGAAGATGGAATATGAAAAGACGGAGCGGAAAGACGACGATCTCCAGACCTAAATCGACTATCAGATATAAATCTGCGATCGTCGAACCCGGAATAAAATCGGTCGTCGAGCAATGACCGACGATAGTCAATATTTGACTAAATGATAAACATTGACCGACTACAAGCAATCACCACGATCGTCGATCAATATATGTTGGTCGACGATTTACCACACAGCACAGAAAATCTGTCGTCGACCATTGGTCGACGATAGATACCTAAGGAGAGATCGTTGACCAGTTGATCGACGATTTCTGCCTTACTACCGAACGAGCTGTCGTCGACTGTTGGTCGACGATAGTTCTGACCTGGTCGAAGATCGTCGAGCAGTCGTTCGACGATTTTAGACAGAAAACAAATCTATCCAAATTTTCACTACTCTGAACCATTAATCATACCAAGCTGGTTCAGGAAGAACAAATGCCTTTGTTCATCAAGGGGCTTAGTGAAAATATCTCCTCTCTGCAGGTCTGTGGATATAAATTCCATTGCTATCTTGTTCTTTTCCATATTATCTCTCAGAAAATGATGTCTAATCTCAATGTGCTTGGTCCTGGAATGGTGCACAGGATTTTGAGCAATTGATATTGCACTGGTACTGTCACACAGAATTTTTGTTTTTGAGTGTGTGTACCCATAATCCACTAGCTGATTTTGAATCCACAGGATCTGTGAACAACAGCTAGCCGCTGCTATATACTCAGCCTCAGCAGTTGAAGTAGACACAGATGCCTGTTTCTTACAAAACCAAGAGACAAGTCTCTCTCCCAGGAACTGACAGGTCCCTGAGGTGCTTTTCCTGGCAACTCTACAACCAGCATAATCAGCATCTGAATATCCAATCAATTCAAATCCTGACTCAGCTGGATACCACAGTCCTAAGTTAGGGCATCCCTTAAGGTATCTCAAGATCCTCTTGAGAAGAGTTAAGTGAGATTCCTTTGGGTTGACCTGAAACCTAGCACATAGGCATGTAGCAAACATTATGTCAGGCCTACTTGCAGTCAAATACAGCAGGGAACCAACAATTGCTCTATAGTTCTTTTGATCAACAGACTTGCCATTGACATCAGAGTCAATAACTGCATTTGAGGCCATAGGTGTGCTCATTGATGAAGCATCAGACATTCCAAATCTTTTAACCAGCTCTCTGGCGTATTTTGATTGAGAAATGAAGATACCATCATCACACTGTTTCACTTGGAGACCAAGGAAATAGGATAACTCACCCATGCTGCTCATCTCAAACTTGGAGTGCATTAGTTCAGAGAACCTCTTGCAAAGTTTGGGATCAGTGGAGCCAAATATAATGTCATCTACATAGATTTGAACTAACAGTTGTGAGTCCTTATGATGTCTAATAAATAGGATTCTATCTACTACACCTCTCACAAACTTGTGTTCTAGAAGGAAATTTGCTAAGGTCTCATACCAAGCTCTAGGAGCTTGCTTAAGTCCATATAGAGCCTTTTGGAGTTTGAACACATGAGTGGGTAAGGTTGATGAAACAAACCCTGGTGGTTGTTCAACAAACACTTCTTCCTTTAAATCTCCATTGAGGAAGGCACTCTTCACATCCATTTGGAAGACCTTAAATTTCTTATAGGCAGCATAGGCTAGGAAAATCCTAATGGCTTCTAGTCTAGCTACAGGGGCAAAGGTCTGATCATAATCTATGCCTTCCTCCTGTCTATAGCCTTGAGCTACTAGCCTAGCCTTATTCCTAACTACTATGCCTTGGGCATCAAGCTTGTTTCTAAACACCCACTTGGTGCCTATGATCAGTTGGCCTCTTGGTCTTGGAACCAAAGTCCAAACTTTACATCTTTCAAACTGGTTAAGTTCCTCTTGCATGGCTGTAATCCAGTGTGGATCAAGCTCAGCATCTTTAATGGTTAGGGGCTCAACCTGAGAAAGAAAACAAGCAAACATCACATCTTTGTTGAGTTGATGTCTTGTCTGGACTCCTACTGAAATGTCTCCAATCACTTGAGATACAGGGTGATCTCTAAGTGTGACAGGATTAGTAGGTTCAACAATGATCTGATCTTCAGCAGTTTCAGGATTTAATTCCTCATGTGGAATTTGATCAACTGTTGGAGCAGGTGCTTTAACTTGAGGAAGTTCTACATCAGATTCAGAATCTAAAGAAGCAACCTGAGGAGTTTGTTGGGGATGATTCTCCAGTGTGAGTCTCAAACCTTCCAAATCCTTACTTACTCCTAGGACTTGCACTGTACTATTAGAGGAAGAGTCCTTCTCCTTATAATACATGACTGTCTCATCAAAAGAGACGTGTGCAGACTCTTCTATCTTAAGAGAGGATTTATTGAGGACCCTATAGGCTTTGCTTACTTGAGAGTATCCTAGAAAAACTCCCATTGAAGATTTTGCCTCAAATTTTCTAAGGTATTCTTTGTTATTGTTATGAACAAAAGCAACACAGACAAATACTCTAAAATAGTCTATTTTAGGTTTCACTTGCTTAAGTAACTCATAGGGAGTCTTACCCTTAAGTTTATGTATCAGACTTCTGTTCAATACATAGTTAGCTGTGCTAACTGCTTCAGCCCAAAAGGACAGAGGCATGTTAGCATCTGCCAACAATGTACTTGCAGCTTCAATCAGGGTTCTGTTTTTCCTTTCAACTACCTCATTTTGTTGAGGAGTTCTAGGAGCAGAGAAGCTATGTTTGATACCTTCCTTCTCACAGAATTCTTGCATAAGAAGAGACTCAAACTCAGTACCATGATCACTTCTGATCAAGGCAATCTGAGTAGAATACTCACTCTGTATACACTTTAGAAAATCTATAAGAACCTTGAAGTTATCAGCCTTAGTTCTCAAGAAGAATACCCAAGTGAACCTAGAGAAGTCATCTACAATTACTAGAGTGTAAGACTTTCCTCCAAGACTCTGTACGGCAATATGACCAAATAAATCCAAATGTAGCAAGTACAGAATCCTGGGAGAATCACTTTTATTAACTGATTTAAAGCTATTTCTTGTTTGCTTACCTAATTGACAAGCTTTGCAAAGGCCTTCCTTCTTGTAGGGGCAAGAAGGTAAGCCTCTTACAAGGTTGTATTTAGCCAGCCTAGAAATGTTTTTCAAATTTACATGACTAAGTCTCTTATGCCAAAGGGTATTATTACTGGTTACTTCATTAAACAAGCATATTTCAGATTTGGATGAGTTAAAATCTACAACATAAACATTACCAATTCTAATACCTACTAACACAACAGTATTATTTAAAGCAATATTACAAGCAGTGTCAGTAAACCATACCTTGTACCCAGCATCACACATTTGGCTTACAGAGATTAGGTTATGCTTTAGTCCTGAGACATAAGCAACCTTCTTGAATGTTACAGCTCCTGTGGTGAAGCTGCCATACCCTTCAGTCTGTCCACAGCTGGAATCCCCAAATACAACTTTTGGTCCCAGCTTGGCTTTGAACCCTGACAGATTCTTCTTCTTTCCTGTCATATGCTTTGAGCATCCACTATCCAGATACCATTTGTCATGTATGACTGGATAGGTCTTCACCTGCAGAAAGAACAGTTATACATTGTGGACCCAAGTTACCTTGGGTCCAGTATTCTTCACAAAAGAAAAACTAGATATAAAAGATCTTGCAGGCTTTGATTTATATCCTAAAGGGTGTGATCTCCTAGGTGGGATAATCCATTCAGTTGAAGGATTAAACAACCTAGGGTAGTGATTGGGATTTGCAATTCTGGAAGTTTGAAATTTATTTTCCAGCTTAAGTCCAGATCGTCGATCCACGGTCGACGATCGCAAGCCATATCATCGATCATTTGTAGTAGTGCTATATTCTGGATTCAACGATCGTCGATCACTGGTCGACGACTCAAGATGAGATCGTCGATCTCCTGCACCGAAGATATCATACTTGGTGAAGGTGTTCAGCGATCGTCGATGGTCGTTCGACGATTGGTTTGACGATCGTCGATTAATGTTCGACGATTTTTGTAAAGCTAGAAATTTTTTCTTCCTGTTCTCTTTCTTAATCTTATTCTGAATTTTCTTACATTTTTCAATTTCCTCAGTATTCTTTATTCCTGATTCAGAAATAAATTTTACTGGAGTGCTAAATCTCTCCTTTGTGAGGAGGATGGGTTCACTAGATGTAGCACCTAAGCCTAGTTTATCATTACCAACCCTAGTGTTTGCTATACTAGTTATTTCAGATAATTTAAGGCTTCTGCCATTTAATTGTTCTTCTAATCTCTTAGATTTAGCTAGTTCTAATTTTAGGAATGTTACTTCTTCTTTTGAGCTTTCTAATTCCTTTTCTAATCTAATTATTTCAGTACTTTCCATGTCTAGTTCCATTATCTTTAATCTAAGTGACTTAATTTCTTTTTCAGACAGTAGTAAATCTAAACATAGAGTTTTAAATTTTAATTTGAACTCAGGAGATGAGAAATCAAATGAGTCGATTACCTGGTCTTCCATAGAGGAATCTTCTTCATTGTCTCCTTCTTCTTCAGAATTCTCTGCAGCTGACAGAGAGCTGCAGGCATCAATAGCCATGAGGCAGACCTCTTTGGCCTTCTTCTCTTCTTCTTCTTCTGAATCACTGGTGCTAGAGGAGCAGGTATCCTCTTCTGTTTCACTCCAGGTAGCAGCCACAAACCCCTTGTCCTTCTTCTTGTATTTGTGTGAGGAGGACTTGGAGTGGTGCTTCCTGTACTCTTTCTCATGTTTCTTCTCCTTGTGTTTCTTCTCTGGACAATCTGGAGCAATGTGTCCAGGCTTGCTGCAAACATAACAGATGATTTCTTTAGATGGAGTTTTGTCATACCTTGGTTTGTCCTCATACTTGGAGAACTTCTTTCTGAGGTCTCTTCTTCCCATGTTGAAGAACCTCTTGGCAATGAGTGCCAGTAACTCCTCATTTGATTGACTTCCTTCAGAAGTCTCAGCAGCCTTAAGAGCTAGAGAGTGCTCTTTCTTTGTAGGTGTAGGAGTTTTTACTTCGGTTGCAGCAGCTCTGCTCTTTAAAGTTTGCTCATATGACTTGAGCTTTCCCAACAGAGCTTCTGTGGAAAGTTCCACAGTGTTTCTTCCATCCTTGATGGGCCATATCCTTGAGTCCCAAGAGATGGGAAGGCACATCAGGATCTTGTCATTGACTTCCGACAAAGTTATCTCCTTGTCCAAAGATCTCAGTTCACTTATTATTGAACTGAGTCTTGTGTACATTGTGTCAATGTCTTCAGCATCATCCTTCTTGAAATTTTCATACTGAGAAGTGAGGTTGGATCTCCTGTCCTTCCTCTCATCAGCTGAGCCAGCAACTATGTGGTTGAGGGAATCCCACATAGCTTTGGCTGAGGTACACTCAGCAAGCTTCTGGAATATTTCATCAGACATTGTCTGAGCTAGGATGTTCATTGCTTTTGCATCAGCTGCTATTGCCTTCTTGTAAGTTTCATTGTAGTCAGGTGGTGGCACAGCACTGAGATCAGCAGAAGTGGAAGCAGCAGCAGGCCTAGCAGGTGGTCCTGTCAAAATAGAGGAAAAGATATCTTCATCAATAGAATTCATGTATAGTCTTATCCTGGCCTTCCATATGCCAAACTTGGACAAGTTGCATACAGGAGGTCTGGTGCTTGAATAATCCTTAGACTGGGCCATGTGTGAAAGTGTTTGTGAATGGTATCAGGAAACAACTTATCACAGGATCTTTTAACTCAGGTGTTAGCCTGTATGAACAGCTAACCTGCCTCTGATACCAATTGAAAGTGAGGGGATAAGTTGTAAACTACTCTAGAGGGGGGGTGAATAGAGTATTCAAATTTTATGAATAACTAGTCAGCTCCCTTGGAGTTTATTTGCGGAATAAATAATCTGATACTTGAACCCTAAGAGCCTAACACAGTGAGGTGCACAAGTGAGAGAGTTAACTGAAATTTCAGTTTAACTATAAACCTATCACAGCAACTAGCAATCCTAGGTAGTTCTATCACAGCCACAGTATAAACAATTAAACAAAGATAGCCAGAGAGACACAGGATATATAGTGGTTCCCTCTTAATAGGTACTCCACTCTTCTACCACCCTGGTAGGAATCCACTACAGGTTTTTGCTAAGGTGCCCTGCCACCAATGATCTGATTCAGGTAGATCAAACAGACCCTTTGAGCTTTTGATAAGGATGCTCAACCACAGGTTGTTGATAAGGTGCCCTGTCACCAATGTTCACTTTTGAAGAGGTGTGAAAACTCTTTTACAAAGGGGTTGAGAGGGTTAGATTGTCTTCTCTGTTGTTAATACAGATTAGAGAAGACTTGTGGATTCTCTAAAGAATCAAAGTCTCCCCCTGGCTCAGTGAAAGTCCAGGGAAAGCCTTTGCTTCAGGATGAAGGAGTTTCAGATATACTGAAACTAAATCCTCAGAAATCTGTAGACTAATTTTTATCAGGTCTTCAGATTCTGGAGCACGTGAAGCAGATCTGGAGCTCTTTCTAAAGTCTTGAAAACTCTAAGCAGATGCTCAGGAGACTTGTGAATGAAAGAAATTGCTTTGGACTTTTGCTTCAGGAAAGCTTTTCTTCTTCATTTTGTGAGATGGTGAAGAGTTGCTCTAGAGATGCTTGAGAGAAAGCAGCACTTAGAAGAAAAATCTCTCTGTATCTGTGTCTTCTTATTTTTCTGAGAAAAGAATCTCTCTTAAATATGTCTTCTCATCTTTTCTTTTGGAACGGCTCTATTGATTTGAATACTCGAGCCCTGCAACAGATTATCTCAAAATAGAATATAGCAATAGGAATAGAATGACCTATTAGCTTACTGTCAGTCCCAATAAAGAAATAAATGAATAGGAAAATATCTCAGCATAAAGACTTATCATTCTTGGAAATAGCATACACCGCCAACGGCTAGAATACAGCCTGGCAATATATTTTGTATAATAAGACAAAAATGCTTTATCAAAATACGAAATCCCGTAATTTATGCTTAACATATTTGGTAATTAATTCATTTGAATTTAAGCCATAAATTAGCAAAAACAATCTTCAGAAAATCTTTCTAACCACACGCTAAAACACTTGGAAATAAACCAAGGAATAAAATAAGTGCAAATTGTTAAAGGCAGACAGAAATCGTCGAACAGGAGTTCGATGATCGTCGACCTAGCTAACAGATCGTCGACTAAAAGCAGAAATCTGTCGAAACAGAAATCGTCGACCAGACATCGTCGACCAGCTCAAGATATCGTCGACGACTAAGGCAAATATCTGTCGAGACAAAAATCGTGAAGCAAGAATACGATCGTGGAACTGCTGATGGCAGATCGTCGACCAACCTTCAGAGCATAAGTAACTTTCTCTGAGATCGTCGACCATCGGTCGACGATAATTGTCTTGACTTCAACGATTCAATAGCCCTGCTATCGTCGACCAATGATCGATGATCGCGAGGCCTCGTTCGACGATGGTCGAACGGAAAAAGCCTTAACCAAAAAATACATCTAGAACTACTAGCCTAAGCTCTAGGTCAGTTATAAACTATCCTAGGGAAACTGAATAAGGCCTAATCATGATCATATATAGTTATATGGATCAAGAGGGGCCGGAAAGGGATTACATAAGCCAAATCACATCTAGGGTACCAACAAACACTTAACCAGATTTATAACTGGATAAACAATAACTCTACACAACTGATGGAATCTAACCTAAATCTAACCTTTGACCATAGATAAATCTTGGGTCAAGAAACTAATTGAGAAGACTTAACTCAAATCCAAACAAGGGTACCAACAATCTCCCCCTATTTGGGTCAAGTCTCTCAAAACAAAAAGAATGCTATAAATAGATATAAAAACAACAATAACCTGTTAGGATCAATGTGTATCATATCATATCAATAAGCAGTATTTCATACCAAACATAAAATCAAACAATCAAACAAAATAGACTGTCAATACAAATAAATTTATACATTATCAGAGTCTGGTTTAGAAGTGAAAGAAACAGGAAGGAAGGAAATTTTCCTTTTGGGATCAAGTGCATCCTTCTTTGAAATCTTCAAGTCCTGTTCTCCAATAATCTTAGATTCTCTTACTCTGGGCAAAACAGCCTCTGGATGCTTTTCCATATATATTGAGGCATCAAAATCTTCTGGTCTGACTTGAAATCATTCTAGTTCCTTTTCTCTGAACTTTGATATAGTTATTAAGCCTGTTATGTCTTTGCCTTCAGCTTTAGCTTTTCTAATTTGGGCTGATCCAACTAACTCAAGAAATCTGGCCATCCTGAACTCAGGATTAAGCTCTTGGATTTCATAAGAATTTTCATCAGCTGGATCTAGAGGCTTTATAGTCTTGAACTTTGTAAAAAGGTCTAACAGACCTGCAGCTGGTTCTATGTCTTCTTGAATAACAAGAGATGATGGTGGAGCAACCTCTGCAAATTTCTTGCTTGACTTGTTAGAGTAAATTACTCTTTTTCCTTTTGAATCTACTTGCTTAATCTGAGCTGGCTTTCTGGAGGGAAGAATTTTTCTCTCCTTAGGAGGTGAAACTTTTCTTTTAGGTGAAGGAGGAGGATAAAATATTTGTTTCTAGTAAGTCATCTCCTTCACCTGCTCTTTAGGTCCAGCTACTTGTCTTTGCTGGCCTGAATGGGGTCTACCCTTGTAACCTGGGTTTCCTCTTCTCTAATAGGCCTGAGAAGGAGTAAATCTGGCTAGAGGAGCTGAGGGATTATAAGATACATTCCCTGAAGCTCCTACACTAGGAGGAGGAGGAGGACCTCTGGGAGTCCACTGTGGAGCTTGATTATCATATCTCTTGCTCTTCTTCCTCTTCTTTTGCTGGTTTCTAGACAATCCCATCTAATGTTGAAAGTCCTTAGACTTGGGGTCAATCCCTTTCAATATGTAATAAGGGATGTCATTCTCTAGATTAGGAGGAGGAGGAGATTGAGCTTTCCTTTTCCTTTGAGCAATTTTCCTTTTCTTGATTCCTTCAGAATCCTCTAAATCTTCCTCATCATCAGAATGTGATGACTGAGGTTGGTCATATGGATCAATGATATCTTGAACAGCTTTTGCTTTGGCTTTTAAAACAGCCTTTTCTTTTTCTTTTTCTATGGCATCCTGTGCCAATAGGAAATCCAGATCTAGTCCTGGAGTATCATCCCAAACAGTTGATCTTTCTACTGACTCATCTGTAACTGTCTTGAAAACCAGTTCTTCTGAGGCTTGCACAAATTCCCGATCTGGTATAACAGACTCAGGTTCTTTATTTTCTGCAGCAGGTTTTGGAGCAGGTTCTTGAACATCTTGAGCTTGATCTGTAGCCAAAGGGACACAAAATTTTTCTAAATGGTATAGAAACATCCCTTCAAGGTATTCACAAGTTAACATGTCAGTCAACAGGTCAAAGAATTGAGTAAATGTATTACCTGCAGAATTCCCTAACTCCCATAAATCGTCTAGGTAGGAGGTAATGACTCCTTCTAGGTACATGGCAATAAGAGGAGTAGATGATTCTTCAAGACAAACTCGGAAAGCAAATTCAGCCTCAGTTATAACTTCAGCTGTCCTTGGAACTGCAACTGCAACTGATGTTGTAATTTCTGAATCTGCAGCTGTATGAATTTCATCTGATGGTGTATCTTCTAGAACTTCAGCTGAACGAATGACCAGTGGAAGTCCTGAGACATCTTCCTGGAACATCTCCCCCTGCCTGACTTCAGTGTGTACTGAACACAGGCCCCTAAGAGAAGATGGCTCAGCAGAATTTGAGAGGGCTGCAATGGAGGATGTAAGAGATGAAATGGAGGAAACAAGAGGGGCAATTACTGCTTCAATCATTGATTTGATTGAAGGAGTAATTAGCTCCATAATGCTTGCAATGAGAGCTGGTGTGATTTCAAAAGATGTAGATGGGGGAATCACAACAGATGGATGAGCATCAGGGATGATGTTTTCCTGATGAGATGGATTGTGAACTGGTGATGGAGATACAGATGCATGAAGATCAATATGATCTTGAGGTGAAATTGGTGACTGAGGTAGAGTTGGAAGTGTCTATGAAACCAACAGATCAATACTAAGATTTGAAATCCCAGCAAGGTGTGAAGGAGTTGGAGATGTTGGTGGTGATGCATGGAGAATAGTAGTGGATGTAGATGGTACTGCAATAGAAGTGG
This sequence comes from Platanthera zijinensis, assembly GCA_039513925.1. Classification (NCBI taxonomy): domain Eukaryota; kingdom Viridiplantae; phylum Streptophyta; class Magnoliopsida; order Asparagales; family Orchidaceae; genus Platanthera; species Platanthera zijinensis. The sequence continues at coordinate 162,586,477 of CM077080.1, forward strand.
ATGGCAATGCAGATGTAGATGGAATGGGGGAAATGGAAGAGCCTTCTCCAATTAGGTGGGGGGTTACTGTTACTGCCCTTGTGTTCTCAGATGGAACAAGAGCAACCCCAGCAGGTGAAGGCTTCTGGATATTCCTTCTCCACTTGATGAACAGAGTGGGATCCATCTTATTGCTTGCATTGATTGATGTTGAGACTGTTCCAACAGCTGAGGATATTTCTCTCTCAGAAATATCCCAATAACCCTTCCAAGGGTTACCTCTTTCTTTGAGTTCTTTCTCCTGATTAATTTAAAAACTATTCCAGCCCAATTGATTGCTTTCCTGTTAGAAATAGCACACATTAAGTCAAACTGCTGCCTGGTAATGTTATCGTGCGCAGAGTGCTTTCCCAATAGCACTTTCCCTACTAGTTCTGCTAAGAACTTGATCTTCATCGGGAAGCTTATCTTCAACAACTTGGAAGGAATGCCTTCAGCATGTCCTAGCCCTAATAGCATCCTGTTATACTCCTGAGTATCTTGATCATACTCTTCTTGACCATTGATCAAACCAAAAATCTCAATTAAGACGGCAGGAGTCAAAATTACCTCCTCGCCGCCGATAGTCCCTGTCATCGACTCGTCGCTAGAAGATGATGTATAGACCCATTCTTTGATTTCTGGAATATTTATCTTAATCCTTATAGACATAAGCTTCTCCAGTCCTTGATCTTTGCATAACTGCAGCATCTTGAGAATATCGGCATCACAGGCACTACAAGAATCAAAATCGACGCTAAAGCCGGCATCAAACTTCATCACGGTCAGCAAAGCTGGAGCAATCGCCATGGATTTGGTTGGGGAAGACGAGAGAAACGAAAGCAAAAAGCGCGGGGATGAGCTCAAGTCAAACCTTTCAAGCAAGAATGAGGAATATGAAGCGACGAGCTATGTAGACTACAAAAAGCACGATCTATTAACCTAAGTCGACCATCGGTTTATATTTAAACAGCAATCATCGACCTATTTCAACAGATACTAGAAACGTTGGTCGATCGATCGTTCGATGATCGTTTCCTGAAGCAAAGTAGTCGAGCTATCAATCGACTATTTCTGTCTTCACAAACAATTGAGTCGTCATCAACCATAGGTCGATGATAGGCTCAACCTGCTCGACTATGGTCGAACGACATTCGATGATATTCGAGCAGATTTCAACATAGGTAGAAATTATACTTGGTCTATTCCATTTATCATACCTAGTTGATCTAAAAAGAACAGATGCTTCTGTTCATCTAAGAGCTTGGTGAAAATATCACCTCTCTGAAGGTCAGTGGATATGAACTCAAGATTGATTTTGTTCTTTTCCACACAATCTCTTAGAAAATGGTGTCTGATCTCAATGTGCTTGGTCCTAGAGTGGTGCACAGGATTTTGTGCTATGGAAATAGCACTAGTACTGTCACACATGATTTTTGTGTTCTTGTGTGTGTACCCATAATCCAAAAGCTGGTTTTGAATCCACAGGATCTGTGAACAACAACTAGCTGCTGCTATATATTCAGCCTCTGCAGTTGAAGTTGAGACAGAAGCCTGTTTCTTGCAGAACCAAGAGACTAATCTCTCTCCTAGGAACTGACATGTCCCTGAGGTACTTTTCCTATCAACTCTACAACCAGCATAGTCAAAATCAGAGTATCCAATTAACTCAAATTCTGATTCAGCTGGGTACCACAGTCCTAAATTTGGACATCCCTTCAGGTATCTCAAAATTCTCTTGAGAAGAATCAAATGAGATTCCTTGGGGTTGACCTGGAATCTAGCACATAGGCATGCGGCAAACATTATATCAGGTCTACTTGCAGTTAAATACAATAGGGAACCAACAATGGCCCTATAGTTTTTCTGATCAACTGGCTTACCCTTATCATCAGAATCTATAACTACATTTGTAGCCATGGGTGTATGCATTGCTAAAGCATCAGCCATCCCAAATTTCTTTACCAATTCCTTGGCATATTTGTATTGGGAGATGAAGATGTCATCAGCATCTTGCTTTACTTGGAGACCAATAAAGTAAGACAGCTCACCCATACTACTAATCTCAAACTTAAAGTGCATTAGGTCTGAGAACCTTTTGCATAGTTTGGGATCAGTGGAACCAAAGATAATATCATCCACATAGACTTGAACTAACAGGATTGTGTCCTTGTGATGCTTAACAAACAGGGTTCTATCAACTACTCCCCTAACAAAGTTGTGCTCTAACAGGAAACTAGCTAGAGTCTCATACCAGGCTCTGGGTGCTTGCTTAAGTCCATAAAGAGCTTTTTGCAACTTATAAACAAATGAGGGTTGAGTTGAAGAAACAAAACCAGGTGGTTGTTCAACAAACACCTCTTCCTTTAGCTCACCATTTAGGAATGCACTTTTAACATCCATTTGAAAAACCTTAAACTTCATATAGGCTGCTGCATAGGCTAGAAAGATCCTTATTGTCTCTAGCCTTTCAACAGGGGCAAAAGTTTGGTCATAGTCTATACCTTCCTCCTGTCTGTAGCCCTGAGCTACAAGCCTAGATTTATTCCTTATAATAGTTCCTTGGGCATCCAACTTATTTCTGAACACCCACTTGGTGCCTATGATCAGTTGGCATTTTGGTCTTGGAACCAAAGTTCATACTTTACATCTTTCAAATTGATTAAGCTCCTCTTGCATAGCAATGATCCAGTGGGGATCTAGCTCAGCATCTTTTATGGTGAGGGGCTCAATTTGTGAAAGGAAACAAGCATGCATCACATCCTGTCTTAATTTATGTCTTGTTTTCACACCAGCTGATATATCACCAATCACTTGAGATGTAAGATGATCTCTAAGTGTGACAAGATCAGTAGGTGGGATGTGATCTTCAACAATAGTTTGGATTAATTCCTCTTGTGGAATAGGATTAACTGTTGGTGGTATAGCAACTGCTTCCACAGTGTCTTCATCACTGTCTGAATCAGTGATATGAAGAGTTGATAGAGGGGGAATATCTTGGGTGAGATCCTTGTATAACTCAGGTACCTGCAATAAGTTTGAGGAAGGAGAAGTTTCCTTCTCCTTGTAAAACTTTTTTGACTCATCAAAGGAAACATGCACAGATTCTTTTATTTTTAAAGTTGATTTGTTAAACACCCTATAAGCTTTGCTTACTTGGGAATATCCAAGAAAAATTTCCATTGAAGCTTTTGCTTCAAACTTTCTAAGATATTCTTTATTGTTATTGTGAATGTACACTACACAACCAAAGACTCTAAAATAGTTAATTTTAGGTTTCTTTCCTTTAAGTAATTCATAAGGAGTTTTACTCTTAAGCTTATGTATTAGACTTCTGTTCAGAATATAATTAGCTGTGCTAACAGCTTCTGCCCAATAAGAGAGAGGCATGTTAGCATCTGCCAACAATGTTCCTGCAGCTTCAATTAGTGTTCTATTTTTCCTTTCCACTACCCCATTTTGTTGAGTAGTTCTAGGAGCAGAGAAGCTTTGTTTGATACCTTCTTTATCACAGAATTCTTGCATGAGAATAGACTAAAACTCAGTACCATGATCACTTCTGATCAAGGCAACATGAGTAGAATACTCAGTCTGCACACATAGTAGAAAGTCTGTAAGAACTTTGAAGTTATCAGCCTTAGTTCTCAAAAAGAACACCCAAGTGAACCTAGAGAAATCATCTACAATCACTAAAGTGTAAAATTTCCCTCCTAGACTCTGTACCTTTATTGGGCCAAAAAGGTCCAAGTGCAATAAATACAGGATTCTAGGTGAATCACTCTTATTTACAGATTTTAAAGAATTTTTGGTTTGCTTTCCTAATTTACAAGCCCTGCATAGACTTTCCTTCTTGTAGGGGCAAGAAGGTAAACCTCTAACAAGGTTGTATTTAGATAACCTAGATATATTCTTGAGGTTAACATGGCTAAGCATTTTATGCCATAAGGTGTTATTATTGGTTACTTCATTAAACAGGAAGATTTCAGATTGAGTTGAATTAAAATCTACTAAGTAAATGTTACCCTGTCTAATGCCTACTAACACTACATAACTATTTAAAGTAATATTGCAAAGAGTGTCAATGAATGATACCTGATAACCTGCATCACATAACTGGCTTACTGAGATTAAGTTGTGTTTCAGCCCAGTTACATAAGCAACCCTTTTGAATGACACTGCTCCAATGATAAACTTACCATATCCTTCTGTTTGACCACAGCTGGAATCCCCAAAGATCACCTTTGGTCCAAGCTTGGCCTTGAAGCTTGACAGATTGTCTTTGTTCTCTGTCATATGTTTGGAACAACCACTATCCAAATACCATTTGTCTTTAGTAATTGGATAGGTCTTCACCTGCAAAATAAACAGTTAGACATTGTGGAACCAGACAACCTTGGGTATATTATTCTTCACATAATTAAAACTTGAAATGAAATAATAAGCAGGCTGAGGTTTATATCCTAAGGGATAGGATCTCCTAGGTGGAATACTCCATGCAGTTGATGGGTCAATGAACCTAGTGTTTCTATTTACCTTAGTGTTTCTGAGGTTCTGATTATTATTTTGAAAATCATGTTCAGATCGTCGATCAACGTTCGATGATCGATGCCCAGATCATCGAGTATCGGTCGACCATTGGGCCTGCGATCGTCGAGCATAGTTCGACGATTTTTGTATTTCTTTAAATTTTTGTTTTCTCTTTTCTCTCTTAGCCTTATTTAAAGCTTTGTTAACTTGATTTACTTGCTCAGTATTCTTTATTCCTTCAGTTGAAATAAAGTTTACTGGGGTGGAAAGATGGTTTTTCAGAACCATGGGGGGTTCACTTGGTGAAGCTCCTAAGCCTAACTTATTGTTACCTGTCCTAGTGTTTGACATGCTAGTAATCTCTAGCAGCTTAAGACTTCTACCATTAAGAGATTCTTCTAATCTTTTAGATTTGGCTAGTTCAATTTTAAGAAATTTGATTTCTTCAGTAGATCTAGTGAGTTCAGCTTCTAGCCTAGCATTTTCACTAGATAGAGATTCTGATTCAGCTATCCTATTTTTAAGCTCCTTAATCTCCTTCTCTGAGCTAATTAAATCTAAACAGAGAGATTTAAATTCAAATCTGAATTCAACAGAAGTAAAATCATAAGAAGACAATACCTGATCTTCAGTAGGCATTTCTTCTTCATCAGAACTCTCTACAGCTGAATGATTGTTGCAGGCATCAATTGCCATTAGGCAAATTTCTTTTGCCTTATTCTCTTCCTCATCTTCACTGGAGCTTGAGGAGGAAGATTCCTCATCAGTATCACTCCAGGTTTCAGCCACAAATCATTTCTCCTTCTTCTTGTTTTTGTAGGAGGAGGACTTGGAATGGTTCTTCTGATATTCTTTGTCTTTTCTTTTCTCCTTGTTCTTTTCCTCTGGACACTCAGGTAGAATGTGTCCAGGTTTCCTACAGCCATAACTTATAAGTTCATTAGCTGGTGTTCTGTCATACCTTGGTTTATCTTCATATCTGGAAGACTTCTTTCTGAAGTCCTTTCTGCCCATTTTGAGAAATCTTTTGGCAAAGAGTGCCATTAGCTCCTCATTTGATTGGCTTCCTTCAGATGCATCAGCAACTTTTAGAGCAAGAGTTTGTTCTTTCCTGGTAGGAGTGGGATTCTTGGCTTCAGCTTCAGCTTCCCTGGTCTTCAGTACTTGCTCAAATGATTTGAGCTTGCCAAGGAGAGCTTCAGTTGAAATCTCAGTTGTACTTCTGGACTCTTTGATGGGTCAGATCCTGAGATCCCATGTGCTGGGGAAGCACATCAATATTTTATCATTGACTTCTGTCAATGTGATCTCTTTATCAAGGGTTCTCAGCTCATTGATGATGGAGCTGAGCCTAGTGTACATTGCATCAACTGATTCTGCTTCAGTCTTCTTAAAATTCTCATATTGGGATGTGAGGTTGGACCTTCTGTCCTTCCTCTCATCAGCTGAACCAGCTACAATGTGGTTCAGTGAGTCCCACATGGCTTTTGCTGAGGTGCAATCAGCAACTTTCTGGAATGTTTCATCAGACATGGTCTAAGCCAGAATGTTCATAGCTTTTGCATCAGCTATCCTTGCTTTCTTGTAAACATCATTATAGTTAGGAGGTGGCACTGCACTCAGATTTGTTGAAGTTGTAGTAGTAGTTGCAGCAGGTGGTGTTGGTGGTCCTATCAAAATAGAAGAAAAGATATCTTCATCAATAAAATTCATATACAGTCTGATTCTTGCCTTCCAGATGCTGAACTTAGCTAAGTTGCATACTGGAGGTCTGGTGCTAGAGTAATCCTTATACTGGGCCATGAAGTGAATATCTATAAACTTTGTATCTATCTAGATCTTGTGACTCAGGTGTTAGCCTGTACAGTCAGTCAACCTCCCTCTGATACCAATTGAAAGTGATGATAGATATAACTCTAGAGGGGGGGTGAATAGAGTATTCAAAAATATGAGAATCTACTCAACTCCCTTAGAGTTAATTTGCGGAAAAATTAAATAGATATATGAAACCCTAGAGCCTAACACAAAGTGAGGTGCACAAGAGAAAGCTAACTATAATTACAGTTTAAGCTTTAGTCCAAACACAGCAACTAGCAATCCTAGTTAATTCTAGTCACAGCCACAGTGCAGTAATTATAATAAGCAATACAGACAACACAAGAAGATTTATAGTGGTTCCCTCTCAATAGGTACATCTACTCTTCTACCACCCTGGTAGGAATCCACTACAGGTTTTTGTTCAGGTGCCCTGCCACCAACTGATCTGATTCAGTTAGATCAAGTAAACCCTTTGAGATTTTGATCAGGAGCTCAAAATCCAACACAGATTTTTGCTCAGGTGCCCTGCCACCAAGGTTCACTTTTGAAGGGAGTAATAACCCTTTGTACAGGAGGTTGAGAGAGTTAGAATGTCTTCTCTATTGTTAAACAAAATTAGAGAAGCTAGTGGATTGCACTGAGCTATAGAAAGCTCTGAAGGAATCAAAGCTCCCCCTGGCTTAAAGAATATCCAGGAAGAAGCCTTGCTTCAGGGTGCAGGTTCTCTTTAGAACTCTTGACAGAGAAGATCTGTTGTCTTGAAGTTCTTGAAGGAGTAGCTTGAAGAAGACTCTAGATGTGGAATGGTTGTTCTTCTTCAACAGCTTTTCTTTCTTCTTCTTCTTCTTGAAGCTCTGGGTATGAATGTTCCTGTAAGAAGGATGAACTCAGGATTGAAGAAGAGAACTCTTAAGAGAGTTGATCTACACTTGTTCATGTTTTTGAATCTGTGTATCTGTGTAAATGAATATCTGTATATCTGTATATGTATATCTCAATATGTTAACTACTCTCACTAACTCTTTATATATCAGCCTTTGTAACGGCTTCTATCTTTTTCTTGATTTGAATCTTGTCTTCTTCTGAGATCTACAATCTGGGCTGCAAATAACACATAGTACAAATAGCCTGCAGAAGGACATCCTATAAAGAGATAAAGCTTTCTTAGAAGCTGCTTATCTATTTTGCAAGTCCAAAAGATATTAGAGAAAGTCACATCAAAAACAAACTCTTTACGGCTAAAGAAAGACATCTGTGTCTAACGGCTATAAAGGACAGCATGGCAGATAAAGCACAAAGATTTTTCAACTAATAGGACAAAAGACTTTGTCAGATAGAACTTGACTTATGCATAAAGAATGAGGCAAAGATTGTCTTGATATATAAGCATAAAATCAATGAAATTATCTTTAATAAAATAAGCCAGATAAATGAGAAATAATTCACAGAATTGAAAGAGTACACAATCACTAAATGCAGACAAAAAGATAGTCGAACGAATCACAACGATCGTCGAACTATCAGAGAAGATCGTCGACCTACAAGAAATCTGTCTGGGCAAAAGGAGTCGAGCAGGACTCGACGATCGACAATACTGAGACAACAGATCGTCGAGCTAATAGAGATGAACTAACTCAGAGATAGTCGATCTGCTGTCTGACGATAGTCGATAGACTGATAGACGATAGTCAATCAACTGATAGACGATAGTCGAGCGGCGTTCGACCATAGTCGAACTAAAAATACTTAACCAGATTTACAACTGGATAAATAACAACTCTACACAACTGATGGAATCTAACCTAAATCTAACCTTTGACCATAGATAAATCTTGGGTCAAGAAACTAATTGAGAAGACTTAACTCAAATCCAAACTAGGGTACCAACACAGGAAGATCTACCTTCTCAAGTGAGACTTGAGTAGAGGTAGAGGTTAGAGAGATAGAGATAGATGGTGAAGGAGCTGTAGAAGTAGTGGTTGTGGGTGGTAGGATGGTTGGTTGAGATACTGGAATGGTGGAGATAGAGGTTATGGTAGTAGAAGTGGATGGAAGGAATGATGGTTGGGAAAGAATATCATGAAGGAGTTGTTGATAGGATGTTGTGGATGATGGAAGCTCAGTAGGTGAGGAGGGGGAATCATCCATAAAGGAATCTTCCATGAGATTGAAGGATGGTATGGTGGTGTCTAGGTCAAGAGGTGGATAGAAGTGTAGGGGATGGAAATGGTCTTCTGTGGTTGGAGGTGGAGATGAAATGGTTATGGGGGAAGAGATAGAGATGGTGATGGTGGATTAGGGGATGGTTGAAGGAACAATTGGAGAAGGTGGATAAGAGGAGGAGGCAGGCAAATCTTCCATGAGGGCAGTTGCCTGAGGGGAAGAGACTGCAACCGTCCTTGTGCCTGAAGAAGCAGTAGTCCTGGTTGGCTTAATAATCTGCCTGTCCCATTTGCCAAAAAGGGCACAGGTAAGCCTCTTGGAGGCATTAATATGCATCCCACTGGACACAAGCAGCTGAGGGCACCTTCTTCTTAATCAGCTCAAAGAAAATTTCTCCCCAGTTTAAGTGCTTCTTATCAACCAGTGCACCCATCAAGCAGAATTGATACCTTGAAAAAGTATCATGAGCAGAATGCTTGGCTAGCAGGACCTTGCCCACAGCATCTACAAGGAATCTGTACTCAACAGACAGATTCTTTTTCAACATCTTGCTAAGGTTTGCTGCAGAATGCCCCATTCTATCTAACATATTTGCAGACTCTTCTCCAGACAAATCAACAGAGTCTTGTCCATAACTTAACTGAAAACCCTCTGTAAGCAGGGCAGGTGTTAGAGGTACCTGAGTTCCTGCTATTGTACCAATTACTGCATTCTGATCAAGATTGTGCGCCATATATACCCATTCTTTAATTTCATCAGCAGCAATCTTCATCCTTGTTGTCATAATTTGTGCTAACTTCTGTTCCTTGAATAGTTCCAGTATATCCTTGAAACTCTGATAGCTTCCTTCAAAGGAGTCCATGTCTATATCAAAACCTGTGTCGAATTTCATTTTGGCGAGGGAAGCAACAGACATTACCATTGTATACCTACAAAAATGAAAAAACACGACCAAATGTAGAGAAGTTTGGAGGGAAAGAAAAAGCTTCTGTAGAGAGTATGAAAGCGCAAAAGGAGAACGATGATCGAAGAATGACTTTTATATTAGGGTTCGACGCTGAAAAAGGATAGATCGTTGAACTCCATTCGACGATCTGGGCTTCTAAAGGAATCTGAAGAGTCTTCAATAACGTCGATCTCCGTTTGACGATATTGGAGAGCGTCGATCTCCGATCGATGATCTCTGGCCAGAAGAAGATAGCCTAGCGCTATTTGAAGGCGCTGAACTCTGGTCAATGCTTTCGAAAAACGTCGATCTCCGTTCAACGATCTTGGGGGAAAACGTCGAGCGCAGTTCAGAGACTAAAAACAGCCTACAGACATTAGAAAAATCAAGTTTTTAGTTTAGTCTTGGTCTGTGTTTAGAGTTTTAAAATCTTGGGTTTTATTTTAAACTTCCTCCATCTAACATTCCACACTGATTTAGGAAGAAGGTGTGTTTCTTTTCATCCAATGGTTTGGTGAAAATGTCTCCCCTTTGCAAATCAGTTGGGATATAATGAAGTTCAATTTTATTCTTCTCAACATTATCCCTTAAGAAGTGATGTCTAATCTCTATATATTTTGTCCTACTATGGAGGACTGGATTTTGTTCTATAGAAATAGCACTGGTGTTATCACAAAATATTTTTGACCTTTCTAAGTTGTAACTATAGTCTAGGAGATGGTTTTGAATCCACAAAATCTGTGAGCAACAACTACCTGCTGCCATATATTCAGCTTCAGCAGTTGAGGTGGACACAAATGTTTGTTTCTTACAGAACCAGGAGACAAGTCTATCACCAAGAAACTGGCAAGTTCCACTTGTGATTTTCCTGTCTACTCTACATCCAGCATAATCAGCATCTAAAAATCCAATTAATTCAAATACTGAGTCTTTTGGATACCAGAGACCTAGATTTGGACAACTTTTTACATACCTAAGAATCCTCTTAACTAATGTTAGGTGTGACTCTTTAGAGCTTACTTGGAACCTAGCATATATACATGTAGCAAATATTATATCAGGTCTACTAGCTATAAGGTATAATAGAGAGCCAATCATTGCTCTATATGTTGTCTGATCAACCTATTTTCTATGTTCATCAGCATCTAATATAGCATTAGTAGGCATAGGTGTTTTCATACAAGATGCTTCAGATATACCAAATTTCTTAACCAGTTCTTTTGCATACTTGGTTTGAGAAATAAATATGCCTTCAACATGTTATTTGACTTGCAATCCTAGAAAGAAGGAAAGCTCACCCATGCTACTCATTTCAAATTTTGAATGCATTAGTTTAGAGAACTTTTTGTATAAATTTGAATCAGTAGATCCAAATATAATATCATCTACATATATTTGTACTAGTAGGGTATGAGACTTATGGGTTCTAATAAAAAGAGTTTGGTCTACTCTACCCCTTATAAAATCATTTTCTAACAGAAAGCATGTTAAGGTCTCATACCATGCTCTAGGAGCTTACTTGAGACCATATAATGCTTTATGCAATTTGAAAATATGGTCAGGATAAGTTGAAGAGATAAAACCTGGGGGTTGTCTAACATAGACTTCTTCTTTGTTGTCTCCATTGAGAAATGCACTCTTTACATCCATCTGATAAACCTTGAATCCTTTGTGAGCTACATAAGCTAGGAATATTCTTATGGCCTCTAACCTTGCAACTGGTGCAAAGGTCTGGTCATAGTCTATTCCTTCTTCTTGAGAATATCCTTGAGCAACTAGCCTTGCCTTATTCCTTACAATGATACCTTGATCATCCAACTTGTTTCTGAACACCCACTTTGTTCCAACAATGGAGTGATCCTTAGGCCTTGGCACTAGTTCCCAAACTTTATTCCTCTCAAATTGATGTAGTTCCTCTTGCATAGCAATGATCTAGTGTGGATCTTGTTCTGCATCTTGAATGGATTGAGGTTCAATTTGAGATAGGAAGCAGGTGTGCATCAGGTTTTGGTTGATCTGATTTCTGGTTTGCACACCAGCTGAGATGTCTCCAATCACTTGGGAGATTGGATGATCTCTTGTTGTTACTAAATCAATAGGGGGTGTTGATTGTTCACCAACCTGTGTTGTTGTTTCCTCTTGTGGAACAACAACTGGCTCTTCAAGATAATTATCACTAGGATGTTGAGTACCAAGATGTTGAGTGTCCTCTTCATCTTCACTGATTTCACCTCTTTATTGGATGGGTGAATGTGTTGTATCTTTTTCTACAATATGCAACCTATCCAAATTTTCTGAAAGAGAGTGTGCCTGCAAGGGTTCAATGGTAGAAGTGTTCTTCTCCTTGTAAAACATGTTAGTCTCATCAAAAGATACATGAACAGATTCTTCAATTTTAAGAGAAGTTTTATTATAAACCCTATAAGCTTTACTGATCATGGAGTATCCAAGAAAAACTCCTTCATCAGCTTTAGCTTGGAATTTTGCTAAGTATTTCTTGTTATTATTGTGAATATAATAAATGCAACCAAAAATTTTGAAATAGTCTACTTTAGGTTTCTTCCCTTTGAGCAATTCATAGGGAGTCTTGCCCTTCAGTTTATGTATCAAACTTCTGTTCAACACATAGTTGGAGGTGTTCACTGCCTCTGCCCAAAAAGATAGAGGAAGGTGAGCATCTGTCAACAATGTGGTGGCAGATTCAATAAGGGTTCTATTTTTCCTTTCAGCTACCCCATTTTGTTGAGGAGTTCTAGGAGCTGAGAAAGTATGTCTGATCCCTTCACTATGACAGAACTCTTGCATAAGAAGAGAATCAAACTCTATCCCATGATCACTTCTGATCAGGGCAATGTGAGTATTGAACTCAATCTGTATGCATTTGAGAAAATCTGTCAAACACTTAAAGTTATCAGACTTCTTCCTCAGAAAGAATACCCAAGTGAATCTAGAGAAGTCATCTACAATCACTAAAGTGTAAGATTTCTCTCCTAAGCTTTGTACTGTAATGGATCCAAAAAGATCCATGTGTAATAGATACAAGATCCTGGGTGAATCACTCTTATTAAGTGACTTAAAACTATTTTTAGTTTGCTTGCCTAATTGACAAGCCCTGCAGAGTCCTTTCTTCTTGTAGGGGCCAGAAGGTAGTCCTCTAACAAGGTTGTCCTTGGAAAGCCTAGCAATGGTTCTAAGGTTTAGATGTCCTAGTCTCTTATGCCAAGGATCATTTGGTTTGCAAACTGAATTAAATAAATAGATATCTATATTGGTTGAAAGGAAATCTACAAGATAAATGTTACCTTTCCTTTTACCTGTTAAAACTGTTGTGTTATCCTCTGACTTGATCTTGCATAAGGATTTGTTGAATATCACTTGATAGCCTTCATCATAGAGTTTACTGATGCTGATTAGATTGTGCTTCAGTCCTTCCACATAAGCCACCTTCTTGAATGTGACTGAGCCAATCTGAACAACACCATATCCTTTTGTTTGACCAAAGTTTGAATCACCAAATATCACTTTGGGTCCAAGTTTGGTTTTGAAGGATGTTCGATTCTCCTTGTTCCCTGTCATGTGCTTTGAGCACCTACTATCCAAATACCATTATTGGTTCATTGCTGGATAGGTCTTCACCTGCACATAAATAATTTATATGTTTTTGACCCAGTTTACCTTAGGTTTAGGTTGATAACCTTTAAACTCAGAAATAAAAGACATTCATGGCTGACTCTTATATCCTTCAGGATGGTATCTCATAGGAGGTACTATCCATTCAGTATAAGGGTTGAAGCTTTGGGATGTAGGACTTCTAGGATTGATCTTAGATTTACCTCTGAAAGATTGTTCAAAGCTCTGAGCTCCGTTCCACGATCGTCGAGCTGAGTTTGACGATCTTGGGTCAGATCGTCGAGCTCCATTTGAAGATCAACTATGCCAGAGTTCAGAGTTCAGAAGTCGTCGACCTGAGTTCGACGATTCAGCCTGAGATCGCCGAGCTCTATTCGACGATCGTCGACCTCTGTTCGACGTTCTCTGTTGAACTTTGTTTTTCTTAGGTAAATCAGGGTTCTTCATAGCCACCTCTATAACTTCCTTTCCTTTATCTGAAATAAATTTAATTAGAGTTGTTAATACTATAGGTTGGCTGGATGAAGCACCCAAGCCAAGTGTACTATTAAATCTTGAGTTCACTGTACTTGTGATGTCCATCAGTCTGATGCTTCTCCCATTAAGGGTTTCTTCAAACTTCTTTGCCTGAGATAGTTCACTTTTCAGTGAAGCTATCTCCTCCCAACTGTTGGAGTTACCATGGTGATCTAGAAGTGGTCAAACATGTAATCTCACTACCAACGCGATATGAGCCTTCAGGGTCGCACATAAGAGCATGTGGAGAAATTAGAAGATTGACTGTGTTGGTAAGGGTTACCAATCACCATACAGTATAGGGAGTCAGGCAAATGTTGCTAAGGCAAATTTGTCGAGAATCGTCGAGTATGACTCGACGACTCTCGACGAGTTCATCGAGAATAATTCGTCGAGTATGACTCGATGACTCTCGACGAATTCGTCGAGAATCATTCATCGCGAATGATTCGTCGAGAATCGTCGAGTGACACTCGACAACTCTCGACGAATTCGTCGAGAATCAAAAATGTTTGATTCCCAGCGATTGGTGATACTCGATGATTCTATCCTTGATTCTCGACGAATCGGCAGATGATTCTCGCTGAATCTGTCTGCTGATTCTCGCCGAATCTGAATCTGATTCTCGTCGAATGACTCTGAAACCCTAACTTTGGTGGTCTGCAGATAGCGGTATTCTTTGGACTGTTTATGCCTTTGGTATAAATAGGGAACTTAGGGTTTTTGGGAAAGAGAGATAATCTATTCACGGGATTCTCCTGTAGACGAATCGAGCCGACAGAAAGAGTTCCGCCGATCCCCGATCTGCCGAATCCCGACCCCGTCGGACGGAATCGTTCCGCCACCGCCTGTTTGCTCCGCCAACGACCTCATCTCCGGCGACTGTCGCCGATCTTGCTTTCCCTGGCGTGGACCTAGCAGTCCGTGGGAAGTGCAATGGTGTGGTTGATCTTCTTCCCAACCCTTCGTGCGACGAAGCTCGGGGTTCTCCCGCTCGTGTGGATTTCTGCAGAGACGTGGACGTTATTCCACGTAAAACTCGCCACTGACAGGACTAAGATCTTGGAGCACCTTTGTTGAGTTGTGACTCAACACCGAAGAGGTAATTTTGTCTTGTTATTTTGATAACTTCTTGATTCAACATTCATGGCCCGATCCATTTCTCTTTGGGTTGTTCTTGTTTTATACCTTCCGCTGCGTGCACAAGTGTTGTGCCAACCTCCATATAAAACTGAACAGTGGTATCAGAGCCAGGTTTCGGCCATGATTGTTGTTTTGGAAGTTAGGTTATTCTAGTGTGTGTAAACCTAGGGATTTAGAAGTGTTCTAAATGTCTAGATTTATTCCTGGTACATCAATTGTTGATGGTTTTTCCAAGGGAGATCGGTGGGCCCATAACCCACAGGTTAAGGGGTCTGCCCCTTGGAACCCTACCAGGAACGTCTGGAATTTCGTGGTTATTTCTAATTGTTAGAAATCGTTGTCTCCTTAGCAGTAACCGTCCCTCGAATGGTTAGTGAACCAATGTATTGTTTTGGATTTTTTATCCAACAATGAGAGACGAGCTTGTCTACTACTTTAAGTTGAGTTGTCTTTGTTTTTGTCCAATGCATGTAAATCTGAAGATTTGGAAGAGTCCGGATGTTCAGATTTAGCCCTTCCTTTCTATCAAATGTTGATAATGTCAGGTTGTGCACATAAGGGATGTATGTGGATTTTAGAATTGTTCTTCTATGGATGTGCACATTGATCAAATGCTGATCGTTGTTAATTGTTAACCTATAATTAAAATCCCTTCCTCTAATATTAAGTGTTCGGATGCCTTCCGATGGATGACACTCTTCCTGCCTCGATTGATGAAGTGTGGGCATGCCAAAGCAAGGTGCATTAATCTATCTTGGTAAGGGTACGAGCGGATAATTGTGATATCCCACTGTCGACATCGTGTCCATCTTAACTAGGCGACCTCAAAAGTTGAGTGCCTAGAGGCATAGGGTTGGCATGCACCATATGATGGATGCGAATAAGGAGTTATTCACCAACCATATAAGAATTGCATGAGGATGCAATTGGCAAGCGTTGCCTACCTAAATAACCGCATTGTGAGAGGAAAGCCAAAGCTGACTCATAGTGTTGGTGAAATACGGATCTTGTCCACTAAGAGAGTAGCTCGCATGAAATCTCCGAATTGATAGTGAGGGTTATTATTTCGAATAAAATAGTGGGAGTTTTTTAATGCAAGTCCAAATTAAGAAAATAATTGTATTTTGAAATTTTGGTATTGATTTATTCTGCATGAATTCTTGTAGAATTCTATGGCAAGTGGTTCACACTCCACTCTGTCTCTGAGAGCCATCCTTGAGAAGGATAAGCTCAGTGGGACTAACTACATAGACTAGTACAGGAAACTGAGAATTGTTCTCAGGCAAGAGCGAAAGCTCTATGTCTTGGAAGAAGAATCCCCCGAGGTGCCGGCCGAGAATTCTTCCCGTGCTGATAAAGATACTTATAAGAAGTATACTGATGACACCTTAGACGTCGAATGCCTTATGCTTGCCACCATGAACTCTGAGCTTCAGAAGCAACATGAGAATATGGGGTGCAAGGAGATTGACGAGCATCTCAAGAAAATGTTTCAAGGGCAAGCTCGTCAAGAGAGGTTTGACGTCACCAAAGCGTTGTTTCAGTGCAAGATGGGAGTTCGAGACTCAGTAGGGACTCACGTACTCAAGATGATTGGTTAAATAGAGAACCTTGAAAGACTGGGTTTTCCTCTGGGTCAAGAGTTGTCCACAGATCTGATCCTACAATCATTGTCGGACAGTTACGAGCAGTTTGTCTTAAAATACAACATGAATGAAATAGACAAGACACTGCCCGAGCTCCTAAGCATGTTGAGAACTGTCGAGATCAATATGAAGAAGACCAAGCCTGGCAGCCCCATACTGATGGTGCATAAGGGCAATGCCAAGGCCAAGGGCTCTAAGAAGACGAAGGTGGGACCTAAGTCACAACTCGAGCCCAAGTCATCTACACTGATGAAAAAGAAGAGCACGGTGAAGGAGGGGAAATGCCACCACTGTGGCAAGGCTGGTCATTGGAGGAGGAACTGTCCTTCGTACATTGAGGGTCTGCAGAAAATGAAGGGAGGTATGACTTCCGCTTCAAATATTTACGTTATAGAGATAAACCTTTCTACTCCTTCATCTTGGGTATTGGATACCCGATATGGTTCTCACATTTATACAAATGTGCAGGAACTGGGAAGGAGAAGATTGCTGAGTAAAGGGGAGGTGGACCTGCGCGTCTGCAATGGAGCAAGAGTTACTACTGTAGCCGTAGGGGTTTACCGTCTTTCTTTGTCTAGTGGGCTTGTAATAGAACTAGATAACTGTTATTTTGTTCCGGCAATAACTAGAAACATTATATCCATTTCATGCTTGGACATGATTGGATTTTCTTTTATAATTAAGAACAACTGTTGTTCTATATTTAAGAATGATGTTTGTTATGCTGTAGCCCAATTGTTTAATGGTCTTTACGTTTTGAACTTAGACCATCAGATCTATAATGTAGAAAATAATAAAAGACTAAGAACAAATGACTCAAACCCTACATATCTCTGGCATTGTCGTTTGGGCCATATAAACGAGAAGCGCATATCCAAGCTCCATAAAGATGGACTTTTGGACTCATTTGATTATGAATCTTTTGAGCGATGTGAATCTTGTTTGTTAGGCAAAATGACTAAAGTCCCTTTCACTGGTTATACTGAGGGGGCTGAGGATCTCTTGGGTGTTATACATAGTGATGTATGTGGACCCATGAGCTTTATGGATAGAGGTGGGTATTTCTACTTCGTTACATTTACTGATGATTTCAGTAGATACGGATATGTGTATCTTATGAAGTGCAAATCCGAGACCTTTGAAAAGTTCAAAGAGTTCAAAAATGAAGTAGAAAACCAGTTGGGAAAAAGGGTTAAAGCACTCTGATCTGATCGAGGTGGCGAATACCTGAGTCATGAGTTCCGTGATCATCTGAAAGAGTGTGGTATTGTATCACAGCTCACTCCACCTAGAACACCACAGCATAATGGTGTGTTTGAGAGGAGAAATCGTACTTTGTTAGACATGGTACGTTTGATGATGAGTCATGCAGACTTGCCTGTTTCTTTTTGGGGTTTTGCTTTAGAGACTGCTGCAATGACACTGAATCGCGCTCCAACGAAAATGGTTCTGAAGACACCATATGAGATATGGACTGGGAAGCGTCCTAGTATGTCGTTCATTAAAATTTGGGGCTGTGAGGCATACGTGCGACGTCAAATGCCTGATAAGCTGGAACCCAAATCGGATAAATGTTATCTGGTGGGATATCCTAAGGAAATGAAAGGGTATTACTTTTACCTACCGTCTGAGGGCAAAGTGTTTGTCGCAAGGACTGGTGTCTTCTTGGAGAAAGAGTTCTTATCAAGAAAGACTGAAAAGGTAGAACTTGAAGAAGTTCAAGAACCACAAGTAGTGAATGAACCGGAATTGGATTCTGAGACAGGACTACAAGATGTTGTAGCTAGAGAACCTGCTCAAGAAACACAAGTCCTACGTAGATCTGGTAGACCGAGGTTTGAGCCTGAGAGATATGGATTTCTCATGTCTCAAATAGGTAATGTATTGCTTATGGATCATGATGATGAACCAGCGACCTACCAAGAGGCTATGAATGGACCGGACTCCGACAAATGGCTTGAGGCTATGAAATCTGAAATGGACTCCATGTATGCAAACCAAGTTTGGAACTTGGTGGAACCACCTGAAGTGGTACAACCCATAGGGTGCAAATGGGTCTTCAAGAAGAAGACAGACATGGATGGGAATGTACAGACATTTAAAGGGCGACTGGTGGCTAAGGGTTTCAAGCAAATTCATGGTATTGACTATGATGAGACCTTTTCCCCTATTGCCATGGTAAAGTCCATAAGGATATTGCTTGTTATTGCTGCGTATTATGACTATGAGATCTGGCAGATGGATGTCAAAACGGCTTTCCTTAATGGAAACCTCCTTGAGGAAGTGTACATGACACAACCCGAGGGTTTTGTATGCCCAAATGAAGCCACTAAAATATGCAAGCTGAATAAGTCCATCTATGAACTGAAACAGGCCTCTCGAAAATTGAATCTTCGTTTTGATGAGAAAATCAAAGAGTTTGGTTTCATTAAGAATGAAGATGAGCCTTGTGTTTACAAGCGAATCAGTGGGAGCATTGTTGTCTTCCTGATATTATATGTAGATGACATACTGTTGATTGGGAATGACATTCCTACCCTGAAAGTTGTTAAGAACAACCTAGGGAACTTCTTTTCTATGAAGGACTTAGGTGAAGCGACTTATATACTCGGTATTAAGATCTATAGAGATAGATCGAAGAAGTTGCTGGGTTTGACCTAGAGTACATACATTGAGAAGGTGTTGAAGCAGTTCAACATGCTTGAGTCCAAGAAAGAATTTTTACCCATGTCTCATAGTGTGAATCTCTCTAAGGACCAGTGTCCAAAATCTTGTGAAGATAAGGACCGCATGAAGTTGATTCCATATGCTTCGGCAATTGGATCAATCATGTATGCAATGTTATGTACTCGACCCGATGTCTCCTTTGCTTTGAGCATGACTAGCAGGTATCAGTTAGACCCCGGTGAGTGTCACTGGATTGTAGTCAAGAATATCCCGAAGTACTTGAGAAGGACTAAGGATGTGTTATTGGTGTATAGTGGAGAGGAAGAGCTCGTTGTAAGTTGTTACACGGATGCTAGCTTCCAAACTGATAGGGACGATTCAAAGTCTAAGTCAGGGTTTGTGTTTTGCCTTAATGGAGGAGCTGTGAGCTGGAAGAGTTCCAAGCAAGAGACAGTTGCTGATTCTACAACAGAGGCCGAGTATATCGCTGCAGCTAACGCAGCGAAGGAGGCTGTATGGATTAGGAAATTCATCGGCGAGCTTGATGTAGTTCCTAGCATTATTGGTCTCATAGTTCTCTACTGTAATAACAATGGTGCAATTGCACAATCTAAGGAACCTAGATCCCATCAGCGCTCCAAGCACATACTTCGGCGATTCTATCTTATTCGTGAGATTGTCGAACGAGGAGATGTGAACATTTGCAGAGTGCCGACTGAGGAGAATATTACGGATCCACTAACAAAGCCTCTCGCGCAAAGAAAGCATGATAGTCATACTAGATCAATGGGTATGCGATACCTAAGTGATCAACTCTAGTGGGAGTCTTGTGGGTTGCATGTAAACATATATTCTGTTGGCTGTTTATTGTTTATTCATATGATGAATTGTGTACCAATTATTTCTTTTTACAATTAATGGCAAGTTCTTTTATTATGATTTTCCTATGTGATAGTTAAATTGTAACATAATAAATACCCTTAGAGTGTTCGCTTCCATAGGACATCAAGTACGTGACTTGAATGTGAGATCCTATGATTTATTTGAAGCTTCATTCTGAAAAGGTCCCTTGTCGTTGTATCATCATAGAAGCTAAGGGTGATGATGATGCCTTAAGACTAACACGTGCGTTGACTGATGACCAGTTCTCACAGGTCATGATATTGTGATATCAAGTCATCACGTGGGTACTTGTTAATGAACAAGTTGTACTGGACAGACCCAACCTGAGACTACTCTGTGGATTGTTATCTAAACGTGTCACGAGTAGGTCTCAATTGACAATGGTGTTGTAGTCCTTTGACCTGAAGTCACAGCATTCATCAAGTGAGAAAGAGCGTGTTTTGATGCCATCTAAAGTCTTCCTTGAGAAAGGTTGATGATAAGGGTGGTTGTTGGGCATATTACGAATCATTTGGGTGTTTGTGTGTGAGCAGATATGGGATTTGTCCTCCTATATGACAGGAGTTGCATCCATGGGCCCCTTGATGGAACTGGACTGAGAAATGCATGGTCATGCTTGGTTGAGTCAATAAGTGATATTGGACTCACCATTCTCTGGAAGTCCGTTCTAGATCAAGAAACTTGGATTGAGCTATTATGAGGGTGACACGGTCCATGCCTCTAGTTCTTTCCTGATGTAAGGGATAAAGACAACGCTGGTACATTGTTCATATAGGCTTATGAGTTATGAACTCTTATTGCTTGGGGAGCAATGATACATTGCTAGATGCCGCTCATTATTTGTGAGGTTTTTGGTTTGATACTTTCAAGATCAAGTGGGAGACTGTTGAAGTTACCATGGTGATCTAGAAGTGGTCAAACATGTAATCTCACTGTCAACGCGATATGAGCCTGCAGGGTCGCACATAAGAGCATGTGGAGAAATTAGAAGATTGACTGTGTTGGTAAGGGTTACCAATCACCATACAGTATGGGGAGTCAGGCAAATGTTGCTAAGGCAAATTTGTCGAGAATCGTCGAGTATGACTCGATGACTCTCGACGAGTTCATCGAGAATGATTCGTCGAGAATCGTCGAGTATGAATCGACGACTCTCGACAAATTCGTTGAGAATCATTCGTCGCGAATGATTCGTCGAGAATCAAAAATGTTCGATTCCCAGCGATTGGTGATACTCGACGATTCTATCCTTGATTCTCGACGAATCGGCAGATGATTCTCGTCGAATCTGTCTGCTGATTCTCGCCGAATCTAGATCTGATTCTCGCTGAATGACTCTGAAACCCTAACTTGGGTGGTTTGCGGATAGCGGTGTTCTTTGGACTGTTTATGCCTTTGGTATAAATAGGGGACTTAGGGTTTTTGGGAAAGAGATATAATATATTCACGGGATTCTCCTGTAGATAATCTATTCTCGGGGTTCTCCCGCTCGTGTGGATTTCTGCAGAGACGTGGACGTTATTCCACGTAGAACTCGCCACCGACAGGACTCAGATCTTGGAGCACCTTTGTTGAGTTGTCACCGAAGAGGTAATTTTTGTCTTGTTATTTTGATAACTTCTTGATTCAACATTCATGGCCCGATCCATTTCTCTTTGGGTTGTTATTGTTTTATACCTTCCGCTGCGTGCACAAGTGTTGTGCCAACCTCCATAGAAAACCCAACACCTACAGCATTCCAGCTCCTCAGAAAGTTTGAGGTTATCTGACTTTAAAGTGCTATGTTCAGATAATTGATTTCTGAGAGAGATGATCTCTTTCTCAGACTTTAACAGGTCTAAACAAAGTGTTTTAAATTCAAATTTAAAGTCCTCTGAATTAAAATCAAAGGAATCTATTACCTGGTCTTCTTCATGTTCAGATTCAGATTCTGATTCATGTTCTGCATCAGAATTATGTTGGGAGGCATTGATAGCCATCATGCAGAACTCCTTCTCTTCAGCATCATCTTCATCATCACTTGATCTTGATGAAGCCTCTAACTCTTCTTCAGTTTCACTCCATGTTTCAGCTACAAATCCCTTCCTTGTATGTTTATTTTTGCGGGAGGAGGATTTGTTATAATTGTTTCCCCTGGAGTCCTTATCTCTTCTTCTTTCTTTTCTGTCCTTTTTGTCCTTGTTCTGGTTTTCTGGACAATCAGGCACAATGTGGCCTGATTTCCTGCATCCAAAACAGATTATTTCTTTATTATTTGGCTTGTCATACCTTGGCTTCTCATGCCCTCTGGATGACCTCTTTCTGAAATCTTTCCTGTCCATCTTATAGAATCTTTTGGCCAGTAAGCTCATCAATTCTTCATTGCCTGTGACCTTGTCTTCAGACAGATCTTCTGTAGCTTTGAATGCTATTGTCTTCTCCTTCCTGATAGCTGGAGAAGCAACCTTTTGTTCTTCCTCTCTGTTCTTGATGAGCAGCTCATAAGACTTGAGATTGCCCAACAAGGCTTCAGTAGTAATCTTAGTTAGGCTTCTGGCATCCTTGATTGGCCAGATCCTTGAGTCCCAAGTGCTAGGGAAGCACATTAGGATCTTGTCATTTAGTTCAGTTAGAGAGATCTCCTTGTCCAGTGTTTTTAATTGACTGACTATTAGGCTAAGCCTGTTATACATGTCAGCCACTAATTCAGTTTCTCCCTTTTTGAAGTTCTCATATTGGCTTATGAGATGGGATCTCCTGTCCTTCCTTTCATCAGCAGATCCTGAGATAATTTCAGACAACTTATCTCATATCTCTTTTGCTTAACTACATTCAGCCACCTTTTGGAATATCTCATCAGACATAGTCTGAGCAAGGATATTCATAGCCTTTGCATCTGCAACTTTCCATTTCTTTATTTCTACATCTATTCCTGAGAGAGGTGGAACAACACTTGTACTTGTAATTACTAGGGGTCTTGGACATACTATCAAAACAGAATTAAAGATGTCCTCATCAATAGAATTCATGTAAAGTCTAATCCTTTCCTTCCAAAGTGCAAACTTAGAAAGGTTGCACACTAGAGGTCTGGTGCTAGCATAATCTTTGTTTTGTGCCATGGTTTTGTATGAAAATAAATATAATACAAATAGTAAAAACCCTCTATAGAAGATTGATCTTTTAAGAGATCTTTTGGTTCAGGTGTTTGCCTGTTCAACCAATCTGTTGAAGATTCAGTTGTTGAGTAACCAACCTGCCTCTGATACTAATTGAAAATGAGTGTAAGATCTACTTTTACTCTAGAGGGGGGTGAATAGAGTATTTTAAAATAATTTACAATTTAAAACTGTAAAGCAGTGGAAGTCTTAATTTATGTATATGTGTAAGGTGCTTGCAAAAAGAAAAACTAAGTAAGTAAGAAATAAGAAATCACAGCTCACAACAAAAACAAAACACAGCAAGCCAGATGACACGAGGATCTATAGTGGTTCCCCAACAACCTGGGTACATCCACTCTTCTACCACCCTAGGTAGGAATCCACTGCAGGAATAGTTGATCAGGTGTCCTGGGCACCAATGAGCTTTTGATAAGGTGCTCAAAAACCAAACCTAGATTTTTTGATAAGGTGCCTTGCCACCACATAGTTTTGACAAGGTCTCAGAAACCAGCTACAAAACTTTTGAAGGGAGTTTTGAGAAACCCTTTTATAGAAGGAATAAGGAAAAACAAAAAGGTTGAGTTGTTCTTCTCTGTCAATAATCTGAGAGAAGACAAGTGGAAAATGTTGTCAAAGCTCCCCCTGAGATCTGTAAGGGTTCAGGAAGATGAGCTTTTCTTAGGGTGATAGGCCTTCAGTTGCTTCAGATCTCCAGCAATAGATGATTTCAGCAGATGCTGAAATGTGTGATGTCTGGAGTCCTTGATGAAGAAGCTTTTGAACACTTGATGCTTGAAGGAGTAGAATAGCAGATGATCTCCTTCACAGTAATATTCCTTGTGTTCTTGAAGAATTCTGACTCAGTAATTCTGTAAACTTTTGTCTACTGAGTCTATTCCCAGAGGATAAATTCTTGATGAATAATTTTCTTGTTCTCTCTTCTATATATTTTTCAAATCTTGTCTGTTATCTGTCCAGAATGATTTTTTTTGGGAGTATATCAGATTCTGACTTCTTGATAGCCGTTAATCAGTCATAAATGACTACCTTAACTGATATCTGCCTCTGGAGGAAAGTCCTTAAGAAAAATTCCAATTAGTCTTCCTTGAAACTAGCTCCAGATTGATTAAAAACGGCTACAGAATCCTTTGCCATAAATACTAAAAATAAGTCTTAATGAATTCCATAACTGTCCTGAATTTGAATCCTGAAATCGTCGATCTCTTCAGAAAAGCGTCGATCTGAGCTCGACTATCGTCGACCTGAGCTCAGAGATTGAACTTAGATTGAAAAACAGAAATCGTCGATCTGAGCTCGACTATCGTCGACTTGAGCTCAGAGATTGGATTACAACAAGAGACAGAGCGTCGATCTGAGCTCGAAGATCGTCGAACGGGGTTCGACGCCTCATAGAACTGAGCTCAGAGATAGTCGAACTGAGTTCGACTTTTCGTCGACCTGAGCTCGACGAGAATTGTCCTAGTATTCAGCACTTGAATCCTGATCTCTAGAAGGTCTTGAGGGCAGCTTTCAAACCTAAGTACTAACCCTAAGAATCATTCTAATTGACCTATCAGACTATACAGCAAGGTCAAAACAAATTCCTAAGCACATAGTGATCCTTACCCAAATTAGTAATAGGGTGTTCCAACACAGCGTAAGCAAGTGTCTTTTTAGTATTGTCTTAACTAGTCATGTGGCTTTGTGGTAAGCTAGGATTTTGATGAGTTGTCCATTTGCTTTCTAGAAATGCTGCCAAAGCGACCTGCAACGAGGTTGACTTCCCAATCAGAGGGTGAGTCATCAGGCGCGCAAAGTGATGCGATTATCGAGAGTCTGCATCAGAGCAATGAGGCCCTGTCGAGACAATTAGTTGCGATGCAATCGCAAATTCAGTCTTTGTTGTCTGTCGCTCCCGCGCAGCAAGCTTTAGTGTAAGAGTCTGCCTTGGGCCAAGTCATGCCCGATACCCCTTCTCCTCTGGTTCCCCCGATGGCGATACCACCAGAAATGAATTTCATATCGCACTTTCAGCGGTTGGGACCTCCCACCTACTACGGGAGTGCCAACTTTATGGTTTTAGATGATTGGATCATCTCCATCGAGGAGATGTTTTTGTATTCCGGAATTCTAGAAGCTCATAAGGTAATGATTGCAGCCTATCAGTTAAAAGGCCTGGCAAAGAGCTGGTGGATTCGAGAAAGGGAAAGTCTGAAGGAAGGCTGTTCTTGGGAATCTTTTAAGAAGATGCTTCTGAAGAATTTTCTACCATCGGTTGAGCAGGACCGCCTGATGAATAACTTCCTGCATCTGAAGCAGAGACAGCTCACGGTGAGCGAGTATGAGATTAAGTTTAGCAAGTTGAGTAGATTAGCTCCCGATTTGGTAGCTTCGGAGGAGGGAAGAGTGAAACGTTTCCTAGGAGGACTAAGAAGCGATGTCCAGCAGTGGGCATGTGCTTATGGAGCTGACAGTTATGCTGTGGCAGTGGAAGCTGCACTGAAAGTGGAGGCGATTGAAAATGCCAACAATCGAGGTACTGCGGCAAGGAAAGAGAAGAGGAAGGGCGTTGAGGATGGTAGCACTAGGGCATCAGGACCTTCTTCGAAGAAGAAAAGTGGAGAAATTTTTAGCTTCTGTGGTCGACCTGGCCACCCTTAAGAAAGGTGTTTCAAGAGGACTGCCACCCCGAAGTAGCAGCAGGTGCACGCCATCCAGGGTGCACCCAAGGGAGATTTGGTGTGCTCATTCTATTCTTGGAAGGGGCATGAAGTGAGTCACTGCTGGACAAAGGATAAGGCTTGCTTCCAGTGCGGGAAAAAGGGGCATCTGAAGTCTTCATTCCCCCAGGCTTAGTCCCCACTGCAGCCTGCTCCGCTTCGAGCTCTACCTCCACCACTAAACCAAGACAGAGGGAAAGGAAAGCTGAACATAGTGACCAGCGAGGAAGCTCAAACCTCTACGCAAGTTATTTCAGGTTAGGCCCAGTTTATTTCATCGTTGTACTTATCGTTGCTGCCCTAATTATCGTTCGTTCAGTTATGTATGCTATGATTTTAGAGGAGTTTAAGGTGCGAAATAGGTGGGCGCGCATTCTTTTCCATTCAGGTGCAACCCATTCCTTTGTGGCCCGGAGATTTGTTGATAAACATCACCTGAATGTGGATCAATTAGGAGACTCCTTAAATGTCAAGCTTCCCTCCGGTGATTCGGTGATATCTAGCCAAAGAGTTCTTAGATGCCCTATTTATCTTGGCAATTTTCTGGCCTTCGCTGATTTGATGATTTTAGATCTGGCTGACTTCGACGTGATTTTGGGCATGGACTGGCTGTCCAAGTATGATACGGTCATCCAGTGCAAGGCTAAGCGATTGGATTTCAAGATGGATGACGGCCAACCTATAAGCGTTTATGGATTTTAGGATAGAGTTTACCCTGTCATTTCTGCGGTACGTGCTTGTCGTGCTATAGAGTCTGGTTGCGAGGCATTTTTAGTTTCTATTTCTGCTCTGGAAACAACTTTTGTTACACCACGTCTTGAGGATGTCTCGGTGGTGTGAGAGTTTCCAGATGTCTTTCCTGATAGTCTTCCAGGACTTCCTCCTGAAAGAGGTCGACAAATTCATCTTCCCGGTGGATTTTGTCATTCTCGATATTGAAGAGGACGTCGAGGTCCCTCTTATCCTTGGTCGACCCTTCCTAGCCACCTCTCGAGCGGTCATCGATGTTAGTAACAAAAAGTTGTTTTTGCGTGTGGGAGATGATGAGGTCACATTTTCTATAAATCAATCAATGAAAAATTCTTTAAAAAATGATTATTCATGCTTCTTTCTTGATTTTTTAAATGAAGATTCTTCACTTTCTCTTTCTAACATCTCTTCAAATGAATTTTCCTCTTCTTTTTCTGAAATTTCTTCATATGATTTTGAAAACACGGTTATGTCATTACAAGCAAATTTTGAAAATGATTCTGTCTTTGGTAGAAAAAAGTATGAAAATCTTATTTTTGAAAAAGAAAAGAATTTGAAAAACTATTATGATGAACCACCCCATATTGATTTAAAACCACTCCCTGATCATCTAAAATATGTCTTTCTTGAAAAAAATTCTAAATTGCCCGTTATAGTCTCGGCCTATCTTTCTCAATCCAAAAACGATCAGTTGATCGAAGTACTACAAAATCATCGCCAAGTTATAGCGTGGCAAATTTCCGACATTTCTGACATAAGCCCTTCTTTTTGTACCCACAAAATATTTTTTGAAAATAATCCTAAGGGTGTAGTCCAACCACAACGTCATCTTAATCCAAATATGAAAGAGGTTGTGAAGGGAGAGGTGCTTAAGTTATTAGATGCGGGGATAATTTATCCTATTTCCGATAGTCAGTGGGTAAGTCTGGTCCAGGTTGTTCCTAAGAAGGGTGGGATCACGGTAGTCACGAACGAAAATAATGACTTAATTCCAACTAGGAAAATAACGGGATGGAGGATGTGCATCGATTACCGTAAGCTAAACGATGCCACTCAAAAAGATCACTTCCCCCTCCCCTTTATCGATCAAATTTTAGAACGTTTGTCCGGGCACAATTTTTATTGCTTCCTCGACGGTCTCTCGGGATACTTTCAAATCCCTATCGCACCCGAGGACCAAGAGAAGACGACATTCACTTGCCCCTTCGGAGCTTTTGCTTATCGTAGAATGCCTTTCAGGTTATGCAACGCACCCGCTACCTTTCAGCGGTGTATGCTTGCTATTTTTGATAAATACGTAGAAAATATTATGGAAATATTTATGGACGATTTTTCAGTTTTTGGCGACTCCTTTAACTTATGTTTAGAAAATTTGGAAAAAGTTTTACAACGCTGCGAAGAAACCAACTTAGTTTTAAATTGGGAGAAGTGCCACTTTATGGTGCATGAAGGCTTTGTCCTTGGCCATAAGATTTTCGCTAAGGGAATTGAAGTGGATAAAGAAAAATTTTAAGTAATTGAAAAGTTACCGCCGCCTATAAATATTAAAGCAATTAGAAGTTTTTTAGGGCACGCGGGTTTTTATCGACGATTCATTAAAGACTTTTCAAAAATTACTAAGCCTCTCACCCACCTTCTTGAAAAAGACACTCCTTTCGTTTTTGATGAATCTTGTCTCGCTGCGTTTGAATTAATTAAATCAAAACTTATAAATGCTCCTATTATGATCGCCCCAGTTTGGGATTTATCATTCGAAATAATGTGTAATGCGAGTAATCATGCGGTAGGTGCGGTTCTAGGACAACGAATTGCTAAGAACTTTCATCCGATTTTCTATGCTAGTAAAACTCTAACTTCTGCTCAAGAAAATTACACCACGACGGAGAAAGAGCTCTTAGCTGTTATTTTTGCTTTTGATAAATTCCGACCGTACGTTACTCTTGCTAAAGTTATTGTTTTTACGGATCATTCCGCTTTGAAGTACCTCCTTTCTAAACCGGATGCCAAGCCGCGTCTTATTCGCTGGATCCTCTTACTTCAAGAATTCGACTTGGAGATTCGGGAAAAGAAAGGAGTGGAAAACCTAGCGGCTGATCATCTTTCTCGTCTTGAAAATCCCAAACTTGATTTTTTAAATGAAAATTTTATTAATGACTCTTTTCCGAATGAGCGAATTTTAAACATTTCTTCTTCTACCCCCTGGTTTGCCGATCTGGCCAATTATCTTGTGGCTCGGGCCCTTCCAAAAGAATACTCCTCTCACCAAAAGAAGAAATTCTTTTCAGAGTTAAAGTATTATTTTTGGGAGGACCCCTTTCTATTTCGCATTTGTGCGGATCAGGTTGTTAGAAGATGTGTTTCCCGGGAAGAAGGTCAAAAAATTTTAAAGCATGTTCATGAAGGTCTGACTTGCGGGAATTTTCAAGCAAACCGCACCGCCCACAATGTGCTTAGTGCTAGCTTTTACTGGCCAAGCATATTTAAAGATGCGCAACTCTTTGTGAGCGGGTGTGATCGGTGCCAACGGACTGGAAACTTATCTAATAAAAATGAAATGGAACAAAATTATTTTCTGGAATGCGAAGTTTTTGATTTATTGGGCATTGACTTTGTAGGCCCGTTTCCCTCAAGTTTAGGAAATAAATATATTTTAGTCGCAGTAGATTACGTTTCCAGGTGGGCAGAGGCCCAAGGTTTACCAAGTAATGATGCTCGCGTTGTTGTTTCCTTTCTTAAAAAATTATTTTCTCGTTTTGGTTTTCCTCGAGCGATCGTTAGTGATAGGGGAAGTCTTTTTTGTAACGCTCAACTAGCTAAAGCTTTAACTAAATATGGCATTACGCATAAACTATCAACTACTTATCACCCCAAAACTAACGGTCAGGTCGAGGTAGTTAATTGAGAACTTAAAAGAATTTTGGAAAAATCATTTCTACTTCTCATAAGTATTGGTCTTTAAAGTTAGACGATGCTCTTTGGGCCTATCGGACAACGTACAAGACCACTATTGGTTGTACTCCTTTCTGATTAGTCTACAGAAAATCATGTCATCTCCCGGTAGAAGTAGAGCACCGTGCGCATTGGGCGTTAAAGTTTTTTAAATTTCGGTCTGCAATCAGTCGGTGAGCATAGAAAAACCCAACTAAATGAGCTTGACGAGTGGCGAGCGTATGCTTATGAAAATAATAAAATTTATAAAGAACGCACGAAGCTTTATCACGATAAGAACTTGCACCATCCTAAAACATTTAAACCTGGCGATCACGTTCTTCTTTTCAACTCTCGCTTACGTCTTTTTCCGAGCAAGCTTAAATCTAGATGGTCTGGACCGTTTACGGTCAAACAGGTTTTTCCTTACGGAACTGTGTTGCTTTCGCACCCCGATAAGGGTGATTTTAAAGTGAATGGGCATATACTTAAACTTTATATTTCAAATGATTCTATGTCTCCTATAATGGAGGATCTCGTCTTGGACTCTTAAATTTTTATCTTATTATGGAACATTTTTATTTTATTTTTGGACTTATTATTATTATTATGAAACTCTAATTCGGACTTTAAATTGTTGTAATAAAGAACAATCGTGGGCACCTGCCCACGGACTCTATTTTTTTCTGCTTTGATTTTGCTCTTCCTCTCGGTGGCTCAAGTACAAGTTCGTGATCTCCGCTCCAACGCTGCTGATATCAAGATGGATCCAATCAAACCTGCTGATGATCAAGTGCACTGCAAAGCAAGCATGGGGGAGCGACATCCGCCTTCATCTCACAAACCCGGGGAAGTCCTGTTTCTTTTTAGTTACTTTACTGCATTTTATTTTCCTCTCCTTCTCAATCTCCTTCTCTTTCTCGTTTTTTGTTTCTTTCATTAAGGACAATGAAGAATCTAAGCTTGGGGTAGGGTTTAGTTAGTTTCCTTTTTCCTTTTTCTTTCAAAAATCCAAAAATTATCTTTTGCTTTCTTAAAATCAAAATCTAAAAAATTAGTGTAGTTTTGTTAAGCTTCTTTAGTATTGCTTTTATTTTAGCCTTATCAAAAATCAAAAAAAAAAGAGAAAAGAAAAAAATCTATAAAAAAAAAAATCAAAAAAATGTGCTAAAATCTATTTGAAAAACAAAATCTAAAATTATTTTCTATCTTTATTTTTATGTTTCTTCTAGTGATGTGTAGGCTCGTGCGGTTCCTTAGTTCTATTTAGATTTCTTTGAAACGGTTTTCTAAACTTATCATTTAAACATAACTTAGTTTTACTAGTTTCTTTTTCTTAAATATAGGCATCCGTTTTTTACGTTATAAGTTAGCAATTTGTAGTTATGTCTTTTTATTCGGTTAGTTGCTTACGAATGGTTGCTAGGTAATATTAACTCTTTTTTATTTGTGGGATAGTCTTTCTTGGTGTCTAGAACTTGTCCCAAGCTACTCTCGAAACATTTACGTTGTTTTTACGTACTTTAGAAATGATTTAGGCCACCCTTTGACTAGTTTGAGCTTTTCTTGCCCACCAAAAAATTACCATTGCAAAACAATTTTGGGCCTTTTCCATGTTTTTTTTGATCTAGAACCACCTTTTTTTCATTATTTTCACCAAAGCCAAAAATGTCCTTCCTATTGCACACTAAACCTTGAGCTTCATTTTAAAAATCATTGTGTGATGGGTTGTCTCTTTTTGAAAAAATGAAAAGGAATTTTTATCTTACATTTGGAGCTTTCCAAAATATTTATGTTTCAATAAATGAAAAAAAAATTGAAAAATCAAAATAAATAAATAAAAAGAATGAAGAAAAAAATAGGTTTATGTTTGGCAAAATTTATAAAAGAAAAAATGTATGGCCTTGTTTTGTGTCTTTGTTTTAATTGGAGAAATGACATACTTGTCATTTCTCATTTTGGTTATGGTTTATTGATTTTGAGCTCAACCATGGTTTAATGTGTGTCTTAGCCTTCTTTTTTATCTTTGCTTTTCACTTCCTAATTATTTACCTAAGCCAAGTCTTAACGCCTATTTAAGTCCTATTAATCTTTAGAACGTAAATTCACGTAGTGGAGAAAGTGTGAACGAACAAGCCTATGGCCACCATCATTGATGGATTTCTTTGGAGGTTACCTTGAGGTGTTTTAGGGTTAATTTTTATCTAGCAACCTAGTAGTTTGTTAATGCACCGTTTATTTAGAACCTCTACTTTTGTTTTCCTTATTCTTATTTATTTTGGATGCCTTGTTTTAAGATTTAGAAATGTGTAAACTTTTCTTATGCTTTAATGAGATTTTTAGGCATCCACTTTCAAGTTTTCTATTGTGCACTTCTCACCCCACTAGTTGATAACATGGAAATTAGGATAGTTTAATTTTTCATGTTTTGGTTTTCTTAACTATGGAACTTTAAAAAACAAAAAAAAAATCTTTTGCTTTCTTTTTGGGTTTTTTTCCTCGTTTTTTATTTCTATTTGCTTGAGGGCAAGCAAATGTCTAAGCATGGGGGAATTTGATGACTAGTTTTAGTCATCCTTTTTTGGGGTAATTAAGTAGTCAAAATTCCTAAGTTTTATTATAATTTTGTGTTTTTGTATTCTTGTTATGATGTTGTTTTGTTATTGTTATAATATAAGAATCTGTAGTTTTATTATATGTATTGTTGTTATTTTATGTTTTATGTTATTATTATTTTTAGTTTTATTTATAAATATTATTATCTTTGTTATAGTTTAGTTTCACACAACTAATGTTATGTTATCATGATTAATGTTATGTTTATTTTGTTTAGTTTTTATAACTAATTAATAGTATGAATTGTTATGTTTTATGTTTAGTTTTATTTAGATTTTATATCATGATATGTTATGGTAAAGTGTCTAATATTTTAATTATTATTTTGTAGGTTCAAGAGCAACATGGTGCAGCCCTCCTTCTCCAAAGTCCAACCCGAGCCTACATGATGCAGCCCTCCAACTTGTCCAACCCGAGCCTCCATTTGGAGCAGCCTACTCAAGACCAAGAGCAGCCCACCACCCTACCCGAGCCCATGCAGCCCATACAAGTAGCCCATTATGCTTGGCCGACCAATCAAAGCATCCCCTCTCTCTCCCTCATCATTTATTTCATGAAGGCATACATGTGGCCGGCCACCCACCTCCACACTCATCCACTTTCTATTAAAAATCTCCTATTTTCATTTCATTAAATGCCATACATTGCATCCATAACACACTCTCTCTCCCTTCATTTAATTGCATGCATGAACATCTCCCCTCATGTGGTCGGCCACCCCCCCCCCCCCTCTCTCATTCCCATCTTGTCTCTTTTTAATTATTTTCTCCACTCTTATGACATTCATCCCCCCTTATTTATTTTACATTTTCCATTTGCATTTCCATAAATTAAATACATGCATCCTCCCATTTTATTCCCCCTTCATTTATTACATGCATGAACCCACTTCACTATGCATGGCCGCACCCCCCCCCCCCCCTATTGCCCTTTATTTCCACATTTTCTAGAATCTTCCCTCCTCATCTATAAAAGGAGCCCATGGTCTCATGTTTAGGAGGTTGGCTTTTGGAGAGAGCAAGTGGAGAGTACAAGTCAAGAGAGCTTTTGTAATTGTATTTCCTAGTTTGCCTTGTTGTAATTTCATTTTGTTTAAGAGATATTAATA
Source organism: Platanthera zijinensis (assembly GCA_039513925.1). NCBI lineage: Eukaryota > Viridiplantae > Streptophyta > Magnoliopsida > Asparagales > Orchidaceae > Platanthera > Platanthera zijinensis. The sequence continues at coordinate 162,619,713 of CM077080.1, forward strand.
TCGTTTTGTTTTAAGCATTGTGTACTTCTCTTTTTATAAATTGTTATTAATGAAATTTTCTTCTCTTTTTATTATGGTTTTCCTTTCAATTATGCATAGCTAATTTCTCTTAGCCTTCGATCGTAAGGATCCATAAAATAAGATTAGGGTTTCTTTTATTTCATAGTTTTATCTTTCCTTAATTTTACTCGATCCTTCTTTGATTTTTATTTTGTCGACTCTGTATTTCCGGTATATGGTAGTAGGCTTAGGATCTCATATTTGAGTAGCCGAGAGGCTCGTGAATGTGAAAGATCACTCAAAGAAGGAAGGAGTTGAACGCAACCCTAGAGATAGGATGACGTAAATCTTCCGGATTGGAGTCAAATCCAATAGTGCGGGTCACCTCGATAATGCGGCTTTAGGCCTTTTTGACTAGATAGAGATTTCAGTCAAAATGTCTATAAGTCAGGGGATTTAATTCTCTAGCGAAATTATTTCCAAATATCGGATCCGTCACGGTCGAGTAGATTTGCAAATTTAAAACTATACCTTTTTATCCCTCTCATTTCGTTTTATGGTGAATGATTGATCGAATGCTATCTTTTTATTATAAGTTTTTCGTCTAAAAAATCATCTTTTATTTTACTTTTAAAAATTCTCAAATCCCAACAATTTTCCGGTAGGATAATAGTTCGAGCGTGAGTAGCAGTACTTGACAACCCCGAGTTTAAAATATGACTTTGATACTACGATTCAACAGGTACACTTGCCTGTTCGGGTTTTAGCCCATCACCTGCCATCCACAAGAGAGATTATGTTGTCTTTGGCGAGGGCATTGTCTTCCGTGGCCAGCCATTTCCCGAGCTGCATCGGCTCCAAGATTGAGGAGTTCTCGTACGCCTTTGCCGCCAAAACAAGCGGATGGATGTCTATTTCCGCTTCTCCCATCCTGTCGTCCGTGTTGAACGTGTCTTTATCATATACTTGCTGCGAAATCAAGAAAACATTATCAATCTCATTTCTTTGGAGGCTGAGAGATAAAGAAGCCATTGTGATTACCAAAAAAACTATGGCTCATTAAAAAAACTGGAAAAGTTCAAATTTAGGGTGCTCATAATAGGTACAAATATGAGTAATCGTTCTAATTAGAAAGATATCTTATGATAAGTACTTAGATTCCGTTTGGCACGGTGGTGGTGGTCGTGAACAAGGTGGTTATGAACTATCGTTCGTGAACGCTTGACCTCACCAGGGTTTCGTTTGGCACGGTGGTGGTGGTTGTGAACGCGGCGGGCATTAACCGTCGTTCATGGACGCACGAGCTCACCTAAAAAATTCATGCACTCTATTCTCAAAACAAATTTATTTTCTTGGTAGCGGTCATAACCTTTGTCTTGCAAAACATACATCTATGATAATGATGTTTTTGACCAAACTCACCGGAGAAAATAAGCCGCACCAAACGAATGGAGTTTTTGTCAAACAAGCATTCTATGATGATGGAGTTTTTGTCCCAACTCATCGAAGCAAAAAAAAGCCTTGCCAAACAGAGCCTTAACTTGAAAAAAGTGCAAGGAATAAGAAATGTAGAACTAAATGAATTATTGCTCAGCAGGATTAGCCGGGATTCCTTATTCATCCACAATTACCGTTACTGTCTTAAATTATTTTATGTTAGCTTTGTGCTTGCCTGGAGTTCCTTATAATCTTTGTGGTCATCTAAATAATTTTGTACTTACCAAGAGTTCCTTATTCATCAGCAATTATCAAGAATACTAAAGATAGTTTTTCTTATCAAGAATAAAAAACTGGAAAGGATAAATCACAAGCACAGTAACAGTTAAGGTGATCATATTAGAAACATGAAATAGAAAGCTCACCAGTCTCAGGGGAGGAACAGGATCTGTAATCAAAAACATAACCTGCTCGTTCCATACTGGGTTTAAATTACTCTTCACCACTCGTGTTTTCATCGTCTGCAACAAACAGAAGAAGAGTCATGCATATTAATGGTAGAAAAAATAGCATAAAATGATCGTTTTATTTAAACCATTCTCAAGCTTGAGCCACCTCAACAAGCCTAGTGAGATTAAAAGTATTGCATACCGCGAAAGTATGATCTTCTCAAGCTTGAGCCACCTCAACAAGCCTAGTGAGATTAAAAGAAGGAAAATATCAATAATTAAGGAGCTTTTTAAAATGAAAATGCAACTAAAAGTCAAATATTGTCTACCTGCTAGCAGCTCTTTTTCTTGTTATCATCCTTGACCTTTTGCTTGAGCTGCCCATCTGATCGGGCCCTAAACTGGTTCATCCCCAATACCCGTATGACTTGCGCCCAGTACAAGAAACGCTTGGCTAGACTCTTCCAAGACGTTTGATCACCAGTCACCGATTTCACGTGGGAGCGCTCTGCTGTACTGGTCAACAAGTAATTTAGCAGCTCCTTCTCCACTTGGGAAAATGGCTCCCCTACAGATGGGGCAGGGACGCTGGCCGCCAATATCTGATCCAAACCAGGCAACTGATGATCGACCATGAATGGCGGACGCAAAAAAATCTCGCTGATAGCAAACGTGTTGGCCATAGCAGGTTCCTCCGCCGTCGTGATGACTGTAGAAGATGCTGGTTGATTTGAATTCCGGGTGATCGGAGATGCGGCTGGCACTGATGGTTCGGCCGGCGGCGATGGAGGAATATTTAGGGAGCCTGGATCGTTGTGCTGGTGGGCCACCTCGGAATTGAATTGAAAACGAGAATGACAACCTAGTCGTGATGATGTGGTTGATGGCGCACGCTTCTTGAGGCGTGCAAGATACTCCCAACGATTCTGGATCTCCTTATGGGTCATCTTGAGCAGATAACAACGACGGGAAGCAATGTGGGCGTACGCGGGGGCAACCACTTTGGTCCAATAAATGTTGTTGGCATGCCCAGCATCAATCTCTTATTGAACCAGTCGATCAATGATATTGTCTGATGACCCTTCAATGAATTGTTCGGGCGTAGATTGTAGATTCGATGCATGAGGTTGATTTGAACTTTGATTGGCGCTGGTTGCCAAGGTGACGATTCGAGTTGTAGTCGTTGTTATAGTCTCTTCCAACTGCACAATGTTGAAATTGGCCACAGGGGACAATCGCAATGGAGCAATCACCATTGCTGCTTGACTTAGGGCAGTAATGATGCTGCGTTTGGGCACTGCTCGTTGAATGGGCAATCTGAATCGGGCCTGGGCAACCATATCCTCCAAGTGCTGCTTTAAGACCTGTTCTGATTTCGGCCGAATGAACTGTTTGAAAGCGAAATTGGTGGTACGCAGAGCCGAGACTAGAACAGACCAGATTCGGTGCAATTGCAAAAGATACAAAGATTCAATAGGGAAATCCTTCAGATCCTGGACTTCATCGGGCAGAAGAAATTTGATAGCAATCGTTCGGAGCAAGCGACGCTCCAAGGGGTTGATCATTGGTGAAGTGCTCATGACAGGTTCCCATAGATTAAGCCCTTATAATGCCGACTAACGTTCATTTCCCGATGTGTTGAGGCTGCGAGATTTTTTATGGTGACTCGATGAAGAGCTGCACTCATGCGATGTTTGTCCTGGCTTGCGGCGCTTGCGATTGGACTGAATAAAATGGGGCGTGTTGCTGAATTTGACGCCAGATCGGAGCCAATAAAAGGATCAGCGTCATCGACATGGTTCGGATCACCATCGTCCCGCGGTGCAGCATTGTTTTCTTCAACGAAGGGATGATCATCGTGAGCCCGCTCGACAACAGTAGCGGCAACATCAAGGGCACCGTGCACAATCGCATCGAACGTATGACTCGACCAAATTGCATTATTGGCGATAGATTCCGCGATCACTCCAAGCGATTTCAATTGCCCAGCAGGAATTTCGGGCAGTTGAGGAAGGGATTGTCCAAACACTGTCGTCACTCCAAATTCGTCGTCATAATCATCAATCGAGAGAGGCAATAAGTGAAACATCGTCGATAGAGACGTAGGCGAGGGAGTTATGCCATCAGTCAGAAATAGTGCGAGATATTGAGTGAGAATGATATGCATCCCAGAGATTGGCAAATACGCCCAGCGAGAATCAAATTGGAGTTCGCCTCTAAAGTTGATTTGAGTGACAATGGCATGGAGCAGCAAGTTCCCTCCTTCCAGGGATATGGTCTCCGGTCAAATAGCTCATCCATGACGCCACAAGTTTTCATTCTTCCCCGATCCACGGCGCCGACTCAAACGAAAGAAGCAATCCACCACGGCAGTCATTGCGGATGCGGGCGGCGTTAAGCAATTTCTGATGTGTTTTTTCTGTGTCTCGTGGCAAGCGAGAAGTTTGCTCATCACGATGCGCTTTGATTGGGGCACATCATTCTCGATTTCCCACTTTTTAATGCGATCCAACAGTGCATCCAATTCAGCCTCAAAGATGGATCATTCCCGCATCGGAGCTTGTCCAGTGCCAACAATGATTTCGGCCACGGCAGACATGAATTGTTTATGCCGAGCACGATCCGTGTTGTTCGAATTGTCCTGGTACCTTGTGATCAGGTGGTGATTATCGAGAAGAACAATAATATTCTCGAACTCTTCCAGCCATTCCTGATCATCGCAGCACTTGTCCAGGTATATGATGAGCATTGAAGTATCAATACTGTAAGCGTTGTACCGTCTCAGCAAACCCCGGCTAACAGATCGATGTTCGGCATTGCCTGTCGTGCTTGTGAATTGATGGGAGAGGATTCGTTGGCGTTCGTTCATGATGGAGTGCAATCCAGCAATGGGGGCGAATTTCCTGTCGTTGAATTCATCCGTTAATTTCATGCGTCCCGGCACATTGTGATGATGGTCGGCCGAGATATGAGTCCCTGTGTTGGCGCCTTCCATTCGGTTGAATAACGAGAGTTGGCGAGCAATACAGTCATTGACCAGGCCTGTCAGCGTTGATTCCACTTGACCGAGATTGCCATTGTACCCATTGCAATGCTGAAAGAATGACAGAAAATCGGGAAACACTACAGGATCCAGAGGCATCGATAATTGCCAGAGTGTAGCATTCCTAGCGTGCATTTTCAAATACCACGACAAGTGACCACGATATAGCGCGGCTTGATGCATGTATTGAGTCGTTCGGGCACAACGAATCACCTTGGCGGCATCAGCACTGCCGGAACGGGACGTGTACAAGTCGTATGTCATTTGAACAAGACTGACGTCGTGTGCGCTCTGTTCGAACAGCTATACGGGATTGTTAAGGACGATGGGCATCGGGATCAACTTCTCGGTTTTGGCGTCATCCATGACATGGAACGTGGTACCACATCCGCCCGAGGTCTGCGACTTACTGCACACATATCGAGCACAGAGAGCAAATGCAGTGGTGTCAATGCAATCGATGATTCGTGGGGCACTGAATTGCTTGCGGAAAAGAAAGCAGACTTTGTTGCAAGACGGGCATGCACCCGCTGTCACGTTGACGTCGTACTGCCGTTCTGGATCGATCACGAACATCAGTTTCAGTAGATAAGCGTTTAGGTCGGGACGCTTGCTCCACAGTGGCACGGGCGGATCGATTCGAATAGGAGGGCGCATGCCATCCTCGATCAGTTTCAGCTGGGTCTTGATCCAATCATCCTGAATCTTGTTCAACGTGCCAGATTACTTGCCACAAATGCACGGCTCACTAGTGGGGTGGTCGAATGCTGACGAATAGAATGGCGGCTTTTGTGTCGGAGTCAATTCCGGCTGAATTTCAGGGCAACGGCGGATCAGGGTTTCCACCGATCGCTGTGTTTTCGCAATGTCCCGCAGCACAAGGTCGATACCGTTCATAGAAGAGTCTTGTTTCATGAAGTAAAATAAATAATGAGGCACAATAAGTAAATACAACAATAAACAAACAACTTAACAGATGATAAATTATCTTCTACATTATTGAACGGTAATTTATTGCAACATTACGATGTTCGGTCCGCAAAGTGGGCTCAGAATTATCATCTTCAATTTCATTTGGTCGATGTGGAGGTTCTAGATGTGTTGTTTGGACTTCCACGGCTGATTGTAAAGTCAACGTTGAGCGCGATTGTGTTCGCCTTGCATTCAGTGCACTTTGTTGTTCAGCAGTCAATGAACATCTCCAATTACTAACACGCACTCGGGTTGACTCTCGAGTTCGCTCAGTTGGTGCTGTCGAAGTTGAAGGCCTCCCTCTTTAATTTATTTGCATAAACGGTACACGGGGCAACGCCCCTACGGCCAAGCGCGACCGTACCAGGCCCGCGAGGAAAATTACTAACCTATATTTGTTTTATTTTATGTGCTGACCTCGTGTTCTATACTTGTGTTCTTTGAAAAACACAAGTTAGAGAAAGCGCTCAAACAAACAAATCCTAAATTAATAATTATTAAAAAAACTAGGAAGGCTTCAGAAGAAAAGTGGAAAATAGAGGCTCAGAACATCTCCAGACTAGTCCAAGAAGAGGTGAAATGGAGAGAGCGAATAAACACTCATCTCTCCAACCACCTTCCAGTGCTAATGATAGTTGTAGGGGTTGCCTGAGAAGCCTTCTCCACAGGCAAACCTAGATGCCCTCAACATTCAAGGGAAAAAAGACATCATTAGTCCATGTTATCTCCATGATTCCTCATCGCCTCTAATTGATGCAAATAAAATCTCATTAAGCATGTCAACAATTGCAAAGTGAAACTCTAACAATCACTAGAGAATGAAGCCTAAGTTGAGAACTTGGGGCTCGGATCATTTCAAAACTAGTCAAAGAGAAGGAGAAGGGGGCAGAGAAGACTCTCCAGGCCATCCTCCGTGCATTGTAAAAAAACTCTCACCTGCCATCCAACCTCCCTCCAACATTATGATGGGTTGCACGGGTTGCCTGAGAAGCCTCGCCACAGGCCATCCTTCTCTCCCATCAATGATTCGTCATCCCCCCCCCAATAGTTTGATCCCCTATATAACCAACGATTGTCGACGCAGCGTTTATTAGGAGGCAAGAGAACAAGTGACCAAGTGTTATTGCATTTCATGGCATGCATTTCTTCATTCATAGCAGTCCTCCACTTCAAAAAATTCACTGCTTGGTGATAAAAAAGAGGTTCATATTGAAAAACCCCCCATTGATACCATGTTGGAAAATAAGAAAGAAAATATACGGTGCATATTATTCATTCACAAGCGGGCATTAAATAAGACATAAATGGAGACAAAAGTAAAAGGTGATGTGGAACTAAACTCATAGACTCTTAAAAGACTAATAATAAAATAATGCTCATAACTTCAACCCAAACCTACTGCAACTGAACTTAAAACTCTCTAAAACCGTAAGTTGGGAGCTGATATTCCATTCACATAACAAGTGGTATCAAGACAATGATTGGGGTAGGAGAAAGTTTTTCGATGTTTTGTATTTTTCATGGAACTTGGATGTTTATATGATAATCAGCTGGTAGATTAGCAATAAATCTGGAGTGGACTAAACCAATCAGTAAAAAAATTGTAACACAGTGAAACAATATATACTGCCATTTTAAACTCTTGCATCGAATTCAAATTATTGTAGCAAATAGTCAATAACCGTAATCATAGATGAACACATTCTTGCATCCACACCTAGATTGCTTTTAGAGATCTAAATGTGACTTTTTTGCTGCAAATATCAAAAAGGTGTACAAAAAATGTTCATTGATATCTCCAGTAGCTTTTCATAGAAACTTAAAATTGCATTTAAACTTGAGTAACATCCCCAACCAAACTATAGCGCATTACCAGATCTGAAATCTGGTTTTCCATAATCATATAACAACAAAGTTAAAATTAGTTGCAAGGGGGCGGCAGCAGCAAAATTTCAAGCATTAAGCAGTGAGTAGAAATCAGTAATTGCAAGGGGGCGGCAGCAGTAGACATACTTAATAAATAAATTAGTTGTTCACAAGCTTAGCAAACAAGATTTCAAGCATTAAGCAGTGAGTAGAAATAAATAATTGCAAGGGGCGGTAGCAGCAGCAAACAAAATTTCAAGCATTAAGCAGTGAGTAGAAATCAATAATTGCAAGGGGGCGGCAGTAGCAGCAAACAAAATCAAGCATTAAGAAGTGAGTAGAAATCAATAATTGCAAGGGGGCGGTAGCAGCAGCAGCAGCAAACAAAATCAAGCATTATGCAGTGAGTAATAATTGCAAGGGGTTGGAAGAAGAAGAATAAAAAGAAGAAGAAGAAGAAGAAACCTTGTAGCGGGAGCAGCGCCAGGCGCTAGGGCATGGGAGGCGCCGAAGTGAGATTCAGCGGTAGCAGCGCCAGGCGCTAGGGCACGGGAGGTGCCGAAGTGAGATTCGCGATTGTAAATGGATTTCCCAGATATACGTGGCCGCCAGAGAGGAGAATGAGAGGAGAACGAGAGGAGAATGAAATGAGAATTAGAGGAGAACGATCGGGGAAGTGAGGTTGAAGGCGACGGGAGGAGAACGTGACGGAAAAATGCGCACGGGGTATTTTGGGAATCGCCTAACTTCAGTCCAATTCATTCGGACTGAAGTGTGGCCCGACCGAGGGGGTCGGGTTCCACTCTAGTATGAGGGGGGGAAGGGGGAGGGGGAGGGAGGAGAAATAAAAAGAGGGGAAGGGGAAGAAAAGGGGAGAGAAAAATTGTATAGAGAAGAAATAGGGGTTCCTCTCTTGTATGTCGGGTTCCTCTCTAGTTCCTCTCTGTTTGCATCACTTTTTGTTGAAAGTTCGGTTTTATATTAGGAAATGTTGGGTTATACACATTTTTACTATGAGAAGATTTCACCTTTAAAGTGATGACATTTGTTGATAGGCAGACAAGAATATATTGGAGTTTATAGAGCACATGGCTTGTATTAGTGAAAAGATTAACACATGATCACGAGAAGTTATAATACACTATTTTGATCTTGGAAGATTTCACCTTTAAAGCTATGCATGAGTACTACCTATGAGCTGCAGAGCAATAAGCAGCCATGGCTTGATAATTGATGAACACCAAAAGAAAATGGTATTGTATTCGGTTACAATACATCATGTATCTGTATATTTATATAGGGATGAGTGAAAGGTAAATTCTAACCATGTGGGACTAAACTCTCGTGAAAGAAATAACAAATGGGCTAGTGTATGGGCTTTCACATGGGCCTTACATTTACATATTTCCACAATTCTCCTTCATATGCAGGCAGTGCTGGTGACGTTCTTGAAGATAATCCTGTTGGAAGATTGAAGGTGTTTGTGTATGAGCTTCCCAATAAATACAATAAGACGATACTACAGAAAGATCCAAGTTGTCTCACCCACATGTTTGCAACTGAGATCTTCATGCACTGATTCTTGTTGTCGAGCCATGTCCGTACTCTCAACCCTGATGAGGCTGATTGGTTCTACACACCTATTTATACTACTTGTGATCTAACCCCTACTTCAGGAGAGGAACCCCTATTTCTAATATAATAGCGATATGTGTTCGTAGGTTGGAATGGATTCACCATACTTCTTTAGTTATTTAGTTTTGATCGCCACATTTCGTTCCTCCACGTGGCAATACAGCGGGAATCCCAAGCCAGAAAGAAATTATTTTTCCAATTTGAGAGTGGTTACAATGTGGTGGCAATTGTGGATGCAATTTTTTTATAAAATGCAAATAATGTTTGAATGTATGACCACCAATACTATTTTTCGAACAAACATGCAGGTGTGGTCAGCTTTAGGCTATGTTTGACAACCCGGCGGGGATAATCCAGACTCGCAGTGTTTGGGAAGAAAAGGCGAGCATTAGCTTGATCTCAACGACCGTTTTAAAAGGGCCGGAGGCGCCCCATTTGGGAAGAAAAGGTGAGCACCAGCTCACGACGGCCAGCGGGGCCAAGTCGGAGAAAAGGCGTTTGGGACATCGACGCATCCTCCCTTCAGCAACGGCCATTTTGAACTGGAGCAAACCCCCCTTTTTCACGCTGGCCATGGTGCTGCTCCTTGCCCACGTACCACCGGGCCAGTTCTCATCCGGAAAAATGGCGAGCACCATCTCTCCGTTCAGGATGGCATATTTCTCTCCCGTCCGGCTCGGCCCCGCTGGAACAACCTCCCACCAAAGATTCACACAGCCACCGCTCAAACCACACAACTTTCCCAAACAGAACCTAAAAAATGCATCTATGGCACAAAATTAACAAAACGTACACATAACACGGGACTTTTATATAAAATTTCTAAATCATCTGAAATATTTACTACTATCACTAGACAACTACTAATACAAGAAATTGCAATACAAATAATTACTGGCTAAGAGGCATGCATTCAAGCTCCACCTCCAACTGACCACTCTCAACATTTTGGAGCTTAAGGGTGATGTTCTGCTTCACCTAGCCATCCACAAGAGCGATTATGCTGTCTTTGGTGAGGGCGTTGTCTTCCGTGGCCAGCCATTTCCCGAGCTATATCGGCTCCAAGATTGAGGAGTTCTCGTACGCCTTTGCCGCCAAAACAAGCAGCTGGATGTCTATTTTCGCTTCTCCCATCCTGTCGTCCATGCTGAACGTGTCTTTATCGTATACTTGCTGCGAAATCAAGAAAACATTATCAATCTCCTTTCTTTGGAGGCTGAGAGATAAAGAAGCCATTGTGATTACCGAAAAAACTATGGCTCATTAAAGGAATTGGAAAAGTTCAAATTTAGGGTGCTCATAATAGGTACAAATATGAGTAATCGTTCTAATTAGAAAGATATATTATGATAAGTACTTAGATTCTGTTTGGCACGGTGGTGGTGGTCGTGAACGAGGTGGTTATGAACTATCGTTCGTGAACGCTTGACCTCACTGGGGTTTCGTTTGGCGCGGTGGTGGCGGTCGTGAATGCGGCGGGCATTAACCGTCGTTCATGAATGCACGAGCTCACCTAAAAAATTCATGCACTCTATTCTCAAAACTAGTTTATTTTCTTGGTAGCGGTCATAACCTTTATCTTGCAAAACATACATCTATGATCATGACATTTTTGACAAAACTCACCGGAGCAAATAAGCCGCACCAAACGAATGGAGTTTTTGTCAAACAAGCATTCTATGATGATGGAGTTTTTGTCCCAACTCATCGAAGAAAAAAAATCCTTGCCAAACAGAGCCTTAACTCGAAAAAAGCGCAAGGAATAAGAAATGTAGAACTAAATGAATTATTGCTCAGCAGGATTAGCCGGGATTCCTTTTTCATCCACAATTACCGTTACTTTCTTAAATTATTTTATGCTAGCTTTGTGCTTGCCTGGAGTTCCTTGTAATCTTTGTTTTCATCTAAATAATTTTGTACTTACCCAGAGTTCCTTATTCATCAGCAATTATCAAGAATACTAAAGATAGTTTTTCTTATCAAGAATAAAAAACTGGAAAGGATAAATCACAAGCACAGCAATAGTTAAGGTGATCATATCAGAAACATGAAACAGAAAGTGTCACAACCCGCATTTTCTCCGAAGAAAACGGATTATCAGAGTAGGATAAAACATGTGTCATGATGCCACGTCGAGCAGGGGATAAATTCTGACACTCAGGCAAACCACTATCAACTATACTTTATGAAAATTCATAAGTTATATGATTAGAAAATCAGTTATATTTTTAAAGGTCGTATCCCTCGGCTCGGTGGATCACCTAGTCTACAATTTAAAAACTATACTTATACGCTGCGGAAAATACTTTATTCAGGTTCGACATCCTAAAAGAGTGAATAAGTGTCCCCAGAGGACAATTTATAATATGCAGGACCCTACTTTTGATTTATACTATATATATATATAGGAAAATGATCTTTTTACGTTATTTGGAAAATAGTGATGAGTTTTATAAAACATGTTGATCATGAGGTATACTTATAATAGTGTTTTTATGTTTAAAAGTAACTAGCAACCTAGCATAAATCATTCCAAGAGCAAGTTGACTAACTCCAGAAAGGTAGCAGCAAAAAGTAACACATCTAGTATCAAGGTAAAACTACCAGTGGGCGCCAACAAACTGACACGAACCCACTATTAAATATGTATGTCTGTAAGAAAAATAGTAAAACTACCTCACAAGACAAAGGAACTAATCTCCACATAACGAGAGACCACTAGCAACAACACAGCACAACTAGCCGCCTAATCGGCTACTAACCAGAACCTAAGGCATTCAAAGAAGAAAAGAATACCTCAGCAAGCTAAGCAAGTAAGTTGTACGGAAAATTTAAGTTATAAGGTAAGCAAGAAGAGTAAGCAAACTGAAACAAGCACCACTGTCCAAGGCAAGACAAAATAAAAGCACTAAGTGCGAGAAAACAGCAACAACCCTTCCAAAAAATAAATCCTGCAGAGTTTACCAGGCTACCATGAGCCCAAACGTTGCAAATTTACAAAGGAAGAAACGTCTAACACCCTAAGCTGTGAGAGATGGTAGTAGCAAAAACAACGCGGATCCGAGTTGGAGGCAAACTCGGCCCCCCAACCACCATTTCCAAGAAACAAAGCTCAGGGGACTACATGTGAAAGCACAAGGGACCTCCCACCCCCAGGCCCAGCCCGTACCTGGAGCAAGATAAAAGAAAAAGGGTGGCCTTGGCTAAATTACACAACACCTTCCCCATTAAGAGCTTCAAACCACCACTACTAACCACGACCCACGATTCGGCCTTTTTGGAAAAAAGAAAAATGCCGACAAGGAACCTCAAAATCAAGGAATTCACTCGGGGAAGAAAATCAAGGTATGGGAAAAGCGTTGAGATGACTCAATACGACATGGCGTTGAGTGAGCCCCACTCACTCAACGCCTACACATACAGTGGCGTTGAGTGAGCTAGCCTCACTCAACGCCAAAACAGCAAGGGCGTTGAGTGAGGTTCACTCACTCAACGCCTTCTGCAACACTGGATGTGGCGTTGAGTGAGCTAACCTCACTCAATGCCAAAATAGCTATGGCGTTGAGTGAGGTCCACTCCCTCAACGCCTTCAGCAAAGAAAGTTGTGGCGTTGAGTGAGCTAACCTCACTCAATGCCAAAATAGCTATGGCATTGAGTGAGGTCCACTCCCTCAACGCCTTTAGCAACACAGGTTGTGGCGTTGAGTGAGCTAACCTCACTCAACGCCAAAACAGTTATGGCATTGAGTGTGGTCCACTCCCTCAACGCCTTAGCACTTAACCGCAAAACCCAACTGTGGCATTGAGTGAGTCCACCTCTCTCAACGCCAAAACAGCTTTGGCGTTGAGTGAGGTCGACTCACTCAACGCCAAAGTACTTAGCCACGAAAACAAACTGCGGCATTGAGTGCGCCCACCATTCTCAACGATAGAACAGCTTTGGCGTTGAGTGAGGTCAACTCACTCAACGCCAAAGTACTTACCCGTAGGAAAGGGTTGCGGCGTTGAGTGAGCCCGCCTCACTCAGCGCCTAAACTGCCATGGTGTTGAGTGAGGCCCACTCACTCAACGCCATCCGGAAGAGGTCGGAGGGAATGCAGATTGATTCTCGCCGAATCGGCGGGAATCACTAACGATTCTTGTCGAAGTCGGCGAGAATCACTAAGTGATTCCCGTCGATTTTGACTTAGAAGAATTTTCTCACTCAACGACACACTACTTAGCCGCAAAAGAACAGATCAAGGGGCAATGGCGTTGAGTGTGTGCACCACACTCAACGCCAAATCAAAGCAGACCCAACGTTGAGTGTGTGCACCACACTCAACGCCAAATCCTAAAATCTCCAATGCTTGAACCAGCAATCATTTCTCTACTCCCAACCCGAGAACTAGCCAACTTAACAGCAGGATGGAAAAAAAATTAATAACAAGGCTGATTTCGAAAAAAATAAAATCTGCACAGGAAACTATCTACAGGCTTAAGCAAAACTTGGTCATAATCAAAAGGAAATTGGACCTTTTAGCAAGAGAAATTTGGAAAACCATTAACAGTAAGGAACCAAATGAACAGGAAAAACTACATGGCAAGGGCAAGAGCGCCACTTACCTCGATCTCCAGCGAAGCTTGGTCGGCCTCCCTTACTCTCACTCGGCACCAGCAGCAACGACACCTAAAGCAAAAATCTGGAGCGTTAATGGCGGAAACGGACAACCCAAGGATTTCGAGACCCCTAGAAATACCACGAAAACTGAATTTCTTACCGTAGGAATGAAGGTCTAGGCGAGAGCAATCTAAATCCGCTTTCAGAATCGAATTTCGTCCACAAACGCTCCCAGAATCGGCGTCCGAAGGGGAGCAGGTTCGGCGGTTTCTCCGCTTCTTTTCGCGAACAACCGCAGACTGGTTCGGTCTTTCGGGAAGATGAACAGGAGCGGTTACCTCTTAAGTCTAAACTATCCTATATATAGCATCCTCTTAATCTTAATTAGCTAATTAATTAATAATGAACAAAAGACAAGGCACAACTGCCAAGCACCCGCACCCTTTCAGAAAAATAATATTTAATATAATATTTATTAAATAGTTTTATTTTTCATAAAATACCAAAACGACGCGAAAACCAAACATCCTCGGAATTCGGCGAAATTCGCACCGTAGCTAAATATCCACGCTACGAACACAACGGCGAAGTCGAAATTAACTTTCAACGAAAAGAACTAGAGTTATACTCACCCGTAGCCAATACACAAGCATCCCCCGAGAGGCCACACCGGGTCACCCAAAATGACCCGGCTTGCTAGGGAGATCTTGCTAATAGACTACAAAATAGGCCACTCAGTTCTAAGGAGTAAAGACCACACTTCACAGATGGTACAAGCCAAGAAAACGCATCGACATAACGCCAAGCAAGAATTAAATAATTGCAGAAAAATCGGGGGCGTTACAGTCACTCCCCCTAAAAGAAAGTTTCGTCCCGAAACTTTACGCACAATAATTCTACTATAGAAGGAAACGTAACAAGCCAAATATTACAAGAATAAAACATACCAATCCAATCAGGGGAACAGTTGAGGGTGAGCCTCCCTCATAGCCGACTCTAACTCCCAAGTCCCGCTTTCCAAACCCTTATTCTTCCATAGAACTTTGACCATCGGGATGGACTTCCTCCGCAGCACCCGATCTTGAGTATCCAAAATACGGACCGGCACTTCAATAAAAGAGAGATTAGGCTCCAACTGGGGCACAACATCCAAGACTTGCCCACTACTGTGCACACACTTCCGCAATTGGCTTACATGAAATACGTTATGAAACACCTGGGAAGTTGGCTGGCAAATCCAACCTGTAAGCCGACACGCTCAACTTCCTCCTTTCAACAATCTTAAATGGGCTCCATGACATTCTCTCTCAACCCTCCTTCACACCATCTCTTACTTCCCCTATCTCCACCTCAACCTCCTCTATCTCCATTATTCCATCTTCTGAACCAACCATTCCCTCTCCACCTTTCTCCACATTTTCAGTTTCAGCCACCATCCCTCCATCCACCTTTGCCTCTACCTCTGCTCAAGCCCCACTTGAGCATGTGGATCTTCCTAGCTTAGCAGACAGGCTGTATGAGTTGCTAGCTCCCAAGCTGACATCTCTACTGGAGTCTTCCCTGGCTCCACTCCTGAAGCAAGTACAGGAGCTGTCTACCAAGCTTGCCTCCTTTTCCTCCTCCCTGGCTATCACATCTTCTGTGTGCCTTGATTCACCTCTCTCTGAACAAAGGCAGGGGAGATGCCTTATGAAGCTGCTGATATTATGTCTGCTCCAGCTCCAGCTCTTGGATGTGCTTTTGCACTAAATCTGCAGAGGCTGCTATCTATATTTGATACAGTCCATTTCAGCTATCTGCCTGCAACTCCTGCTGAAGATTTGTCTAAGGCCATTGTGCCTATAGCTACCTGTGATCCAAGCCATATTGATTCCTACATCAAATCCTGGAAGGCTGTGGATATCTCTGATGCTGATACTAAGGCCACTGTGCCTCTTTCAATTGCTACTAAGGCCACTGTGCCTCCTTTTGTTGAAACTGCTGCTACTGCTGACATAGAAATGATTCCAGCAACTGATGCTGATGAAATTGCTGCTCCGGCTCCAGTGTCTGCTCCTGTTTCTGCCTGCTCTGCTGTTGCTCTCTCTCCTCCTGCTCCTGAGGTTTCTGCAAAACTTAAAGCTCAAGAAGAGCTTATCAGAAGAATTGATGATCTGTATGATCAACATCAAAGTTCTGAGAGTGACCAATACAGGACTGATTCTGATGATTCTGCTAGAACTATTGCCAAGAAGAGAAAAGCCAGAAGTAAAGCAATGATGTCAGTCCCTCCTGCCAAAGCCAAAGACTCCAATGATATTCCATACTACATCCTGCATGGCTGCCCTATCTCTGAGCCTTGGATGCAATATTCCAAAAATCAACTGAAAGCTATGAAGAAGAAGAGGAAGCTTGACAAATATGAAAAAGGATCTTCTCAATATCAGCCTCCTCCTCCTCCTCCTCCAGATTCTGGCTCAGGTTCAGCCCCTCAAGCTCCAGTCTCCAGCCACAGTTCTTCCCAGTATTATCAAAGATCATATCAAAGGGGACAGCATCAAAGAGGATATCAACCCAGAAGGGGTAATTACAGAGGAAATCAAAGAGAACAAAGATCCTATCAAAGGGAAGGACAAGGTCACCCTGACCCTTCTTCAGGTCCTTTTCCTTACAAGCTGAAAGACACAATTGTTTCCAGGACTCCTTCTACTGTTTCTGAAATCATCAACAGATATGAATCTCCTATTCCTTTTGAAGATCCTGAGAACAACCCTGTATCCTGGACAGCCAGAATGAAAGAATTGGCTGCCCTTGATCAAATAAAAAAGGCCAGAGAACAAGGCAAGGATATTTCAAACATAACTACCTTATCAGAGCAGAGAAAGAAAGAACTGGAAAGATATACTTCAAGGAAATTTTTCAATCCAGAAGACTATATGAAGCTGCACCCTGAGGCTGTTGTTCCAAGGCCCAAATCTCAAACTTCTCTAGGTGCAGAGGATGACAGAAGGTCAAAGAAAGAAAGTCAGAATCCAAATAGAGAAATTTTATTTAAAAAGGGATCTGAAAGGAAGTGAACTGTGTAAGCTAAACATTTCATCCACCTTTGGATATCTGCTGATATTTATCTGTGATCTGCTTTACTACTATATATCTTCTCTGCATTTTGTATTAGCTTATGTATTATTGTATGCTTTTCATTTCCTATGATTGTCTGTAAATAGTAATCCTAACCCAAATAGGGGGAGATTGTTGGAACACCCTATTACTAATTTGGGTAAGGATCACTATGCTTGTCTTAGGAATCCCAGTTGACCTAGTTGTATAGTTGAAAAGGTCAACATTAGAATGAGTCTAGGGCTTAGAACTTAGGTTTGAGGCTGCCCCCAGGATCATTCTAAGATCAAGGTTGAAGAGCTTAGTCTAAGGCAATTTTCGTCGAGCTAAGGTCGACGAATCGTCGAACTCCGTTCGACGCTCTCTGAGCTCATCTTCAATAAAACGTCGAACTCCGGTCGACGATCTTTGAGCTCAGATCGACTATCTGCTTTTGCCTAGCTTCTGCTGAGTCGTCGAACTCCCCTCAACTATCTTCTAGCTCAGTTCGACGATCCCTCCCTAAAGTTATTTCTCAGGTCTCTGAGCTCAGTTCGACGATCGTAGAGCTCAGATCGACGTTTTCTGTCTGCTTGTCCATTTAATCTCTGAGCTCAGTTCGACGATCGTAGAGCTCAGATCGATGTTTTCTTTGGAGAGATCGATGCTGTCAGGAATTCAAATGCTGCTTATAATTGGAATGTTTTTGAATATTATCAGCATTTATGTCAGAAGATCTCCCAGCCGTTTGTCTTCATTTCTGGAGCAAGTTTCAAGGAATTATTCAGAGAATGTTTGCTGGACTTTCCTCTAGAAGACAAGACTATTTTTGGAAGACATTTATGACTCCCAACGGCTAATTTTGGACAAGGAAACGTCAGAGAACTATTATTCCTTTCTTCTGTGTTATTAAGATTCAGAGAATACACAAGAAGAAGAGATACGGAGATTGAAAAGTCTTCACAAGAAAAAATCTTCTTGCTGACTGAAAAGTGTTCACAATCTCATCACTCCAGACACCTTACCTTCAGCCTTCTTGCTGAAACCATCCTGTGCTGGAGATCAAAGTTCTGAAGACCTATCACCCTAGAGCAAAGCTTCTTTTCCTGAACTTTTCTACATCTCAGGGGGAGCTTTGACATCATCAATCCACTTGTGCTTCTCTCATTTGATTGAGAACAGAGAAGACACCCTTCATTCTTATTTTTCTTTTCCTGCTGTAAAAGGGTTCTTGAACTCCCTTCAAAAGTTCTGTCTGGTTCTGAGAGCCTTGTCAAAACTCAGTGGTGGCAAGACACCTTATCAAAAAAATCTAGTTTTGGTTTTTGGGCACCTTATCAAAAGCTCATTGGTGTCAGGACACCTGATCAACTCATCCTGAGTGGATTCCTACCAAGGGTGGTAGAAGAGTGGATGTACCCATGTTTTTGGGGAACCACTATAATTCCTTGTGTCTTCTGGTTTGTTTGTGTGATTTGTTTGCTGTGTGCTGTGCTTTTTACTTCTTAGTTTTTAACTTCTTACTAGCACTCTACACTATATCATAAATTGAATTTTATATGTGCTGTTTATTTCAACTATGAAAAATTATTTTAAAATACTCTATTCACCCCCCCTCTAGAGTTGAGATAGATCTTAGCCTCACTTTCAGCCTAACTTCAGTCCAATTCAGTCGGACTGAAGTGAGGCCCGACCGGGGGGGTCGGGTTCCACTCCAGTATGAGGGGGGGGAAGGGGGGAGGGAGGAGAAATAAAAAGAGGGGAAGGGGAAGAAAAGGGGAGAGAAAAATTGTATAGAGAAGAAATAGGGGTTCCCCTCTTGTATGTCGGGTTCCTCTCTGGTTCCCCTCTATTTGCATCACTTTTTGTTGAAAGTTCGGTTTTATATTAGGAAATGTTGGGTTATACACATTTTTACTATGAGAAGATTTCACCTTTAAAGTGATGAAATTTGTTGATAGGCAGACAAGAATATATTGGAGTTTATAGAGCACATGGCTTGTATTAGTGAAAAGATTAACACATGATCACGAGAAGTTATAATACACTATTTTGATCTTGGAAGATTTCACCTTTAAAGCTATGCATGAGTACTACCTATGAGCTGCAGAGCAATAAGCAGGCATGGCTTGATAATTGATGAACACCAAAAGAAAATGGTATTGTATTCGGTTACAATACATCATGTATCTGTACATTTATATAGGGATGAGTGAAAGGTAAATTCTAACCATGTGGGACTAAACTCTCGTGAAAGAAATAACAAATGGGCTAGTGTATGGGCTTTCACATGGGCCTTGCATTTATATATTTCCACAATTCTCCTTCATATGCAGGCAGTGCTGGTGACGTTCTTGAAGATAATCATGTTGGAAGATTGAAGGTGTTTGTGTATGAGCTTCCCAATAAATACAATAAGACGATACTACAGAAAGATCCAAGTTGTCTCACCCACATGTTTGCAACTGAGATCTTCATGCACTGATTCTTGTTGTCGAGCCCTGTCCGTACTCTCAACCCTGATGAGGCTGATTGGTTCTACACACCTATTTATACTACTTGTGATCTAACCCCTATTTCAGGAGAGGAACCCCTATTTCTAATATAATAGTGATATGTGTTCGCAGGTTGGAACGGATTCACCATACTTCTTTAGTTGTTTAGTTTTGATCGCCACCTTTCGTTCCTCCACGTGGCAATACAGCGGGAATCCCAAGCCAGAAAGAAATTATTTTTCCAATTTGAGAGTGGTTACAATGTGGTGGCAATTGTGGATGCAATTTTTTTAAAAATGCAAATAATGTTTGAATGTGTGACCACCAATACTATTTTTCGAACAAACATGCAGGTGTGGTCAGCTTTAGGCTATGTTTGACAACCCGGCGGGACACCGTTCCGGCGGGGATAATCCGGACTTGCGATATTTGGGAAGAAAAGGCGAGCATTAGCTTGATCTCAACGATCGTTTTAAAAGGGCCGGAGGCGCCCCATTTGGGAAGAAAAGGTGAGCACCAGCTCACGACGGCCAGCGGGGCAAAGTCAGAGAAAAGGCATTTGGGACATCGACGCATCCTCCCTTCAGCAACGGCCATTTTGAACTGGAGCAAACCGCCTTTTTTCACGCTGGCCACGGTGCTGCTCCTTGCCCACGTACCACCGGGCTAGTTCTCATCCGGAAAAATGGCGAGCACCATCTCTCCGTTTAGGATGGCATATTTCTCTCCCGTCCGGCTCGGCCCCGCTGGAACAACCTCCCACCAAAGATTCACACAGCCACCGCTCAAACCACACAACTTTCCCAAACAGAACCTAAAAATGCATCTATGGCACAAAATTAACAAAACGTACACATAACACAGGACTTTTATATAAAATTTCTAAATCATCTGAAATATTTACTACTATCACTAGACAACTACTAATATAAGAAATTGCAATACAAATAATTACTGGCTAAGAGGCATGCATTCAAGCTCCACCTCCAACTGACCACTCTCAACATTCTGGAGCTTAAGGGTGATGTCATGCATCACCCTGCCATCCACAAGAGCGATTATGTTGTCTCAGGGGAGGAACAGGATCTGGAATCGAAAACATAACCTTCTCGTTCCATACTGGGTTTAAATTACTCTTCACCACTCGTTTTTTCATCGTCTGCAACAAACAAAAGAAGAGTTATGCATATTAATGGTAGAAAAAACAGCGTAAATTATCGTTTTATTTAAACCATTCTCAAGCTTGAGCCACCTCAACAAGCCTAATGAGATTAAAAGTATTGCATACCGCGAAAGTATGATCTTCTCAAGCTTGAGCCACCTCAACAAGCCTAGTGAGATTAAAAGAAGGAAAATTTCAATAATTGAGGAGCTTTTTAAAGATGAAAATGAAACAAAAAGTCAAATATTGTCTACCTGCTAGCAGCTCTTTTTCTTGTTATCATCCTTGACCTTTTGCTTGAGCTGCCCATCTGATCGGGCCCGAAACTTGTTCATCCCCAATACCCACGTGACTCGCGCCTAGTACAAGAAACGCTTAGCTAGACTCTTCCAAGACGTTTGATCACCAGTCGCCGATTTCACGTGGGAGCGTTCTGTTGTACTAGTCAACAAGTAATTGAGCAGCTCCTCCACTTGGGAAAACGGCTCCCCTGCAGATGGGGCGGGGACACTGGCTGTCACAACCCGCATTTTCTCCGAGGAAACGGATTATCAGAGTAGGAGAAAACACGCGTCATGATGCCACGTCGAGCAGGGGATAACTGCCGACGCTCAGGCAAACCATTAAAAACTATACTTTATAGAAATTCATAAGTTAGATGATTAGGAAATCAGTTATATTTTTAAAGGTCGTATCCCTCGGCTCGGTGGATCACTTATTCCACAATTTAAAAACTATACTTATACGCTGTGGAAAATACTTTATTCAGGTTCGACATCCAAAAAGAGTGCATAAGTGTCCCCAGAGGACAACTTATACTATGCAGGACCCTACATTTAATTTATACTATATATATAGGAAAATGATCTTTTTACATTATTTGGAAAATAGTGATGAGTTTTATAAAACATGCTGATCATGAGATATACTTATAATAGTGCTTTTAGGTTTAAAAGTAACTAGCAACCTAGCATAAATCATCCCAAGAGCAAATAGACTAACTCCAGAAAAAGGTAGCAGCAAAAAGATAACATATCTAGTATCAAGGTAAAACTACTAGTGGACGCCAACAAACTGACGCGAACCCACTAGCAAGTATGTATGTCTGTAAGAAAGATGTACAAAACTACCTCACAAGACCAAGGAACTAATCTCCACAGCACGAGAGACCACCAACAACAGCACATCATAACTAGCCGCCTAATCGGCTACTAACCAGAACCTGAGGCATTCAAAGAAGAAAAGAATACCTCAGCAAGCTAAACAAGTAAAAACTGTACGGCAATGTTATGTTATAAGGTAAACAAGAAGAGTAAGCAAACCAAAACAAGCACCAATGTCCAAGGCAAGACAAAAAGAAAAGCACTAAGTGCGAGGAAACAGCAACAACCTTGCCCAAAAATAAATTCTGCAGAGTTTACCAGGCTACCATGAGCTCAAACGTTGCAAAATTACAAAGGAAGAAATATCTAACACCCTAAGCAGTGAGATATGGTAGTAACAAAAACAACGCGGATCCGGGTTGGAGGCAAACTCAGTCCCCCAACCACCATTTCCAAGAAACAAAGCTCAAGGGTCTGCATGTGAAAGCACTAGGGACCTCCCACCCCCTTGCCCAGCCCGTACCTGGAGCAAGATAAAAGAAAAGGGTGGCCACGGCTAAATTACACAACACCACCCCCATTAAGAGCTTCAAACCACCACTACTAACAACGACCCACGATTCGGCCTTTGGAAAAACATAGCCGACAAGGAACCTCAAAACCAAAGGAAATTCACTTGGGGGAGAAAATCGAGGTAAGGGAAAAGTGTTGAGATGACTCAATACAGCATGGCGTTGAGTGAGCACCACTCACTCAATGCCTAAACAGATGGTGGCGTTGAGTGAACTAACCTCACTCAATGCCAAAACAGCTATGGCATTGAGTAAGGTCCACTCCCTCAAAGCCTTCAGTAAAACAGGTTGTGGCGTTGAGTGAGCTAACCTCACTCAATGCCAAAACAGCTACGGCGTTGAGTGTGTCCACCACTCTCAACGACAGAACGGCTTTGGCGTTGAGTGAGGTCGACTCACTCAATGCCAAAGTACTTAGCCGCAAGAACAGGCCAAGTAGACCCGGCGTTGAGTGTGTGCACCACACTCAACGCCAAGTCCAAGCAGACCCGGCGTTGAGTGTGTGCACCACACTCAACGCCAAGTCCAAGCAGACCCGGCGTTGAGTGTGTGCACCACACTCAATGCCAAGCCCAAGCAGACTCGGCGTTGAGTGTGTGCACTACACTCAACGCCATTCCCTGAATTCTCCAATGCTAACTCCAGCAAGTCTAAGCACAGGGAAGGTTTCTGCTACAGCTAGAGCTGTCACGGTTCCGGTTTGGTTCCGGTTCTACTAAAACCATGAACCGAACCACTAAGGTAACGGTTCTTCAAATTAGAACCAAAACCTTATTTGGTTTGACCGGTTCCGGTTCTGGTTTCGGTTCCAGCTTAATTTTTGGAACCGTCACGTCAACGATTCCGGTTACGATTCAACAAGAACCAAAACCAAACCGGCCACTATCGGTTTGGTCCGGTTCCATGCGGTTCGGTCCGGTTCCAATCGGTTCCAACTAAAACTAAAATCAAACTTGGCAGAATTAAATAAAAGCAGGCTGCAAATAGTAAAACTCAAAACAACATTGAAATAAAAATAATTATGTTGCGCTCTTTTCGACGATCTTTTCCACGATTGGCGGGATAATATCAATTGTCTTTCTACGCGTGTAGATTTGCCACAAATTCTAGTTGGCTTGTGCACGTCTCGTCGGCATGCTCAACCGTAACAACCGCCTACAATTAGTTGTCTTTCATGGTTATTAATAAATAGTAGTTGTATATCTTCTATATTTTTTAAATAAAATATTTTAAAAAAATATGTAAGTAAAATTGAAAATATATTATATAATTGTATAAAAATAAAAATTGCACTGCAAAAATTGACTATAAACCGTACCAATGTCAAACCAAACCATACGGTTTTTATGCTTGTGAAGTTTTGTTCGGTCCAAAATCGACTCTCTTTAGTGCGATTACGGTTTGAGTTCAAATTGCATCAGCTTCACTCGTGATAGTAAGTATAAATATTATAGATAAATTATAAAATAATAACAATATAATAATAATAATAATAATAATAAACGGGTTGCGGTTCGGTTCAAATTCGGTCCGGTTCGGATCGGGTCTAAAAATCTTGAAACCACTTGAGACTTGTATGTTGCGGTTCCGGTTCCGGTTCCGGTCCGGATAATAAAATGAAAGAACCACACCCGGACCAATGTTGTTCACGGTTCCAAAATTCAAACCGGAATCCGAATAATTTGCGAACGGTTCGGTCCGGTTCTTTGCGGTGCTGGTTCGGTTCCGGTTCGGTTTGCGGTTTTCGGTTTTAAGTGACAGCTTTAGCTACAGCCACTACACAAGCAAGCACACATACATCCCAACCCGAGCCTAAGCAAGATAGATTTGCATATAAATTAAACTATAGTTTTTCTCCTCTACCCGACTACAAATACTGCACAGGAAAATCGACCCAACCCTCAACCCTCACTCAGCCCGAGTACAAGGCCTCCTCTACTTACAGTTGGAGGAGAATAAAAAGAAAGGGCTGCAGCTAGGAGTACGACTGAGCAGGAAATTCATAACAAGTATGATGAACATAAACTGAAATCGAAAAACGAGCAATGGTTTCTATCCTAGGGCTAACAGGGTATCAAGGAGATAGACAAAAAAGAATAACACGGCAAGGGCAAGAATACCACTTGCCTCAAATTTTCAGCGAAGCTTGGTCGGCGTCCTTTACTCTCACTTGGCAACATCAGCAGCAACACCTAAAGCAGAAATCTGGGGCTTTAATGGCGGAAACGGACAACCCAAGAAATTCGAGACCCCTAGAAACACCACGAAAACTGAATTTCTTACCGTAGGAATGAAGGTCTAGGCGAGAGCAATCCAAATCCGCTTTCGGAATCGAATTCCGTCCACAAACGCTCCCGAAATTGGCATCTGAAGGTAGCGGTTCCGGCGGTTTCTCCGCTTCTTTTCGCGAACAGGCGCAGACTGGTTCGGGAAGATGAACAGGAACGGTTCTCTTAAGTCTTAACTATCCTATATATAGCATCCTCTTAATCTTAATAGCTAATAAATTAAATAATGAACAAAAAGGCAAGGCAAAACCGCCAAGTACCCGCACCCTTTCATAATAATATTTAATATAATATTTACTAAATAGTTTTATTTTTTATAAAATACAAAACGACGCGAAAACCGAACATCCTCGGAATTCGACGAAATTCGCACCGTAGCTAAATATCCACGCTACAAACATAATGGCGAAGTCGAAATTAATTTTCGACGAACAGAACTCGAGTTATACCCACCCGAAGCCAAAACACAAGCATCCCCCGAGAGGCCACACCGGGTCACCCAAAACGACCCGGCTTGCTAGGGAGTCTTGCCAATATACTACAAAATAGGCCACTCAGTTCTAAGGAGTTAATACCACACTCCACAGATGGCACAAGCCAAGAAAATGCGTCGACGTAACGCCAAGCAAGAATTAAATAATTGCAGAAAAATCGGGGGCATTACAGTCACTCCCCCTAAAAGAAAGTTTCGTCCCGAAACTTTACGCACAACACTTCCACTATAGAAGGAAAAGTAACAAGCCAAATATTACAAGAAGAAAACAAACCAATCTAATCAGGGAAATAGTTGAGGGTGAGCCTCCCTCATAGCCCACTTTAACTCCCAAGTCACGCTTTCCAAACCCTGATTCTTCCATAGAACTTTGACCATCGGGATGGACTATCTTCGCAGCACCCGATCTTGAGTATCCAAAATGCGGACCGGCACTTCAATAAAAGAGAGGTTAGGCTCCAACTGGGGCACAACATCCAAGACTTTCCCACTACTGCGCACACACTTCCGCAATTGGCTTACATGAAATACGTTATGAACACCTGGGAAGTTTGCTGGAAAATCCAACCTATAGGCTGACACGCCAATCCGTTCAATGATCTTAAATGGGCCCACATACCTCAGGTCCAATTTCCGGTTTTTACCGAACCTCTTAACACCAACCATCGGGGAAACCTTAAGAAACACAAGGTCCCCTACAGAAAACTCCAAGTCAGACCTACGCCGATTGGCATTCTTTTCATATCTCTCCTGAGCTATACGAAGCTTTTCTCGAATAAGCTTCACCGCGACTTCCATCTCCTCGAGCGCATCCGGACCCAACAAGGGTCTCTCACCAGACTCAACCCAAAACATAGGAGTTCTACAGCGCCTCCCATACAAAGCTTCAAACGAAGCCATTTGCAAACTTTCTTGATAACTGTTATTGTATGCAAACTCCATAAGTCGCAATCGCTCATCCCACGCTCCACCATGGTCTAGAATATAGCATCTGATCATATCCTCAACTATCTAGTTCACCCGCTCCGTCTTCTCATTGGTCTGTGAGTGGTAAGCAGTAGAATACCTCAGATCTGTACCCAAACCCTCTTGTAGACTCTGCCAAAAACGAGAAGTAAACTGGGAGTCTCGATCAGAAATGATGCTAACAGGCACACCGTGCAATCTGATTACCTCATTCAAGTACAACTCTGCTATCTTATTCATCAGATAGTCAATCTTATACGGCACGAAGTGAGCACACTTCGTCAGTCTATCCACTATAACCCAAACAGAATCAAATCCCCTTGGAGATTTCGGTAAGCCCGTGATGAAGTCCATAGAAATACTTTCCCACTTCCAAGTCGGGATCTCTAGCGGATTCAACTTGCCACCAGGGCTTCCGTGATCGGCCTTCACGTGCTTGCAAGTGTGGCACTCAGCAACAAATCGGGCTATATCACTCTTCATCCCATACCACCAGGAAATTTACTTCAAATCACGATACATCTTTGTAGATCCCGGATGGTAGGCAACACTGGATCCATGAGCCTCTCTGCATATCATACCCCTGATGTCTCCGACAGCGGGGATGCAAAATCTGCCACGGTACTTCAAAGTACCCGCATCATTGATGGAGAAATCTGGCAACTCCCCTCTCTCTGTCCTGAGGTATAAGTGCAGAAGGTCTGGATCATCCTTCTGGTGCAACCTAGTAAGGGAAATCCAAGACGGCTCTGCCACTGCCAAACTACTCTGCATGTCACAGCATCCCACTGAGATATCCATAAGGAGGAACTCTTCCACTAAACGATCGGCGGAGAGATTAAAGATCTTCCCCGTCTTCCAGCTCAGGGCGTCGGCCATTACATTGGCCTTTCCTGAATGATACTGGTTCTCTACGTCATAATCGGCCATATACTCTAGCCACCGCCGTTGGCGCAGATTCAACTCCTTTTGCGTGAACACGTACTTCAGGCTCTTGTGATTAGTGAAGATCTTGCACTGAGTCCCATAAAGTAGATGCCTCCACAGCTTCAACGTATAAATCACCGCTGCAAACTCAAGGTCATGTGTAGGGTAATTTCTCTTATGAGTCTTTAATTGTCTTGACCCATATGCAATCACTTTTCCAACCTGCATCAACACGCAACCCAGACCAACATGCAAAGCATCCACGTACACATCATACTCCACACCCTCAGTAGGTAGGGTCAAAACGGGAGTAGAGCACAATCTGCTCTTGAGCTCCAGGAAGGCTTCTTCACACTTCTCGCTCCAAACAAAGGTCGCGTTCTTCTGAGTCAACCTGGTCAAAGGTGCAGCCAGGGTAGAGAAACCCTCCACAAACCTCCTGTAGTAGCCGGCCAACCCTAGGAAGCTTCTGATCTCCTTGGGAGTGCCCGGCCTGCTCCAATCCATCATTACTGCGATCTTTTCTGGGTCGATCGAGAGCTCATCCTTGTTCACCACGTGGCCCAGAAACGAGACCTGAGGCAACCAAAATTCGCACTTGCTCAACTTGGCGAATAATTTGTGATTCCTCAACTCCGATAGAACCAAGCACAGGTGTTGTTCATGCTCCTCAGCGCTGTGGGAATAGACCAACACGTCATCGATGAAAACCACAACGAACTTGTCTAGGAAATCCTTGAACACTCGGTTCATCATATCCATGAAAGCTGATGGTGCATTGGTCAGACCAAACGACATCACCAAGAACTCAAAATGACATGCCTCGATCTAAACGCAGTCCGTGGAATATCTGCCTCACGGATCCTGAGCTCATGATAGCCAGAACGAAGATCGATCTTGGAAAACACTGTGCTACCGCGCAACTGATCAAATAAGTCATCGATCCTCGGCAGAGGGTACCTGTTCTTAATAGTGACTTTGTTCAACTCCCTGTAGTCGATGCAAAGCCGCATCGACCCATCTTTCTTCTTTATAAACAAAACAGGAGAACCCCAAGGCGACGAACTCTGCCTGATAAACCCCTTTTCCAATAACTCATCCAACTGGACTCGCAACTCCTCTAACTCACGAGGGGCCATCCGGTACGGCGCCTTAGCAATAGGACGCATACCCGGTTCCAAATCAATCACAAATTTGACATCCCGATCGGGAGGAAGACCAGGAAGGTCATCAGGAAAAACATCAGTGAAACCACGAACAACGGGAATCTCTTTTAAGCGTGGTACACTAACAGCGGTCCCCACCACCGAGACTAAACAAGCAGAACAAAAAGAAAGAAACAATTTCTGAGCACATACCGCAAAAAAGACAGGAGAATCTTGGCACGGGTCAGCATACACACATCCCGGCTGACCATTGCCCTTGATGAAGTCCAAGCGCTTCCCTTTGCACTGAATGACCGCATCATACTTAGACAGCCAGTCCATGCCCAGAATAACATCGAAGTCCTCCAGATCAATCATCTTCAAGTCTGCCTTTGCAAGAAAGTCCCCCAACAAAATAGGGCATTCAAAAAGGCCCAAATCTGATATCACAGATTCACCAGAAGGGAACTTGATGCGGAAGGTATCACGAACTCGATCTAGAGTTAACCGATGTTGCTCCACAAAGGCTCTAGCCACAAATGAGTGGGTAGCGCCGGAGTCGAACAGAACACGCGCCCAACGGTTCTTTTCCTTAAATTTCCCTATAGGAGTATACAACTAAGGAACTACCAAAACAAAACTGTAACGATTCTAACAAATAAAACCTTCAGGTTGGAAGAACAACTAACCTGAGATGACCATAGTCGAAGCTTGAGCCTCCTCGGAAGAGATCACGTTCAGCTTTCCTTTACCCTTGTCCACACGCTGAGGCGGTGGTAGTGCCTGAAGTGGAACTGCATGAAGAGCAGGCTGGACCTGAGGACACCTAGACTTAATGTAACCCTTCTGCCCATACTGATAGCAGACTTTATCCTTGGACCAGCACTGGGCAGCATCATGCCCGGGTCGCTTGCAAATAGAACAGGAAAAATCCCTCCTAGGAGCACCCTCAATAGCATGAACTTGCTCCTTCTTCTGAGCTGCTGCCTTTTTAAAACACCTCTCAACAGGGTAGCCTGACCGGCCACAGAAGCTACACACCACCTTGCTCTTCTTTCCCGAAGCAGCACCGGGTACCTGGGGTTTCTTCTCCTCAACAGACTTCCTCTTGTCCTTCCTCATTTGCTGGCCTCTGCTCTTTGCGGTCTTGATAGCCTCCACCTTCAGAGCATCCTCCACTACCCCTGCATAAATCTCTAATCCATAAGCACTGGTCAACTGCTGAACCTCGCTCCTCAAGCCACCAAGAAATCGCTTGAATCGATCAGCCTCAACACTTACCAACCCAGGAGCAAACCGGCTCAACTTGCTGAACTCTATCTCATACTCACCGACCGTGAGTTGCCTTTGCTTCAGGTGGAGGAAGTCGTTCATAAGATGGTCACGCTCGACCGAAGGCGAGAACTTCCTCAGCAGCATTTCCTTGAATACTTCCCAAGTGCAACCAGCTACCAAGCTCTCCTTTTCTCTAAGCCACCAACTCTTAGCCAAACCCTTGATCTGATAGACGGCTATCATCACTCTCTGATCATCTGTAATACTGAAGTACGAGAACATCTCCTCCATGGAGATCAGCAAATCGTCTATGACCATGAAATTTGCCTTCCCATCATAAGTAGGAGGGCTAAGTCTCTGAAACTGCGAGATAAACGCCATCTCCGCTGGCACCACCACTGGAGGTCTCAGGGGTGCAGGAGGAGGAGGAACAGCTAACCCCCCTGCAGGGCCTTGCACTCTCTAAGTCTGTCTTACCACAACTGCCACCAGAGACTAGATCTGGGCTCGCACCTCCACCATCTGCCTGCTCAAGGAATCGCTACTCTGTCGCAGGCTCTCGATCACCGCATCATTCTGCGCTCCCGATGACTCGCCCTCAGATAGGGGGGTCGATCTAGTCGAAGGGCGTCTCACCATCCTAAAATCATAACAACAATAGTAAGATCATAGTACAACAGCTGCAACTAACTACAAGTACAGACAATACATACATAAATATGAACTTAAAGCTGCTAAACTTGCTCTGGGAGTTTATTTTTTTACAAGCATTGATGTTATGCCTTAACCTAGGATGGTTAACAACCACCATACTAACTCTTGTGCCTAGATCGAGAATGCATGACTTTATATTATTATTTACTCGAAAACTTATGTGTGTACATATGTCATCCTGCTAGTCTTTAGCTTGGCACGTTGTGCTTATGCAATTTTATGATATGCATGTTTGTGCTATGCATTTTAAAAAGAAAGGCCCTAATGCATGTTATGAGCGGCGTACACATGAAAATGTTATGCATCCCATACTACATAACATCCTCATGCAACGAAAAAGAAAACGAGCTAGTCGCATGTAAGACCCCCTTTTTTTTTCTTTATAAAACCCGGGGTCTTAGGCCCAGAGTCGCCGCTTTGCGGCGACACCTTCACGTCCTGAAGGGTCATCACCACAAGGCGCCGATTCTGCCGGCCAATTCGATCATAGAAAGGTAGCACAATAATTGAAGTAAGAGCAAGTCCATAGAAAGTAAATCACATATATAAAATAAAATCTCCACGAAGGGAGTGTCCACAAAGTAACAATAATCAGAGTACTATAAATGCGGACTTATGCCCGGTACATCATAACCTCACTACAAATCTCTCATGCGGAGCAAAAACAGAAACTACTCAGGGTCGAGACTCACGGTCCCGGCTGTATGAACTCCGGAGCTAGACTGCCCCATCTCCAAGCGCACCGGTCTCTGGGGCCGCTCCTCCATGCTGGGCTCCACGATCCCCTAAATGATGCGGTTCGAAAACCGTTAGTCATAAAGACTAAGCCCTATCATCCCCTACCCCTTCCCACATGGCTCCTAAGCACCGAGCGGAGAGGAAGAAAGGGAAGGACATGAAGGTGGAGATTAAATCAAGAAACAAATGGCAGCGGAACTAATCTAGCAATTCTATAATAATATGACAGAAACAGAAAGTAAAAAAAGGTAACCTTAACTTATGTGCGAAAGCGCATAAGCCAAGGGATCTTCTGCAAGGCTCCCATCGTATAGAGTGTCTCATACCACTTATACGTTGGGGTGTCGGCTATCAAACAATAGCATATGTTTATATTGAAATTAACCTTAATTTATAAACTTGCTCACACAAGCTTATAGACCAAGGGGTCGTTTTGCAGGTCCTAACGTATAAGCGTCCCATACCACTTATACTTTAGGTGTCAGGGTTAAATGAATCGATTATGCTATGACATGCAAGTGGGTATGATGAAACATGCACGTGCAACTCACACACCCGACTCTGTGCACACAGACCTTTAGTTCCACCTTTCGGAGCCGTTACCTCCCAGGATACCTCCGTAGTGGCAGACGGAAGCGGTGGGTTGGGCCTCGCCCACCTCTAAACCAGTAAAGCACTACCGGTCAGACCTATCATACGCCTCAATGCTTGGTGCACTAAGCGGACGCCTGCGTACTCTTGCCGGCTGGCGCACCGGACTTCTGTTGGCAAAGTGCTAACCACACTTGCCGAGTCAGCGTATTGGCGTCGGTGCATTGACCCTCCAATACCGAAGACCCACCACCTTAATTTTCATTCCTTTTTATGCACATGCAAGTTTAATCGTAAACACGCAAAAGCCGAGCCGAAGCTCCCCGGACCAAAACGTCCATCTCCAAACCAACTGAGCCGAAGCTCCCCGGACCATCCCGTCCGTCTCTTAACCAACCGAGCCGAAGCTCTCATCAATCTTCCTGTGCCAACAGTGTTTGTGAAGGGTGCAGCCCTAGTTACTAAGTTACTCTTGTCGGTTTGTTATTACAGTTTACGTTAGCCCAGGACTGCCCCCGGTATTCCCCGTGAAGGGCTCTCAAGGGGCACTAGGAACCAAGACGGCGGCATTACGGCCCGAAGTTCCCTTTCACAAGGCACTTATTGTTATTGGTTGATCTCCCTTAACCCGATTCTCTTCTCATATTACGATAGACTATCCTAGAGTGATTTTAAACCTTCCACTCTTCGGGGAAGATGATCTTTCGTCGAACCCGAGAGCACCCCTTAACTCTAGCTATCACCACTTCTCACTACTCTTCATATCATCTTATCGTGATACCATCCACAATTGTCCACCCAGACAAAATGATTAACTCCAATGACTTCCTCAGATCATGTCATATTGCATTTCACAAATTTGTTATATGCAGACCGACCTAGACTATATGTCGAACCGGCTATGCAATGATCTAATACTCATTCAAATGCCCTAAATTATTTACTGGAGACTTATCATGATATAACTAGCCTAAATCCAGAAAGGGGTAATTTTCCTAATTTATCTGATGTTTAATTAATTTCCTCGAAAGACCTAAGGGTTACCGGTTTGAACATGAACTACCGTAAGTAATCATGCAAGATGTCCAGAAATATTACTATAAGTATTATGTTATCCCAATATGGTAAATCCAAAGTATCACAATTTTTCTATCATCAAAAGGGCACTAAAACTATTTTAGAAATAATCTCTATCTTTTGTTATTTATGAATCAAGTACAGAAAATATCCATTCAAAAATTATAAATTAATTATACTAGGCAGATAAGACATTCAAAATAACATTGGCTAGGTTTCATAATTTTCCAACAAGTATATCATCCATAATTAATTTTTAAACCATAAAACCCCTTTCTAACATCTGTGAATGAAGTACTAGAATTACTTAACTAAAAATCATACAAAAATTCAGGGGCAACTATTCTGACCTAAAACATTTACCTCGAAGATTTCATGAGGTTTCAATGAACAGAAATTTCTAAACAATTAAAACATCATTTAAGGCCATAACAAGCTTTACAAATGATGTGCTAGCAATAATCAACATAAAATTCCAGAAAAATTGCTATAAGTTCTACCTGATCCAAAACTCACTCTACCCGAATTTCACAGCTTTTAAGTAAGGTTTAGTGACTGGTTTTACCTATTTGATATTTTACCCTAAAACTAAGGTTAGGGTTTTAAGGTGTCTACTTGTCTCCAAATTCTCCAAGATTCCATCCAGACGATTCTTATCAGGCCTTTGTCAACTCTACAGAGTTTCAAGGTAATATAAGAGCAATTGCCCACATATCCTTCACAACCCTCAAAACCCTCCATCTAGGGTTTGAGTTTGGATCCTAGGGTAAACCAACCCTAAACCACACCATTTTCTCCAAGTGGGTTATAATAACCCTTACAAGTCAGTGGTCAAGATATCAGCCTCACTAGAGGTGACTTGACCTTTCCAAACTCTTAGTGCACTTTTTACTAAAAGATGTCTCACTAATGCCTAGTTAAGGGTAGAAGATTTCCTACCCAAAACTCCTCCAAACTAGTTGGAATTTTGTACAGATCTAGGTTTTATAGCCAGGGACCACTCACCAAAATTTGTGAGGGTTTGGAGGTCATTTGACCACTTAAATAAATTTCTCTAACTTAATTAAATTAAAACAAAAACTTTAGGCAAAGTATCTCCAAAAATTCCCATTTTTTGTCTGTCTTTAGGTATAGCTAAGGTTAACCCCCTACCCAAATCTCAGGTCATTTAGACAAGGGACGAAGAGTGGGCATCCATTTTAATTTCTGTCCAACTCTAAGTACAGCCCCCACTAAAACGGGTGCTGCGGTCGAACCGCTTACCCAAACGGGTTGAAATTAATTTTAAATTAAACTAGACTCAAAGGGCTACAACTTTCGTGACTGGTAATGTTTCCTAAAACGGCCTCTAAGTGCCTCGTTGTGCAGCATCAAAATATGCTCATCTAAGTATGAAAGTGAAGGGATAGATACTACTCTAGAGGGGGGTGAATAGAGTTATCAAATTTTGCACAGACAAAACTTAATAGTCTACCCAACTCCCTTGGAGTGAAGTGCGGAATGAAAAGATTATAGATATTGATTTAACCTTAAAGCCTAACACAAGTGATGTGTACAAACACAAGCTAACTGTAATTACAGTTAAGCTTGGAAAAACCTAATCAGCAACTAGCAACCTAGTTATATCTAATCACAGCCACAATGCAGGAATTAAACAATGGAATCCAGACGACACAAGGAAATTTATAGTGGTTCCCCAAACAACTTGGGTACGTCCACTCTTCTACCCACACGGTAGGAATCCACTCAGGTTTTTGATCAGGTGTCCTGCCACCAACAGGATCTGCTTCAGGTAGATCCAGAAACCCTTTAGACTTTTGATCAGGTGTCTAAAAACCAAGCACAGGTTTTTGATCAGGTGCCCTGCCACCAAGGGATACTTTTGAAGGGAGTAATAACCCTGTACAGGAGGGGGAAGAAGGTTAAGATGTCTTCTCTATTTTACAATAGATTAGAGAAGCACAAAAAGCTTGCACTGAGCTAGAATGCTCTAAAGAATCAAGGCTCCCCCTGGCTCAAAGATGTCCAGGTGAAGTCTTGCTTCAGTGCAGAAAAACTCTTCAGAAAGTTCTGAAGGAAAAGCTACAGGAAGAAAGTAAATAATAAAATCAAATATCTTCAAGCAGCTATCTTCTTCTTCTTCTTCTTCAAAGGAACTCTGAGTTGAACTTCCTGAAAGCAGGAGAACTCAGGTGAAGAAAAGATGAAGATCTTAACACTTCTCAGTTAGATGGAGATTGCTGAGAGCAGGAAGCTTGAACTAGATGAAGGCTTGAGAGCTTGAGAATATGTGTAACACTGGTTAGCTATTAGCTAGCTTGAATCCTTCTTCAAAGGGTCCTTTTTGTAATCATCAGCAAGCAACGGCTCTCTTCCATTTGAATTATTTGTCTTCTTCTAAGCCTTGAGACCTGGGCTGTAAATATCAAGAAGACAGAAACATCTCTGCAGCAAAACATTCTATAAAGGGAATAAACCACTTTCTAAGAAGCTGCAGGCTTAAATCAAATAACAGAAGGACTAAATAAAGTCACATCAGAAATAATCTCTTTATAGCAAAAAGAAGACTTTTCAGTCTAACGGCTATAAAGGGCTGACAATAGATAAAGTAAATTAAAATGACAGCTAATAAGACAAACAACTTTATCTTAAAGAGATTTTACTCAGGCAAAAGAGATGGAGCAAATATTGCCTGGTAATTTTATCATACAGCTTAAAATAATGTGCCAGAAAATGTATTAATTAATTAAATATAATAAATAAATACAAAATACAATGGCAGACAGAAAACGTCGAACGACCCTCGAAGATCGTCGAACGACGCACGGAGATCGTCGAACTATCGGGCAGATAGTCGAACGATCCAGATAGTCGACCTATCGAAGAAGATAGTCGAACTACCCTAGCAGATAGTCGAACTATCAGAACAGATAGTCGAACTATCAGATAGTCGATCTATCTAGGACAGATAGTCGAACTATCAAAAGGCAACAGATAGTCGAACTATCAACAGATAGTCGAACTATCAAGACGAAACAGATAGTCGAACTATCAACAGATAGTTGAACTATCAAAGCGGAACAGATAGTCGAACTATCAACAGATAGTCGAACTATCAAAACGAAACAGATAGTCGAACTATCAACAGATAGTCGAACTATCAGATAGTCGAACTATCAGAACAGATAGTCGAACTACCTCGCCAAGCAGATAGTCGAACTATCAACAGATAGTCGAACTATCAACGCAAAACAGATAGTCGACCTATCAACAGATAGTCGAGCTATCAACGCAGACAAAGCGTCGACCAACTGATAGACGATCGTCGATCAGCCGATAGACGATAGTCGAGCGGCGTTCGACTATTGTCGAACGAAAAACTTACTTAACCAAATTCTCAATCTGGAAAAGTGAGGACTCTACAACAAGACTCCTAACCATTGACCATAAGTATTTCTTGGGTCAAGGGGCACAAAGGAGAGGGCTAAACTCAAATCAAAACTAGGGTACCAACAATCTCCCCCTATTTGAGTTAAGTCTCTCAACATCTAAAACATACAGCTAGCTAAAGAGCAATAAAATAATACAGGAAAGATTTAAGAATTAACTAGCAGATTATCAAACAGATAAACAAATATAGCACAACAGTTAATCAAACTATGGATCAACAGAGTCAGGCTTAGAAACAGAAGAACTAGAAACAAAAGAGATTTTCCTTAAGGGATCATCAGATTCTTTCTTTGACATTTTCAGGTCCTGCGCACCAATGATCTTCAGCTCTGTAGCTCTTGGGACTACTGCTTCAGGATGTTT
This sequence comes from Platanthera zijinensis, assembly GCA_039513925.1. Classification (NCBI taxonomy): domain Eukaryota; kingdom Viridiplantae; phylum Streptophyta; class Magnoliopsida; order Asparagales; family Orchidaceae; genus Platanthera; species Platanthera zijinensis. The sequence continues at coordinate 162,656,149 of CM077080.1, forward strand.
TTCCATATATTTTGATGGATCAAAAATCTCAGGGTTAACCTGGAACTTTTCAAATTCTTTCTTTCTGTAAGCTGACATGGTAGTTAGACCAGTCGCATCTTTTCCTTCTGCTGTAGCTTTTCTTATTTGGGCTGCTCCTACTAGCTCTTGAAAGCGAGCCATCCTAAAGTTAGGATCGAGCTCAGGATTTTCATACACAGGCTCAGGAGAAGCAGCATCAGCTATTTTATCTTGAATAACTAGATAAGACATTAGAGTATACTTAGCAAAAAGGGTTCTTGCTAGAAATTTTTAACACAAAGTAAACTATTTACCTTTTGAAACAATTTCCTCAGACTGAACTGGAGATGGAGATGAAATTCTCTTCATTGGAGAAGGAGGTGGGGAAAAGGTTGGTCTTTGAACCACAGTCTCCTTTATTTGTCTTTGAGAACCAGAAAATGATTTGCCTTGAGAGCTTTGATAACCTTGTCTTGGCTGGGGCTGAAAGGAAGCAGATCTTCCAAAAGAGGCAGCAGGATTAGCTGATAGGTTCCCAGAGGCTCCTGCACCTGGAGGAGGAGGAGGACCTCTGGGAGTCCATCTTGAGACAGGACTATCATACCTCTTAGTCCTTTTTCTTTCTTTCTGCTGATTCTTTGAAAACCTCATCCAGTGCTGAAAATCCTTGGATTTAGGGTCAATGCCCTTCAGAATGTAATAGGGAATATCATTATCCTTACTGGGAGGTGGAGGAGGAGCAGCTTTTCTTTTCTTTGAGGCAGCTTTCTTTCTTTTTGACTTCTCAGAAACATCAGAATCATCATCATCATCAGAATGAGATGAGGGAGGATTTTCATAAGGATCATAGGCTTCTGAAACAGCCTTTTCTTTAAGCTTTGAAACAGATTTCTCTTTTTCCTCTTCCATGGCATCCAAAGCCAGAAGGGAATCTAAGTCCAACCCTGGAGAGTCATCCCAGATGGTTGACTTTTCAATTTGCAGATCTTTCTCTTTCTCTTTTAAAGATTGAACTCTTAAATCCCAGGCTGCTCTTGCTTGAACTTCTTCCAAATTCAGAACAGGAGAGTCAACTTTGACTTCATCTTTATTTTCAGATTCATCCTCTCTATCATCTAAAAAGGACTCCAATTCAGGATCTACTTGAGTAGCAGGAATACTTGGATCAGCTTCAGAGACAACTGCTACGATCTGAGTAGCTAGATCTTCTCTAATAACATCTGTAGAATTATGAATACATATCTGCTAAATAAGCGATAATCATTCCTTCAAGGTATTCACAAACTATCAAATTAATCGACTCATCAACAAAACGAATGAAAGAGTTACCTTCATACTTAACCATCTCCCATGATTCATTCAGATATGAAGTTATAATTCCTTCTAGGAATCTAGCAATCACAGTCTAGATCTTCTAAGCAGACTTTAACTGCAATCTCAGATAGCAAGATTCCATCTGCTATTTCCTTCTCAGACAAAACTGGAGCTATTACTTCCTCAGCAGGAGCTATTTCTTCCTGGGCAGTCATTACAGCATCTGGAACTATTTCTATCTCAGCTGGAGCTATTTCTTCCTGGGCAGTCATTACAGCATCTGGAACTATTTCTATCTCAGCTGGAGTTATTTCTTCCTGGGCAGTCATTACAGCATCTGGAACTATTTCTATCTCAGCTTGAGCAGATTCTTCCTGGGCAGACATCACTGTATCCTTTATAGCTGGAGGGGAGGCAGGATGGTCTGAGGCATCTTCATTGAACATCTCCCCCTGCCTGATTTCAGTGGATACTGAAACCAGGCCCCTTGAGGAAGATGGCTCAGCAGATTTTGAAAGGAATTTGATGGAGGCAGATAAGAGATCAATGGAGGCTGCAAGGGGAGCGATTGCCTCTTCAATCATGGTTTTGATTGAGGGGGTAATCAGCTCCACAATGCGGGAGATAAGCTCAGGAGAGATCTCAATAGATGAAGGATGTGAGGTGGATGGAGCTGCAGCAGATATGGTAGTGGTGCTGGGATGAGAAACGGTGTGGACAGGGGATCGAGCAGGAGATAGAGCAGGTGATGGAGCAGGAGAGTTAATTGGGGAATGAATTGGGGAATGAACGGGAGATACAGGAGGAGTAGAAATTCTCTCTGATCCTAACAAATCAAAGCTAGGAGCAGATATCCTAGCCAGATGAGCAGGTAGAGGAGAAGCTGGAGGGGAAAGAGGAACAACCGTAGTTGTTTCTGGAGCAGCAGAGGAAGAAGGTCGTACTTCAGCTGAAGTTGATGGTACTTCAACTGAGGCAGACAGCAATGCAGAGGAGGAGGAAGGAAGAGCTGAGCCAGCTTCAACATGGTGAGGAGTGACTGATTCAGTCCTTGTGTCCTCAGATGTTGCTGGAGCAGGTTTCACAAACGTTCTCTTCCACTTAGAGAACAAGTTGGGATCCATCTTCTTGCTCGCATTGATTGTTGTTGCAGTTGAACTCAGCAGCTGGGGGTATTTTTCTTTAAGGAAGATTCCAATGACCCTTCCTAGGGTGACTTCCTTCTTACCAGTCTTTTTCCTGATTAAATCAAACACAACTGCTGCCCAATCGATCCTTTTTCGATTAACAATCGCACACATGAGTGCGAATTGCTGTCTTGTTATATTGTCGTGGGCAGAGTGCTTACCCAGGAGCACTTTTCCTACTAACTCAGCCAGAAACTTGATTTTGAAAGGAAAATTCACTTTGAGCAGCTTCGTGGGAATGCCCTCAGCATGTCCCAGCTCAACCAGCATTCTTCCAAATTCCTGAGCGTCTTGCTCATAATCCTCATCACCAATAACTAATCCAAAAACATCAGATAAAACGGCCAGAGTCAGGATTACCTCTTCTCCGCCGATGGTACCGATCATCGATTCATCTGTGGAAGACGACGTGAAAGCCCATTCTTTGATTTCTGGAACGTTGATCTTAATCCTTTCAGACATTAACTTCTCTAAACCCTGATCCCTGCATAGCTGTAGAACTTCTACTATTCCTGCATCGCAGCTGCTGAATGCGTCGAAATCCACGCTAAAACCTGCATCAAACTTCACGACGGCTAAAACTGATGGAGAGACCGCCATGGATTCGCTGGAGAAAGCTCGAGAAAGCTGCAGAGAACGAAGAAGACGAAACGCCCGGAAATCGCAAGCGGGAAAGCAGAATGCGAAAGGGCACGCTCCGTCGACGATAAAACACAAGATCTTTTAACCTAGGTCGACTATCGGCTTTATATTAGACCGGAAATAGTCGATCTATTAAAAAGATAGTTGACCCGATAGTCGAACGGCCGTTCGACGATCGGCTCAGAAGTAGAGTAGTCGAACCATCGTTCGGCTATTTCTGGCTTCACAAGCAACAAGCTGTCGTCGTTCAGAGATCGACGATGAGCTCAACATGTTCGACGATGGTCGAACGTCGATCGACGATCTTCAAACAGATAAGCTATCATTAACCAGAGGTCGACGATAGGCTTAATCCGTTCGACGATCTTCGATCATCGTTCGACGATCTTCAAGCAGATTTCAACATAGGCAGATATTGTCACACTTAGTCTCGTCCATTAATCATGCCTAGTTGAACTAAAAAGAACAGATGCTTCTGTTCATCTAAAGGCTTGGTGAATATATCACCTCTCTGAAACTCAGTGGATATGAACTCAAGACAGATCTTGTTCTTTTCCACACAATCTCTCAGGAAATGGTGCCTAATCTCAATGTGCTTGGTTCTAGAGTGGTGCACTGGATTTTGTGCAATTGAGATAGCACTGGTACTATCACACATGATCTTGGTGTTCTTGTGTGAGTAACCATAATCCACAAGCTGGTTTTGAATCCACAGGATCTGTGAACAACAACTGGCAGCTGCTATATATTCAGCCTCTGCAGTTGAAGTTGAGACAGAAGCCTGCTTCTTACAGAACCAAGAGACCAATCTCTCTCCCAGGAACTGGCAAGTTCCTGAGGTGCTCTTCCTGTCAACTCTACAGCCAGCATAGTCAGAATCAGAATATCCAATTAATTCAAACTCTGACTCAGCTGGGTACCAAAGTCCTAGATCTGGACATCCTTTCAGGTATCTCAGGATTCTCTTTAGAAGAATCAGATGAGATTCCTTGGGGTTGACCTGGAATCTAGCACAAAGGCATGTAGCAAACATTATATCTGGCCTACTTGTAGTTAGATATAATAGGGAACCAACAATGGCCCTAAAATTCTTTTGATCAACTGGCTTGCCGTGATCATTAGAATCAATAACTACATTAGTAGCCATGGGTGTAGGCATTGCTGAAGCATCAGCCATCCCAAATTTCTTTACCAATTCCTTGGCATATTTGGATTGGGAGATGAAGATACCATCAGCATCTTGCTTAACTTGGAGACCAAGAAAGTAAGACAGCACACCCATGCTACTCATCTCAAACTTGGAATGCATCAAGTTGGAAAACTTTTTGCACAGTTTGGGATCAGTGGAGCCAAAAATAATATCATCTACATACACCTGAACTAACAGGATTGTGTCCTTGTGATGCTTGACGAAAAGGGTTCTATCAACTACTCCCCTAGTAAAGTTGTGCTCTAACAGGAAACTAGATAAGGTCTCATACCAGGCCCTAGGAGCTTGCTTTAGTCCATAAAGAGCTTTCTGTAACTTAAAAACATGAGAAGGCTGAGTTGAAGAAACAAACCCTGGTGGTTGTTCAACAAACACCTCTTCCTTAAGCTCACCATTTAGGAATGCACTTTTGACATCCATTTGGAACACCTTAAACTTCATGAAGGCTGCATAGGCCAAGAAGATCCTTATTGCTTCTAGCCTTGCAACAGGAGCAAAGGTTTGGTCATAGTCTATTCCTTCCTCCTGTCTGTAGCCCTGAGCTACAAGCCTAGCTTTATTCCTTACTATAATTCCATTTGCATCTAACTTGTTTCTATACACCCACTTGGTGCCTATGATCAGTTGGCCTTTAGGTCTTGGAACCAAAGTCCAAACTTTACATCTCTCAAACTGATTGAGCTCCTCTTGCATTGCAATGATCCAGTGGGGATCTAGCTCTGCATCTTTAAAGGTGAGGGGCTCAACCTGTGAGAGGAAACAAGCATGCATCACATCCTGTCTTAATTGGTGTCTTGTTTGCACACCAGCTGATATGTCTCCAATCACTTGAGATGTGGGATGATCTCTAAGTGTGACAATATCAGCAGGTGGGATGTGATCTTCAGTAATAGTTGGGATTAATTCCTCAGGAGGAATTTGATCTACTGTTGGTGGTACAACAACAGCTTCAACAGCTTCAGCAATGTCTTCATCACTGTCTGATTCAGTGATCTGAAGAGTTGATAGTTGAAGAATTTCTTGAGGGGCATCATGTACCTGCAATGAACTGGAGGAAGGAGAATTTTCCTTCTCCTTGTAAAACATCTGAGACTCATCAAAAGTCACATGCACAGATTCTTCTATCTTACAGGTAGACTTGTTATAAACCCTATAAGCTTTGCTTACTTGGGAATATCCAAGCATGATTCCCATTAAAGCTTTTGCTTCAAATTTTCTAATATATTCTTTATTATTATTATGAATATAAACAATACAGCCAAAAATTCTAAAGTAATTAATTTTTGGTTTCTTTCCTTTAAGCAACTCATAAGGAGTTTTACACTTAAGTTTGTGTATCAAACTTCTATTCAAGACATAGTTGGCTGTACTAACAGCTTCTGCCCAATAGGATAGAGGCATGTTAGCATCTGCCAACAATGTACTAGCAGCTTCAATTAGTGTTCTATTCTTCCTTTCAACTACCCCATTTTGTTGGGGAGTTCTAGGAGCTGAGAAGCTATGTTTGATACCTTCTCTCTCACAGAATTCTTGCATGAGAAGAGAGTCAAACTCAGTACCATGATCACTTCTGATCAAGGCCACATGAGTAGAGTACTCAGTCTGCACACAAAGTAGAAAGTCTGTAAGGGCTTTGAAGTTATCAGACTTAGTTCTCAAAAAGAAAACCCAACTGAACCTAGAGAAGTCATCTACAATTACTAAGGTGTAATACTTCCCTCCTAAACTCTGTACATTTATTGGGCCAAAAAGGTCCAAATGTAATAAATACAGGATTCTAGGAGAATCACTTTTATTTACAGATTTAAATGAATTCTTGGTTTGCTTGCCTAGCTGACAAGCCTTGCATAGGCTCTCCTTCTTGTAGGGGCAAGAAGGTAAACCTCTAACAAGGTTGTGCTTAGATAACCTAGATATATTTTTAAGGTTTACATGACTAAGCCTTTTATGCCATAGGGAATTATTATTAAGGGTTACTTCATTAAACAGGCAGATTTCAGAATGAGATGAATTGAAATCTACTAAATAAATATTACCTATTCTAATACCTACTAAAACAACATTATTATTTAAAGTAATATTGCAGGAGAAATTAGAAAATGAAACCTGGTAGCCAGCATCACATAGCTGGCTGACTGAAATCAGATTATGCTTCAGTCCATTGACATAAGCAACTCTCTTGAAAGTAACTGCTCCAATTGTGATCTTGCCATAGCCTTCTGTCTGACCACAGCTGGAGTCTCCAAAGATAACCTTTGGGCCAAGCTTAGCTTTGAACTTTGACAGTAGATCTTTATTTCCTGTCATATGCTTAGAGCATCCACTATCCAAATACCACTTATTTTGAGTGATTGGATAGGCCTTCACCTGCAAGACAATTATTTAGACAGAGTGGACCCAGGTAACCTTGGGTCCCTTGTTTTTCACATAAGAAAAACTGGAAATATAAGAGAATGCAGGCTGAGGGTGATAACCTAGTGGGTGAGATCTCCTAGGTGGGATTCTCCATGCAGATGATGGGTCAACAAACCTAGGGTTTCTATTCTCATTTAGGTTTCTATGGAATTGATTATGATTTTGAAAATCATATTGAAATCGTCGATCGACGTTCGACGATGGGCGCTCAGATCGTCGAGCTTCGTTCGACCATGGAGCTTCCGATCGTCGAGCGGCGTTCGACGCTCTTTGCATTTCTTTGAAAAACTTCTTTCTCTTTTCTCTCTTAGCTTTATTTAAGGTTTTATTTACCAGATTTACTTGCTCAGTGTTCTTCTTTCCACTAGCTGAAATGAAGTTCACTGGAGTTGAAAGATTATTTTTAAGAAGGACTGGGGGTTCACTGGGAGAAGCTCCTAAGCCTAGTTTATCATTACCTGACCTAGTGTTAGTCATGCTGGTAATTTCTAACAGCTTAAGGCTTCTACCATTAAGGGATTCTTCTAATCTCTTAGACTTAGCTAACTCTATTTTAAGAAATTTAATTTCTTCACTACAAGTAGTGAGATCTTCCTTTAACCTAATGTTTTCAGAGGCTATAGATTCTGAGTCAGCTAACCTATTTCTAAGTTCTTTTATTTCCTTTTCTGAGCTAATTAAATCTAAACATAAAGATTTAAATTCTAACTTAAATTCTTCTGAAGTAAAATCATAAGAAGAAAGTACCTCATCTTCAGTAGGCATCTCTTCATCAGAATCAGAACTCTCTGCAGCAGAGTGGTTGCTGCAGGCATCTATTGCCATTAGGCAAACTTCTTTTGCCTTCTTCTCTTCCTCATCTTCACTGGAGCTTGATGAGGAGGATTCTTCATCAGAATCACTCCAGGTTTCAGCAATGAAACCTCTCTCCTTCTTCTTGTTTTTGTGGGAGGATGGCTTGGAGTGCTTCCTGTGTTGTTCCTTTTCTTTTCTCTTTTCTTTGTTCTTCTCCTCTGGACATTCTGGCAAAATGTGTCCAGGCTTCCTGCAACCATAACAAATGATTTCTTTAGCAGGAGAGCGATCATACCTTGGTTTGTCTTCATAGCGTGAAGACTTCTTTCTGAACTCCTTTCTTCCCATCTTGAGAAATCTTTTGGCAAACAATGCCATAAGTTCCTCATTAGATTGGCTGCCTTCAGAGACATCTGCAGCCTTAAGAGCTAGAGATTGCTCTTTTCTTGTTGGAGTGGGGGTCTTGGCCTCAGCTTCTGCTTCTCTGGTCTTCAGCACTTGCTCAAAAGACTTGAGCTTGCCGAGGAGAGCTTCAGTTGAGATCTCATTAGTACTTCTGGCTTCCTTGATGGGCCAGATTCTTAGATCCCATGTGCTAGGGAAGCACATAAGAATCTTATCATTGACCTCTGTCAATGATATGTCCTTGTCCAGGGTCCTCAGCTCATTGATGATTGAGTTGAGCCTGGTGTACATAGCTTCAACTGATTCAGCATCAGTTTTCTTGAAGTTCTCATACTGTGAGATAAGGTTGGACCTTCTGTCCTTCCTTTCATCAGCTGAACCAGCTACAATCTGGTTCAGTGTGTCCCACATGGCCTTTGCTGAGGAGCAGTCAGCCACCTTCTGGAACACCTCATCAGACATTGTCTGAGCCAGTATGTTCATTGCCTTGGCATCTGCAATTTTGGCCTTCTTGTATTCATCATTGTAGTCTGGAGGAGGCACTGCACTCATATCAGATGATGAGGCAGTGGCAGCAGCAGGTGCTCTTGGGGGACCTGACAAAATAGAAGCAAAGATGCTTTCATCAATAGAGTTCATATATAGTTTAATCCTTGCCTTCCAGATGCCAAACTTTGCTAAGTTGCATGCTGGAGGTCTGGTGCTAGAATAATCCTTAGACTGGGCCATGATAGTGAATATCTATAAGCTCTTGGTATCTATCAGGATCTTGTGACTTAGGTGTTAGCCTATACAGTCAGTCAACCTGGCTGTGATACCAATTGAAAGTGAAGGGATAGATACTACTCTAGAGGGGGGGTGAATAGAGTTATCAAATTTTGCACAGACAAAACTTAATAGTCTACCCAACTTTCTTGGAGTGAAGTGTGGAATGAAAAGATTATAGATATTGATTTAACCTTAAAGCCTAACACAAGTGATGTGTACAAACACAAGCTAACTGTAATTACAGTTAAGCTTGGAAAAACCTAATCAGCAACTAGCAACCTAGTTATATCTAATCACAGCCACAATGCAGGAATTAAACAATGGAATCCAGACGACACAAGGAAATTTATAGTGGTTCCCCAAACAACTTGGGTACGTCCACTCTTCTACCCACACGGTAGGAATCCACTCAGGTTTTTGATCAGGTGCCCTGCCACCAACAGGATCTGCTTCAGGTAGATCCAGAAACCCTTTAGACTTTTGATCAGGTGTCTAAAAACCAAGCACAGGTTTTTGATCAGGTGCCCTGCCACCAAGGGATACTTTTGAAGGGAGTAATAACCCTGTACAGGAGGGGGAAGAAGGTTAAGATGTCTTCTCTATTTTACAATAGATTAGAGAAGCACAAAAAGCTTGCACTGAGCTAGAATGCTCTAAAGAATCAAGGCTCCCCCTGGCTCAAAGATGTCCAGGTGAAGTCTTGCTTCAGTGCAGAAAAACTCTTCAGAAAGTTCTGAAGGAAAAGCTACAGGAAGAAAGTAAATAATAAAATCAAATATCTTCAAGCAGCTATCTTCTTCTTCTTCTTCTTCAAAGGAACTCTGAGTTGAACTTCCTGAAAGCAGGAGAACTCAGGTGAAGAAAAGATGAAGATCTTAACACTTCTCAGTTAGATGGAGATTGCTGAGAGCAGGAAGCTTGAACTAGATGAAGGCTTGAGAGCTTGAGAATATGTGTAACACTGGTTAGCTATTAGCTAGCTTGAATCCTTCTTCAAAGGGTCCTTTTTATAATCATCAGCAAGCAACGGCTCTCTTCCATTTGAATTATTTGTCTTCTTCTAAGCCTTGAGACCTGGGCTGTAAATATCAAGAAGACAGAAACATCTCTGCAGCAAAACATTCTATAAAGGGAATAAACCACTTTCTAAGAAGCTGCAGGCTTAAATCAAATAACAGAAGGACTAAATAAAGTCACATCAGAAATAATCTCTTTATAGCAAAAAGAAGACTTTTCAGTCTAACGGCTATAAAGGGCTGACAATAGATAAAGTAAATTAAAATGACAGCTAATAAGACAAACAACTTTATCTTAAAGAGATTTGACTCGGGCAAAAGAGATGGAGCAAATATTGCCTGGTAATTTTATCATACAGCTTAAAATAATGTGCCAGAAAATGTATTAATTAATTAAATATAATAAATAAATACAAAATACAACGGCAGACAGAAAACGTCGAACGACCCTCGAAGATCGTCGAACGACGCACGGAGATCGTCGAACTATCGGGCAGATAGTCGAATGATCCAGATAGTCGACCTATCGAAGAAGATAGTCGAACTACCCTGGTAGATAGTCGAACTATCAGAACAGATAGTCGAACTATCAGATAGTCGATCTATCTAGGACAGATAGTCGAACTATCAAAAGGCAACAGATAGTCGAACTATCAACAGATAGTCGAACTATCAAGACGAAACAGATAGTCGAACTATCAACAGATAGTCGAACTATCAAAGCGGAACAGATAGTCGAACTATCAACAGATAGTCGAACTATCAAAACGAAACAGATAGTCGAACTATCAACAGATAGTCGAACTATCAGATAGTCGAACTATCAGAACAGATAGTCGAACTACCTCGCCAAGCAGATAGTCGAACTATCAACAGATAGTCGAACTATCAACGCAAAACAGATAGTCGACCTATCAACAGATAGTTGAGCTATCAACGCAGACAAAGCGTCGACCAACTGATAGACGATCGTCGATCAGCCGATAGACGATAGTCGAGCGGCGTTCGACTATTATCGAACGAAAAACTTACTTAACCAAATTCTCAATCTGGAAAAGTGAGGACTCTACAACAAGACTCCTAACCATTGACCATAAGTATTTCTTGGGTCAAGGGGCATAAAGGAGAGGGCTAAACTCAAATCAAAACTAGGGTACCAACAAAGTATATTTTCCTTACAAATTATTTACATAATTTATATATTATAAACAGCTTTTACTGTTCATCTTCTACAGAACCCGAAAGCCAGAACACAGAAACTCTTATTTCCTGTAGCTCTTTCGCGATCCGTCACCGGTCGCCCGGTCACTTCCCTGGCCAGCCACCACCACCACCACCTCCGTTGAGGCGATGGCTAGCGGTCGGCGGTGGTATGGCCGCCGGAGGTGGCGGTTTCCGGCGAACTCGAAAATACATTTTTCATGGTTTTCCATGAAAACGAGGGATAGGTCCAGCTCCGTTGAGCACGAACTTCCTTTCTAAGAATCCTAAGATCTACCATGAAAGAAGAAGCAGAGGAGGACCTTGTTCGCGGTTTGGAGGCGAGATGAACGACGGGGTGCCATGGCGCGGTGGTGGCGTTGCTGAACTTCTCCTGCAGCAAGGTACAAAGATCTGAGTCCGTTTGGTCAAGAGTGTAACCTTCTCATCTTGCTCTAAGGGGTCTTTTATAAGTCAGCAAGTGGGGAGGTGAAAGGGTAAAGCCTTAATGGTCATGAAGGCTCCTCTTAATAACCTTTCGGTTATAGTGAAGGGATAAGAAACGGTGGAAGATGAATAGGTGTTTGCCAGGTGGCGATTCCTATTGGACCAACACTTCCTCCTTTATTAAATAATTACAGAAGGAAAAACGGCCCGTAATTACTCCTGGTGTAACTTCCCACACCAGCATTTATTACCACGCGTGTTAGAATAATTTCGGGCCTGAACCGTCGTTTCGGTCAATGTCACGGGCGTGACACATAGGTCACGGGCGTGATAGGCCCGGGTGGCCAATTCCGGGGTCTACGATCGTCGAACTGAGATCGACGGTCGTCGAAGGGTGGTCACGCCCTAGGTCACGGGCGTGACACCTTGGTCACGGGCGTGACATGCCCGAATGGCAAATTCTGAGGTCGACGATCGTCGAACTGAGATCGACGGTCGTCGAAGGGTGTTCACGCCCTAGGTCACGGGCGTGACAGGGTCATGAGGAAAATTCCGCGCTCGGCGATCGTCGCGCTGAGATCAACGATCACCGAAGGGGGGTCACGCCCTTGGTCACGGGCGTGACACCTGGGTCACGGGCGTGACATGCCCGAATTGTAAATTCTGAGGTCGATGACCGTCGAACTGAGATCGACGGTCGTCGAAGGGTGGTCACGCCCTAGGTCACGGGAGTGACACCTTGGTTACGGGCGTGACAGGGCCGGGTTGAAAATCCTGCGCCCGACGATCGTCTCCCTGAGATCGACGATCGTCGAAGGAGTCACGCCCTAGGTCACGGGCGTGACGGGTCGGCCACAGGCGTGACCAACCCGTGACCCGAAATCTTGGTCGATTTATTTCAATTTTTGGGCTTCCTAGGGTTCTGTCACGACCAACCGACTCCTAGGGGTCTAGCCGGAAATGGGATGTTACAAATCCCAATAAACAAAACAAAAATTTCGTCCCCGAAATTGAGGTTGAGCCTACGGGGATTTCTATCGGAATAAATTAAACTTGTAACATCTCATACGATTTTTCTATTGGGTTCAAGCGACTACTTGTTTGATAAACGAAGACAATCTCCCCAATAAACAAAAGATTAGCCCCTACTTTCCTGCGCATGCCTAGGTTCTCAATTTTCCTTATCTAATCTTACCGGTTTTGTACAAGAAGGTAATTTATAGTATACCAAGAGGTGGTGAGGTATACCTGACTGAACAACTCCGGGTATTTTTGACTCATCAGGTCCTGCGGTTCCCAGGTGTGCTCCTCCTAACCGTGGTTTCTCCACAGAACCTTGACTAAGGGGATCTTCTTGCGGCGCAAGATCCGTACTCCTTTATCGTCGATCCGGACCGGCTCCAAGTGAACAGATCGGTCTGAAGCTACCGGCCCTTCGGTGGTCAAAATCTGCTGCTCCGGGCGTAGTAGAGCCCTTCTCAGCGAAGAAATGTGGAAGACGTCGTATAGAGCTGCCAGCTCTGGTGGCAACTCTAGCCTGTAGGCTAGGGGTCCGATCCGCTCCAGGATCCGGTAAGGGGCCATATACCTAGGGCTGAGCTTCTTCCTCCGACCGCGCACTCGTGAGACTCTGTGCATGGGCCAGATCTTCAAGAACACTCGGTCCCCTACCTGGAACTCCACCTGACGATGTCGGGCGTCATAGTACTTAGCTTGTCTGCTCTACGCCTCCAACATCCTATCTCTGATCAGTCTCACCTGTGCCTCGGTGTCTTCAACAAAATTCGATCCCAACACCTTCGGGTCCTCGTCTTGAACCCAAGAAAGCGGGGTCCTGCATTTTCTTCCATACAAGGCTTCATAAGGCGCCATCCTGATGCTGGACTGGTAGCTATTGTTATAGGAGAACTCGACCAACAGTAACATCTTCTCCCACGGCTCCCCTCGGTCCAGTATACACAGTCGTAGTAAATCCTCCAAGGTCCGGTTGGTGCGCTCTGTCTGCCCATCCGTCTGAGGGTGGAAGGCCGTGCTAAAAGTCAATCGGGTGCCCAAATATGCCTGCACTGACCGCCACTCCCTGGATGTAAACCGTCCTTCGCGGTCCGACACTATCGTCCGGGGCACGCCATGATATCAGACATACTGCTCCACGAACTTCCGTACCAACACTCCCACCGAGTCATCTTTCCTGATTGGTATAAAGCAGGCCACCTTCGTCAACCGATCAACAATCACCCAAATCGAGTCGTTCCCCGTCCGAGACCGGGGAAGACCATGTATAAAATCCATAGCTATATCGTCGAACTTCCACTCCGGCACCGGGAGTGGCTGCAACAATCCTGCGGGGTTCCTGCACTCCGCCTTCACCAACTGACACGCCTCGCAATGGGTCACGAAGTACGTAATGTCCTTCTTCATGCCCGGCCAAAACATCGTCTTCTTCAGATCAGCGGTCATCTTTGTGATCCTCGGGTGCACAGAGTACCGGCTGCAATGCGCCTCCGTCATAATATCCTCTTGGATCTGGCCTCCTGCGGGTATATATACTCTGCCTCTGAAATGTAGCAGTCCATCTCTCAGGGAATAATCTCCTGTCGAACCCTCCTCCAAGGCTCGGAACATCGGCTCTGCCCACGCATCTGTCCTCTGTCCGTCCCGAATGCGATCCCGAATATCGTCTATGGCCACCATCGATGTCAGATACTCCCTATACAGCTCTGGATCATTCTCGGACACTAGGGATATCTGCATATCTCTGAATGATCGTACTAGCTCCATGGACATAACCTGGGGCCCAGCTTCGGAAGTGGCAGCTCTCCGGCTCAACGCGCCGGCCACCACGTTTGCCTTCTCTGGATGGTAGTGCATCTCATACTGATAATCTGCTAAGAACTCCACCCAGCGCCTCTGCCTGATATTCAGCTCCTTCTGTGTGTCCACGTATTTCAGGTTCTTGTGGTCGGAGTAGATGTCGTAGTGGACTCCATAAAGATAATGGCGCCAGACCTTCAGAGCAAAAACGACCGCTCCCATCTCAAGGTCGTGCACTGGGTAGTTCTTCTCATGGGTCTTCAGCTGGCGGGAGGCATATGTTATGACGTGTCTGTTCTGCATCAGCACCGCTCCCATCCCCCGGTATGATGCGTCGGTATACACCTGGAATCCTTCCTTTCCAGATGGAAGGGCCAAAATAGGGGTTGAGATGAGTCGGTCCTTCAGCTCCTGGAAAACCGCCTGGCACTGCGGGGTCCAAACGAAAGGTGCCTCCTTTTTCGTCAAAGACGTGAGTGGGAGGGCAATTTGAGAGAACCCCTCCACGAACTTCCGGTAATACCCGGCAAGTCCCAAGAAACTTCGTACATCGGTGGCTGTCTTTAACTGCGGCCAATCACGGACTGCCTGAATCTTTGCCGGATCCACCGCCAACCCGGCTCCGCTGATAATGTGGCCTAGGAAAGCCACCTCCTTCAACCAAAACTGACACTTGCTGAATTTCGCATAAAGGCGATGCTCCCGCAACCTTTCCAAAGTCAGTGCCAGATGCCGAGTGTGCTCCTCCTTCGTCCTAGAGTAGATCAGGATGTCGTCTATGAATACTATGACGAACACATCCAGGTAGGCCTCGAAAACCCGGTTCATGAGACTCATGAATGCCGACGGAGCATTCCTGAGCCCGAAGGGCATCAAGGTGAACTCATACAGGCCATATCTGCTACTGAAGGCCGTCTTCGGGATATCCTCCTCCTGGATCTGTAGCTGGTAGTATCCTGACCTCAAGTCCAGCTTCGAGAAATACAGCTGGTCGAACAATTCGTCTATCCATGGGAGTGGGTAGGTATTCCGGACGGTCAGCCTGTTTAGTGCTCGATAATCGATACACAGGCGAAGTGTCACATCCTTCTTCTTCACGAATAGGACCGGGGCTCCCCATGGCGAGGAACTCGGTCTAACAAATCCTGCCTCAACCAATTCCTGCAACTGAGTCCGAAACTCTACCAACTCCTTTGGGGCCATCCGATAAGGGGCCCTAGATGCCGGCTTGGCCCCTGGCACAAGCTGTATCTGAAAGTCCTGCTCTCGGTGTGGAGGTAGTCCTGGCAGTTTCTCTGGAAAGATGTTAGCGAAATCTCGCACCACCGGGATGTCTGTCACCGACTCCTTAACTTTCGCCATCTCAAATAGAATCTGATAGACCTCCTCTCCCTGCAGATGGGCCTTAACGGCCTGTACCGAAGATAAGAGTATACGAGAGACAGGTCTTATACCTTCAATGATAATGAAAGAGTCCTCGTGTCTCACAGTGATCCTCTTCGCCTGGCAGTCAATCTGGGCATGGTTCCAGTGCAGCCATACCATGCCCAGGATCAAGTCGTAGTCCGTCAGCTTCAAAATCGTCGCTGGAGCCTCGAACGCCTTTCCGCCAATTTCTGCCTCCATATTACAGTGATCCGTGGTAAGGAGCTCAGATCCATCCGGTAGTCGCACCCTCATCCTCGCGCCCGTGAATCGCTCCACACCTTCCAATCCTTCTACGAATGTCTCCGACACAAAGGAGTGAGTAGCTCCAGTATCAAAAAGCGTGCGGGCAGGCTTGCCGCTGATGAAGACTATACCTGGGGTGATTAGATATCTTAGGGTTCTATAGTGAGTTTTACTTTCCTTGCTAATCTATCTAGTGCGATTCAAAGTTTTAACCATTGAAAGGGAAATTCTATGAAAATAAAGAGGCATTGCAGCGTACCTGCTATGACCTGCTCCGGATTCCGAGGCTGCGCAAGGTCCAAGGCATATACCTGCTCCCTTTCCTGTCTACGATCTCCCCCTGGTATCCATGACCGCGGCCGCGTCCTCGGCCTCCGTAATGCTGAGCTGGTGGGCCGCCCTGTGGTGCTGGAGGTGGTGCCCCCCTCATGGGGCAGTTCCTCCGAATGTGCCCAATTTGATGACAAAGGAAGCACTCTGGTGGGGGATACGCCATTCCCCCGAGTCTCGGCATCTCCTGCATCCGAAGAGGTTGAGGGGCCAATATCGCATGTTCCCTCGGCTCCTGCCTCACGTCCTGACGAGGCTGGTCCTCTGTCCTCCTCCCCTCTGGTACAGCACCTCGTCGCTGGTCATTTCTACCTCTCCGTCCCTGATCCTCTGCTGGCCGCTTCCGTCCCCGGGTGGCATGCCAATCTGCCTCAATCCTTTTTGCCATCTCCAAAATTCGGGAGATAGGCCCGTCAGATACAAACAACAAAGCCTCCCTCAAGTCCTCCCGCAGGCCCTTATAGAACCTCCTGATATACCCTGCTTCGTCCAGCTGGTAGGAATTTGCGTATCGAGCCAGATGGTCGAACTCTCGATGGTACTCCACCACGGTCCGGGTGCCCTGCTTCAGCTAGAAGAACCGCTCCTCCAACTCATCCCTGGCCGACTGCGGAATGAAATGCTCCAGCAGTGCGGCCCTGAACTCTTCCCAGCTAACCTCTGCAACCTCCCTATCGGCAAATGTCGTGTCCAACAGCGTCTTCCACCACCTCTTTGCATGGGACTCCAGGCAAGAGGCAACCAGAGCCACCCTCTCCTCCCAGGGACACCGTATCCCGGTCAGCATCTCGTACATGATATCCAGCCACTCTTCCGTCCGAACTGCCGACTCTGTCCCCAAATAGGACGGGGGAGAAAGACCCCGGAAGATGCTCAGCCAGTTGGTCCCCGGATTTGGCTACGGGACCGGAACCTGCTGGGCCCTGAAAGCCTCTAGGATGGCTGTCAGAGTCTGTCCCATGTCTAACTGAAGGAAAGGAGTGGGGACCGGTGGGGGTGGTGCAACATCCTAAGCCTGTTGAACTCCACCTTGTGGCGTAGGCTGTGCTGGAGGCTGCGTAACAAAAACACATACTGAGAAAACGTTCAAATATTACATAAAGGTGGACAATTTATATGTGATCCCCATATGGGCACACCACTGCTTCCGCTGCTTAGTTTGTCCCCAAACTAAACTCGCGCGGGGGTGACCCAGGGTTTGTGGACTGCTACTTTCTTCTGATCGATGTTTCCTCTGATACCACTTGTAAGACCCCCCTTTTTTTTCTTTTTAAAACCCGGGGTCTTAGGCCCAGAGTCGCCGCTTTGTGGTGACACCTTCACGTCCTGAAGGGTCATCACCACAAGGCTCCGATTCTGCCGGCCAATTCGATCACAGAAAGGTAGCACAATAATTGAAGTAAGAGCAAGTCCACAGAAAGTAAATCACATATATAAAATAAAATCTCCACGAAGGGAGTGTCCACAAAGTAACAATAATCAGAGTACTATAAATACGGACTTATGCCCGGTACATCATAACCTCACTACAAATCTCTCATGCGGAAGCAAAAAACAGAAACCACTCAGGGTCGAGACTCACGGTCCCGGCTGTATGAACTCCGGAGCTAGACTGCCCCATCTCCAAGCGCACCGGTCTCTGGGGCCGCTCCTCCATACTGGGCTCCACGATCCCCTAAATGATGCGGTTCGAAAACCGTTAGTCATAAAGACTAAGCCCTATCATCCCCTACCCCTTCCCCTATGGCTCCTAAGCACCGAGCGGAGAGGAAGAAAGGGAAGGACATGAAGGTGGAGATTTAATCAAGAAACAAATGACAGCGGAACTAATCTAGCAATTCTATAATAATATGACAGAAACAGAAAGTAAAAAATAGGTAACCTTAACTTATGTGCGAAAGCGCATAAGCCAAGGGATCTTCTGCAAGGCTCCCATCGTATAGAGTGTCCCATACCACTTATACGTTGGGGTGTCGGCTATCAAACAACAGCATATGTTTATATTGAAATTAACCTTAATTTATAAACTTGCTCACACAAGCTTATAGACCAAGGGGTCGTTTTGTAGGTCCTAACGTATAAGCGTCCCATACCACTTATACTTTAGGTGTCAGGGTTAAATGAATCGATTATGCTATGACATGCAAGTGGGTATGATGAAACATGCAAGTGCAACTCACACACCCGACTCTGTGCACACAGACCTTTAGTTCCCCCTTTCGGAGCCGTTACCTCCCAGGATACCTCCGTAGTGGCAGACGGAAGCGGTGGGTTGGGCCTCGCCCACCTCTAAACCAGTAAAGCACTACCGGTCAGATCTATCATACGCCTCAACGCTTGGTGCACTAAGCGGACGCCTGCGTACTCTTGCCGGCTGGCGCACCGGACTTCTGTTGGCAAAGTGCTAACCACACTTGCCGAGTCAGCGTATTGGCATCGGTGCATCGACCCTCCAATACCGAAGACCCACCACCTTCATTTTCATTCCTTTTTATGCACATGCAAGTTTAATCGTAAACACACAAAAGCCGAACCGAAGCTCCCCGGACCAAAACGTCCGTCTCCAAACCAACCGAGCCGAAGCTCCCCGGACCATCCCGTCCGTCTCTTAACCAACCGAGCTGAAGCTCTCATCAATCTTCCTGTGCCAACAGTGTTTGTGAAGGGTGCAGCCCTAGTTACTAAGTTACTCTTGTCGGTTTGTTATTACAGTTTACGTTAGCCCAGGACTGCCCCCGGTATTCCCCGTGAAGGGCTCTCAAGGGGCACTAGGAACCAAGACGGTGGCATTACGGCCCGAAGTTCCCTTTCGCAAGGCACTTATTGTTATTGGTTGATCTCCCTTAACCCGATTCTCTTCTCATATTACGATAGACTATCCTAGAGTGATTTTAAACCTTCCACTCTTCGGGGAAGACGATCTTTCGTCGAACCCGAGAGCACCCCTTAACTCTAGCTATCACCACTTCTCACTACTCTTCATATCATCCTATCGTGATATCATCCACAATTGTCCACCCAGACAAAATGATTAACTCCAATGACTTCCTCAGATCATGTCATATTGCATTTCACAAATTTATTATATGCAGACCGACCTAGACTATATGTCAAACCGGCTATGCAATGATCCAATACTCATTCAAATACCCTAAATTATTTACTGGAGACTTATCATGATATAACTAGCCTAAATCGAGAAAGGGGTAATTTTCCTAATTTATCTGATGTTTAATTAATTTCCTCGAAAGACCTAAGGGTTACTGGTTTGAACATGAACTACCCTAAGTAATCATGCAAGATGTCCAGAAATATTACTATAAGTATTATGTTATCCCAATATGGTAAATCCAAAGTATCACAATTTTTCTATCATCAAATGGGCACTAAAAACTATTTTAGAAATAATCTCTATCTTTTGTTATTTATGAATCAAGTACAGAAAATATCCATCTAAAAATTGTAAATTAATTATACTAGGCAGATAAGATACTCAAAATAACATTGGCCAGGTTTCATAATTTTCCAACAAGTATATCATCCATAATTAATTTTTAAATCATAAAACCCCTTTCTAACATCTGTGAATGAAGTACTAGAATTACTTAACTAAAAATCATACAAAAATTCAGGGGCAACTATTCTGACCTAAAATATTTACCTCGAAGATTTCATGAGGTTTCAATGAACAGAAATTTCTAAATAATTAAAACATCATTTGAGGCCATAACAAGCTTTACAAATGATGTGCTAGCAATAATCAACATAAAATTCCAGAAAAATTGCTATAAATTCTACCTGATCCAAAACTCACTCTACCCGAATTTCACAGTTTTTAAGTAAGGTTTAGTGACTGGTTTTACCTATTTGATATTTTACCCTAAAACTAAGGTTAGGGTTTTAAGGTATCTACTTGTCTCCAAATTCTCCAAGATTCCATCCAGACGATTCTTATCAGGCCTTTGTCAACTCTATAGAGTTTCAAGGTAATACAAGAGCAATTACCCACATATCCTTCACAACCCTCAAAACCCTCCATCTAGGGTTTGAGTTTGGATCCTAGGGTAAACCAACCCTAAACCACACCATTTTCTCCAAGTGGGTTATAATAACCCTTACAAGTCAGTGGTCAAGATATCAGCCTCAGTAGAGGTGACTTGACCTTTCCAAACTCTTAGTGCACTTTTTACTAAAAGATGTCTCACTAATGCCTAGTTAAGGGTAGAATATTTCCTACCCAAAACTCCTCCAAACTAGTTGGAATTTTGTACAGATCTAGGTTTTATAGCCAGGGACCACTCACCAAAATTTGGGAGGGTTTGGAGGTCATTTGACCACTTAAATAAATTTCTCTAACTTAATTAAATTAAAACAAAAACTTTAGGCAAAGTATCTCCAAAAATTCCCATTTTTGGTCTGCCTTTAGGTATAGCTAAGGTCAACCCCCTGCCCAAATCTCAGGTCATTTGGACAAGGGGCGAAGAGTGGGCATCCATTTTAATTTTTGCCCAACTCTAGGTACAGCCCCCACTAAAACGGGTGCTGCGGTCGAACCACTTACTCAAACGGGTTGAAATTAATTTTAAATTAAACTAGACTCAAAGGGCTACAACTTTCGTGACTGGTAATTTTTCCTAAAACGGCCTCTAAGTGCCTCGTTTTGCAGCATCAAAATATGCTCATCTAAGTATATTTTCCTTACAAATTATTTACATAATTTATATATTATCAACAGCTTTTACTGTTCATCTTCTACAGAACCCGAAAACCAGAACACAGAAACTCTTATTTCTTGTAGCTCTTTCGCGATCCATCACCGGTCGCCCGGTCACTTCCCTGGCCAGCCACCACCACCACCACCTCCGTTGAGGCGATGGCTAGCGGTCGGCGGTGGTATGGCCGCCGGAGGTGGCGGTTTCCGGCGAACTCGAAAATACATTTTTCATGGTTTTCCATGAAAACGAGGGATAGGTCCAGCTCCGTTGAGCACGAACTTCCTTTCTAAGAATCCTAAGATCTACCATGAAAGAAGAAGCAGAGGAGGACCTTGTTCGCGGTTTGGAGGCGAGATGAACGACGGGGTGTCATGGCGCGGTGGTGGCATTGCTGAACTTCTCCTGCAGCAAGGTACAAAGATCTGAGTCCGTTTGGTCAAGAGTGTAACCTTCTCATCTATCTCTAAGGGGTCTTTTATAAGTCAGCAAGTGGGATGGTGAAAGGGTAAAGCCTTAATGGTCATGAAGGCTCCTCTTAATAACCTTTCGGTTACAGTGAAGGGATAAGAAACGGTGGAAGATGAATAGGTGTTTGCCAGTGGTGATTTCTATTGGACCAACACTTCCTCCTTTATTATATAATTACAGAAGGAAAAACGGCCCGTAATTACTCCTGGTGTAACTTCCCACACCAGCATTTATTACCACGCGTGTTAGAATAATTTCGGGCCTGAACCGTCGTTTCGGTCAATGTCGCGGGCGTGACACATAGGTCGCGGGCGTGACAGGACCGGGTGGCCAATTCTGGGGTCTACGATCGTCGAACTGAGATCGACGGTCGTCGAAGGGTAATCATGCCCTAGGTCACGGGCGTGACACCTTGGTCACGGGCGTGACATGCCCGAATGGCAAATTCTGAGGTCGACGATCGTCGAACTGAGATCGACGGTCGTCGAAGGGTGGTCACGCCCTAGGTCACGGGTGTGATACCTTGGTCACGGGCGTGACAGGGTCATGAGGCAAATTCCGCGCTCGGCGATCGTCGCGCTGAGATCAACGATCACCGAAGGGGGGGTCACGCCCTTGGTCACGGGCGTGACACCTGGGTCACGGGCGTGGCATGCCCGAATGGTAAATTCTGAGGTCGATGACCATTGAACTGAGATCGACGGTCGTCGAAGGGTGGTCACGCCCTAGGTCACGGGCGTGACACCTTGGTCACGGGCGTGACAGGGCCGGGTTGAAAATCCTGCGCCCGACGATCGTCTCCCTGAGATCGACGATCGTCGAAGGAGTCACGCCCTAGGTCATGGGTGTGACGGGTCGGTCACGGGCGTGACCAACCCGTGACCCGAAATCTTGGTCGATTTATTTCAATTTTTGGGCTTCCTAGGGTTCTGTCACGACCAACCGACTCCTAGAGGTCTAGTCGGAAATGGGATGTTACAAATCCCAGTAAACAAAACAAAAATTTCGTCCCCGAAATTGAGGTTGAGCCTACGGGGATTTCTATCGGAATAAATTAAACTTGTAACATCCCATACGATTTTTCTATTGGGTTCAAGCGACTACTTGTTTGATAAACGAAGACAATCTCTCCAATAAACAAAAGATTAGCCCCTACTTTCCTGCGCATGCCTAGGTTCTCAATTTTCCTTATCTAATCTTACCGGTTTTGTACAAGAAGGTAATTTATAGTATACCAAGAGGTGGTGAGGTATACCTGACTGAACAACTCCGGGTATTTTTGCCTCATCAGGTCCTGCGGTTCCCAGGTGTGCTCCTCCTGACCGTGGTTTCTCCACAAAACCTTGACTAAGGGGATCTTCTTGCGGCGCAAGATCCGTACTCCTTTGTCGTCGATCCGGACCGGCTCCAAGTGAACAGATCGGTCTGAAGCTACCGGCCCTTCGGTGGTCAAAATCTGCTGCTCCGGGCGTAGTAGAGCCCTTCTCAGCGAAGAAATGTGGAAGACGTCGTGTAGAGCTGCCAGCTCTGGTGGCAACTCTAGCCTGTAGGCTAGGGGTCCGATCCGCTCTAGGATCCGGTAAGGGCCCATATACCTAGGGCTGAGCTTCTTCCTCCGACCGCGCACTCGTGAGACTCCGTGCATGGGCCGGATCTTCAAGAACACTCGGTCCCCTACCTGGAACTCCACCTGACGATGTCGGGCGTCATAGTACTTAGCTTGTCTGCTCTGCGCCTCCAACATCCTATCTCTGATCAGTCTCACCTGTGCCTCGGTGTCTTCAACAAAATCCGATCCCAACACCTTCGGGTCCTCGTCTTGAACCCAAGAAAGCGGGGTCCTACATTTTCTTCCATACAAGGCTTCATAAGGCGCCATCCTGATGCTGGACTGGTACCTATTGTTATAGGAGAACTTGACCAACGGTAACATCTTCTCCCACGGCTCCCCTCGGTCCAGTATACACAGTCGTAGTAAATCCTCCAAGGTCCGGTTGGTGCGCTCTGTCTGCCCGTCCGTCTGAGGGTGGAAGGCCGTGCTAAAAGTCAATCGGGTGCCCAAATATGCCTGCACTGACCGCCACTCCCTGGATGTAAACCGTCCATCGCAGTCCGACACTATCGTCCGGGGCACGCCATGATATCGGACATACTGCTCCACGAACTTCCGTACCAGCACTCCCACCGAGTCATCTTTACTGATTGGTATAAAGCGGGCCACATTCGTCAACCGATCAACAATCACCCAGATCGAGTCGTTCCCCGTCCGAGACCGGGGAAGACCATGTATAAAATCCATAGCTATATCGTCGAACTTCCACTCCGGCACCGGGAGTGGCTGCAACAATCCTGCGGGGTTCCTGCACTCCGCCTTCACCAACTGACACGCCTCGCAATGGGTCACGAAGTACGTAATGTCCTTCATGCCCGGCCAAAACATCGTCTTCTTCAGATCAGCGGTCATCTTTGTGATCCCCGGGTGCACAGAGTACCAGCTGCAATGCGCCTCCGTCATAATATCCTCTCGGATCTGGCCTCCTGCGGGTATATATACTCTGCCTCTGAAATGTAGCAGTCCATCTCTCAGGGAATAATCTCCTGTCGAACCCTCCTCCAAGGCTCGGAACATCGGCTCTGCCCACGCATTTGTCCTCTGTCCGTCCCGAATGCGATCCCGAATATCGTCTATGGCCACCATCGATGTCAGATACTCCCTATACAGCTCTGGATCATCCTCGGACACTAGGGATATCTGCATATCTCTGAATGACCGTACTAGCTCCATAGACATAACCTGGGGCCCAGCTTCGGAAGTGGCAGCTCTCCGGCTCAACGCGTCGGCCACCACGTTTGCCTTCCCTGGATGGTAGTGCATCTCATACTGATAATCTGCTAAGAACTCCACCCAGCGCCTCTGCCTGATATTCAGCTCCTTCTTTGTGTCCACGTATTTCAGGTTCTTGTGGTCGGAGTAGATGTCGCAGTGGACTCCATAAAGATAATGGCGCCAGACCTTCAGAGCAAAAATGACCGCTCCCATCTCAAGGTCGTGCACTGGGTAGTTCTTCTCATGGGTCTTCAGCTGGCGGGAGGCATATGCTATGACGTGTCCGTTCTGCATCAGCACTGCTCCCATCCCCAGGTATGATGCGTCGGTATATACCTGGAATCCTTCCTTTCCAGATGGAAGGGCCAAAATAGGGGCTGAGATGAGTCGGTCCTTCAGCTCCTGGAAAACCGCCTGGCACTGCGGGGTCCAAACGAAAGGTGCCTCCTTTTTCGTCAAAGACGTGAGTGGGAGGGCAATTTGAGAGAACCCCTCCACGAACTTCCGGTAATACCCGGCAAGTCCCAAGAAACTTCGTACATCGGTGGCTGTCTTTAACTACGGCCAATCACGGACTGCCTGAATCTTTGCCGGATCCACCGCCAACCCGGCTCCGCTGATAATGTGGCCTAGGAAGCCACCTCCTTCAACCAAAACTGACACTTGCTAAATTTCGCATAAAGGCGATGCTCCCGCAACCTTTCCAAAGTCAGTGCCAGATGCCGAGTGTGCTCCTCCTCCGTCCTAGAGTAGATCAGGATGTCGTCTATGAATACTATGATGAACACATCCAGGTAGGCCTCGAAAACCCGGTTCATGAGACTCATGAACGCCGACGGAGCATTCGTGAGCCCGAAGGGCATCACGGTGAACTCATACAGGCCATATCTGCTACTGAAGGCCGTCTTCGGGATATCCTCCTCCTGGATCCGTAGCTGGTAGTATCCTTACCTCAAGTCCAGCTTCGAGAAATACAGCTGGTCGAACAATTCGTCTATCCGTGGGAGTGGGTAGGTATTCCGGACAGTCAGCCTGTTTAGTGCTCGATAATCGATACACAGGCGAAGTGTCCCATCCTTCTTCTTCATGAATAGGACCAGGGCTCCCCATGGCGAGGAACTCGGTCTAACAAATCCTGCCTCAACCAATTCCTGCAACTGAGTCCGAAACTCTGCCAACTCCTTTGGGGCCATCCGATAAGGGGCCCTAGATGCCGGCTTGGCCCCCGGCACAAGCTGTATCTGAAAGTCCTGCTCTCGGTGTGGAGGTAGTCCTGGCAGTTTCTCTGGAAAGATGTCAGCGAAATCTCGCACCACCGGGATGTCTGTCACCGACTCCTTAACTTCCCCCATCTCAAATAGAATCTGATAGACCTCCTCTCCCTGCAGATGGGCCTTAACGGCATGTACCGAAGATAAGAGTATACGAGAGACAGGTCTTATACCTTAAATGATAATGAAAGAGTCCCCGTGTCTCACGGTGATCCTCTTCGCCTGGCAGTCAATCTGGGCATGGTTCCAGTGCAGCCATACCATGCCCAGGATCAGGTCGTAGTCCGTCAGCTTCAAAATCGTCGTTGGAGCCTCGAACGCCTTTCCGCCAATTTCTGCCTCCATATTACAGTGATCCGTGGTAAGGAGCTCAGATCCATCTGGTAGTCGCACCCTCATCCTCGCGCCCGTGAATCGCTCCACGCCTTCCAGTCCTTCTACGAACGTCTCCGACACAAAGGAGTGAGTAGCTCCAGTATCAAAAAGCGTGCGGGCAGGCTTGCCGCTGATGAAGACTATACCTGGGGTGATTAGATATCTTAGGGTTCTATAGTGAGTTTTACTTTCCTTGCTAATCTATCTAGTGCGATTCAAAGTTTTAACCATTGAAAGGGAAATTCTATGAAAATAAAGAGGCATTGCAGCGTACCTGCTATGACCTGCTCCGGATTCCGAGGCTGCGCAAGGTCCAAGGCATATACCTGCTCCCTTTCCTGTCTACGATCTCCCCCTGGTATCCACGACCGCGGCCGCGTCCTCGGCCTCCGTAATGCTGAGCTGGTGGGCCGCCCTGTGGTGTTGGAGGTGGTGCCCCCCTCATGGGGCAGTTCCTCCGAATGTGCCCAATCTGATGACAAAGGAAGCACTCTGGTGGGGGATACGCCATTCCCCCGAGTCTCGGCATCTCCTGCATCCGAAGAGGTTGAGGGGCCAATATCGCCTGTTCCCTCGGCTCCTGCCTCACGTTTTGACGAGGCTGGTCCTCTGTCCTCCTCCCCTCTGGTACAGCACCTCATCGCTGGTCATTTCGACCTCTCCGTCCCTGATCCTCTGCTGGCCGCTTCCGGCCCCGGGTGGCGTGCCAATCTGCTTCAATCCTTTTTGCCATCTCCAAAATCCGGGAGATAGGCCCGTCATATACAAACAACAAAGCCTCCCTCAAGTCCTCCCGCAAACCCTTATAGAACCTCCTGATATACCCTGCTTCGTCCAGCTGGTAGGAATCTGCGTATCGAGCCAGATGGTCGAACTCTCGATGGTACTCCACCACGATCCGGGTGCCCTGCTTCAGCTGTAAGAACCTCTCCTCCAACTCATCCCTGGCTGACTGCGGAACGAAATGCTCCAGCAATGCGGCCCTGAACTCTTCCCAGGTAACCTCCGCAGCATTCCTATCGGCAAATGTCGTGTCCAACAGCGTCTTCCACCACCTCTTTGCATGGGACTCCAGGCAAGAGACAACCAGAGCCACCCTCTCCTCCCAGGGACACCGTATCCCGGTCAGCATCTCGTACATGATATCCAGCCACTCTTCCGTCCGAACTGCCGACTCTGTCCCCAAATAGGACGGGGGAGAAAGACCCCGGAAGATGCTCAACCAGTTGGTCCCCGGATTTGGCTGCGGGACCGGAACCTGCTGGGCCCTGAAAGCCTCTAGGATGGCTGTTAGAGTCTGTCCCATGTCTGACTGAAGGAAAGGAGTAGGGACCGGTGGGGGTGGTGCAACATCCTGAGCCTGTTGAACTCCACCTTGTGGCGTAGGCTGTGCTGGAGGCTGCGTAACAAAAACACATACTGAGAAAACGTTCAAATATTACATAAATGTGGACAATTTATATGTGATCCCCGGCCATATGGGCACACCACTGCTTCCGCTGCTTAGTTTGTCCCCAAACTAAACTCGCGCGGGGGTGACCCAGGGTTTGTGGACTGCTACTTTCTTCTGATCGATGTTTCCTCTGATACCACTTGTAAGACCCACTTTTTTCTTTTTAAAACCCGGGGTCTTAGGCCCAGAGTCGCCGCTTTGCAGTGACACCTTCACGTCCTGAAGGGTCATCACCACAAGGCTCCGATTCTGACGGTGTACAACCTCGGGCTCGCAGCCCAGCAAGAGGGGTCCAGCGTGGCGAGAGGGGCCCTGGCGAGAGGAGAGGGCCTAGGCGAGTGAAGAGGGTTCGGCCTGGCGAGAGGAAAGGGCCTAGGCGAGTGAAGAGGGTTCGGCCTGGCGAGAGGAGAGGGCCTAGGCGAGTGAAGAGGGTTCGGCATGGCGAGAGGAGAGGGCCTAGGCGAGTGAAGAGGGTTCGGCCTGGCGAGAGGAGAGGGCCTAGGCGAGTGAAGAGCGTTCGGCCTGGCGAGAGGACCCTAATGAGAGGCGCCTCGAGAGAAGGGCCGTCTTGGTTTCAGGGCCAGTTCAGGTAAGGTCGGGCCCACCTTCTGGGCCCTGGAGGTGGTTTTACTCTTTTACCCTGCATGGGCTGCATTTAGTCTTTTGGGACAGCGGAGTTTAGCTGTTGGCAGACCCAGCCAAGGGTATTCTGGTATTTTCACAGCAGCATAGTTTGCTTATTAGCAGTCCCAGTTCAGAGGCCTATAAATAGACCGGTAAGGTGCCTTAGAAAAGAGATTCTGGACTCCTCTTATCTTCTCTAAGGCACCTAGCTCAGTATTGGCTAGGGAGGGGAAGAGCTCTAGTTCTAGTCTCTTTCGGGTAAGAGGTGGGACCTCCTCACTGAAGCCTCCGGTCTAGTTCTTCGCCTCGAGAGTGATCCCAAGGGAGTAAGCACAAGCTGCCTCAGTAGTTCCAAGCTTTAGGTGGAATCGGCCTTGCTGGTTCCAACATTTTATGGTGCGGTGAGCGTGGAGCTGCAGCCTGTGCGGAAGAACGAGGGGTTATCTCATGGCGGGAGATGCGGGAGGAGGAGGCGAGAGGTCCCCCAGCCGGGAGGAGTATGTTGGGAGAACGGAGTTCATGACGTCCATTGGAGGGATCATGGATCTCCTCAAACAACTCGCACAAAGAGGCGAGTGCGAGACCCCCTCTCCTCAAGCGCCAGACCTCGCGCCCAGGGGAGGGGCCGACTCGGCGAGAATAGGGGAAGATGCGCCTGGGAGGCGGCCAGGAAAAGAGGTAATGGCGGAAGGAAGTCGGCGAGAGGTGGAAGGAAGGGAGCTCTTCCCTAGTCCGGTGAGTGCCGCGCCGGTGGACCTCGTGGCGCGAGTGGACCAGGCGAAGTCACTGGCGAGAGGATCTCCTTTTTGCGAGTTGGTCCTCTCGGCATCCGTTCCAGAAGGGTTCCGTGAGCCGGAAATGAACTACTACGTGGGGAAGGATGACCCCCTCCAACACTTGTAGTGGTTTGAAGACGCAGTTTCCATCAGACCCATGACGGACGCCTTCAAGTGCCGCCTCTTCGCCATCACTTTGAAGGACAAGGCTAGGGATTGGTTCCACCAACTCCCAACTGGTTCTATTTATTGCTTCGAGGACCTGAGCAGAAGTTTCCAACTGCGGTTCTCAACCTCCAAAAAGAGGAAGAGGAACCCGGAGTCCATCTTCCTGATCAAGCAGAGGGCAGACGAGTCTTTGGCTCAGTACGTAGACCGCTTCCAGGAGGAGATGTTGGACATTCAGGAGGTGCCTGGCTTCGCCCTCCAGATGGCTTTCACCGTGGGGCTAAGGGAAGGCTTCTTCAAGATGAGCCTCACCAGGAAGGCGCCGTTGTCCTTCGAAGGGTTGATGGAGAAGGCCGCGAAAGAAATAGCCATGGAGGCGGCAAACCCGGCATTCGCAAGGAAGTTGGCAAGGTTGACGGAGGTGGAGCAGAGGGAGCCAGGAGGGGGAAGATAGCCGGAAGGAAGGAGGAGAGAGGAATTAAGAGGGCCCGTACACCCGGAGCCGGGGTGGAGACAACCAGGAGGCCCGGTTCAGGGACCTGGGAGAGGTCCTCCGCAGGGGGGAAGAAACTTTTATCAAGGACCAGGAAGGTTTCACCCGCTAGGATGGGGGCATGGTCCGAGGCCACTCCCACCCCCACCTCAGCAGGATATGTCCATAGGCAGAGGGAGAGGAAGGGGAAGAGATCGCGGAAGAGCGGGAGCAGGGAGGAGGAGGAATCCCCCAGAAGAGAGACGTGAGGAGGGAGTTTTGCCCTATTGTGACTTCCACGAGGAGGAGGGTCACGCGACGGCAACATGTCCCGAGTTCTTGGAGTTGAAGAGAGGAAAAGGAGGAGAAGACCGACAACCGGCAGTGCGGATGGTAGAGGTGCCAGGAGCTGGGGAGGAAGATCGGTGTGTAGACCGGTCAGATACAGGGGATCGAGGGGGGATCGGAGTAATTCATGGGGGGGTGGGAATCGAGGCCACCCGTAAGGCCAGTCTTCACACTATGTATCGTCGGAGCATCGCCTCGACGTCACAAACCCCGCCCCCGGATGAGAAGATCACGTTTTCCAGAAGAGACCTACCTGACCACGAGGATCCTTTCTGTGACGCGCTCGTGATCAAGACTGCCATCGAGAACTTCACGGTATCTCGCATTCTGGTGGACAATGGGAGTTCCGTTAATGTAATCTTCAAGAAGGCTTTCATCGAGATGAGGGTGGAGTCTCGAAGGGTGTTGGCGGCGGATGGACCGTTGTTTGGCTTTTCAGGAGAAAGGAAGGAGGTTGAGGGAGGAGTAGGACTTCAGGTGACCTTGGGGGGGTTGTCCAGGAATTGTCGTTTCGTGATAGTGGACGCTCCCAGCAGTTACAACGCGATCTTTGGGCGCCCTCTTATCAGTGCCTTTAGATGCGTTCCATCCTCTTTTCATCAGTGCCTGAAGCTCAATTCGGGAGGAACCCAGATCAGGGTGAGAGGGGACCCGAAAGCGGCTCGGGAGTGCTATGTGACGGCGGTCAACACCATCTCGTGGATGGAGGATGCGGAGGAGTTGGGAGCAAGGATGGAGAGAGGGGAGTTGGGAAGAAGGGAAGCAGGAGTGGAGGAAGATCGGGTAGCGGAAGAAGAGATGGCTGGAGGAGAGGAGTTGGAGATGGTAGTGGAGAGGGGCATTGCGGTGGAGCCAGTGATGGCTGGAGAGCAGGTGGCTGGAGGAGAGGAGTTGGAGATGGTAGTGGAGAGGGGCATTGCGGTGGAGCCAGTGATGGCTGGAGAGCAGGTGGCTGGAGGAGAGGAGTTGGAGATGGTAGTGGAGAGGGGCATTGCGGTGGAGCCAGTGATGGCTGGAGAGCAGGTGGCTGGAGGAGAGGAGTTGGAGATGGTAGTGGAGAGGGGCATTGCGGTGGAGCCAGTGATGGCTGGAGAGCAGGTGGCTGGAGGAGCAGGAGGGGAAGGAAGTCTGGTAGTGGAGAAGGAGATGTATGAAGGAGACAGGTTGGAGAAGGGAGAAGGAGGAAAGGCCCAGGAGAGGGTGGCTACTGTGGAAATCTCAGGAGTTGGGTGCGGGTCGAAGGATCGGGAGGAAGAGCTGAGAGAACAGGAGGAGGAAGAACCCTCGAGGTTGAGGGCGGCGGTAGAAGTTCTGGAGGTCGAGATCCTCACCGAAGATGGGAGAAAAGAGAAGATAAAGATCAGCGGTGAGCTCACTCCGCAGGACCAGGAAGAAATTCGGAAGTGTGTAGAAGAGAACATTGATGTCTTCGCCTGGAGCGCAGCAGACATGCCGGGGGTCGACGCGGATGTGGCGTGCCATCGTCTCGACCTCGACCCCGGGGTTCGCCCCATTCAGCAGAAGAAGAGAGCCATCGCCTCCAAGATGGCCGGGCCCATCAGAGAAGAGGTAGAGAAGCTGCTCCGAGCGGGATTCATATCGGCTAACAGGTATCCGGGATGGGTGAGCAACGTTGTAATGGTGAAAAAGGGGGAGGGCAAGTGGAGGATGTGTATTGATTTCTCTCTCTTAAATAAAGCTTGTCCTAAGGATTGTTACCCCCTGCCTCGGATCGACGCGCTGGTTGACTCAGCCGTCGGTTTCTCACTAATGAGTTTTTTAGATGCTTTTTCAGGGTACCACCAGATACGCATGCACCCTCCGGACGTCAAGGATGTCACCTTCGTCACGGAGGATGGTTGCTTCAGCTATAACATGATGCCCTTTGGGCTAAAAAATGCGGGGGCAACCTACCAAAGGATGATGGACCGGATCTTCCGTGAGCAGAAAGGGCGGAACCTCGAAGTCTACGTGGACGACTTGATGGTAAAGAGTCGGGACCTCGGGTCTCATGTCCTAGACCTATAGGAGACCTTTGCAACCATTAGAAAGTATAAGATGAGGCTTAACCCTCTGAAATGTGTGTTCGGGGCCAGCCGAGGGAAGTTCTTGGGACATCTCCTCACCCCTGAAGGGGTGGAGCCCAACCCTGACAAGGTAAGGGCGATACTGGAGCTGGGATCTCCTAGGAATGCCAAAGAAGTCCAACGTCTCACTGGTAAACTAGCCGGTTTGAGCAGGTTCCTCTCCAGAGCGGGAGAGAGGTGCTCTTCTTTCTTTCGAACCCTGAGGGGAGGGAAGGAGTTCGAATGGACCATTGAATGTGAGAAAGCCTTCGCGGCTCTAAAGCAGCAACTCACTCAGACGCCGCTACTTCATGGGCCGAGGGAGGGGGAGAACTTGCTCCTCTACCTCGGGGTAGGGACGGGGGCGGTCAGCTCAGTCCTCGTCCGCGAAGAAGGGAAGAGGCAGTTCCCAATCTATTATGTAAGCAGAGTCCTCAAGAAGGCAGAGCTGAAGTACCCCATCCTTGAAAAGTTGGCTTTTGCTCTCATTGTGTCGGCCCGGAAGCTCAGACCCTATTTCCAAGCCCACGCCATCCAGGTTGTGACGGATCACCCCCTTCGCCGTATCCTCGAAGGGGTCGAACACTCGGGGAGGTTGGCCAAGTGGTCGATAGAGCTCAGTGAATTCGACCTCTCCTACGTTCCTCGAGAAGCTATTAAAGCACAAGTGGTGGCGGATTTCTTGGCAGACTACGTACTGGAGGCCGAAGAAATGGAGGTACCTCCCGTAGCAGCATGGAAGATGCTGGTGGACGGAGCTTCTGGTAGGAATTCTTTCGGGGGAGGGGTCATCCTGGCGAGTCCTGAGGGGACTAGGATTGAACAAGCTCTGAAAATACACTTCACCCTCACCAATAATCAGGCGGAGTATGAGGCCATCATCACCGGACTTCGGTTGGCCAGGGAGTTGGGTATACAGGATATCAGGGTCTTCACGGACTCCTTGGTGGTGGCGCGACATATCAGCGGAGAGTTCGAGGTGAGGGAGCCGACTCTCCAGTTGTACCTAGTGAAGATAAAAGGCATAGTTGGACAGTTCCATAGCTTCTCCATTCAGCATGTTCCTCGAGAGGAGAATGCTCGGGCAGACCTGCTCGCGAAGCATGGCCCTCAGGCCGGAGGGACCATGACCGAGCTCTTCAGACCCTCCATAGAAGAGGGGGAGGTGATGGAGATTGACCAGGAGAGGTCTTGGATGGATCCCTTTGTGACTTTCCTGGCGTCGGGACGACTACCCGAGGGGGATCTCGAGAAGAAACGAATCCGATACAAGTCGGCATACTATTTGTTGAAGGAAGGAGTACTTTATCGAAAAACGTTGTCTGGACTGTTAGCCCGATGTGTATCCGAGAAGGAAGCACCAAGGGTGCTGGAAGAGGTCCATTCGGGAGAGTGCGGGAGCCATTCGGGGAGTCGAACCTTGGAAGGGAGAGTGCTAAGGCAGGGCTACTTCTGGCCTACCCTACGAAGAGATGCAGAAGAGCTTGCTAAAAGGTGTAGGAAGTGCCAAGAGTTTGCTCCTTTGCAGCTCCTTCCAGCGCAAAGGCTGCGAACGATCACCTCCCCTTGGCCCTTCGCCATATGGGGATTGGATCTGGTAGGACCGTTTCCTCAAGCCAGTGGTCAGAGGAGGTTCCTACTGGTTATGGTGGATTACTTCTCAAAGTGGTTAGAAGTTAAGGCCCTGGCAAAGGTAACCTCGCAGGTGGTGAGGAATTTCGTATGGGGGGAGATTATTTGCCGGCACGGGCTTCCTTTAGCCATAGTCACCGATAACGGGCCGCAATTTGCTAGCAAAGAGTTTGTGGATTTTTGTGCACAGCTCGGCATAGACCTTCGGTTCGCCTCGGTCCATCATCCACGAAGCAACGGGCAGGTCGAGGCAGCAAACAAGATTATAGTGAACCTCCTGAAGAAGAAAGTAGAGAACTTGAGGGGGAGCTGGGTGGAACAGCTCCCCTCTGTCCTGTGGGCTCTGCGAACTACACCCAACACGGCCACCGGGGAAACGCCCTTCAAACTCTCTCATGGCTCCGAGGCCGTCATACCTGTGGAATTTGAAGTTGAATCGCCTAGGGTCACAGCAGCCAGAGAAGGAGAGGAAGGGTGGCAGTTCGATAATGGAGAGGAGCAGAGACTTACTCTCGACCTCGTGGAAGAGCTCAGAGAACTAGCAACAGTCCGACAGGAGGAGGTCAAGCGCCGGATGTCCCGGTACTTCGATAAGCACATCCGGATCAAGCAGTTTCAAAAGGGGGATTTGGTCCTCAAGAAGGTAGATGCTGCAGGGAGGGGAGCCTCGGTGGGGAAGCTCAACCCCAATTGGGAAGGTCCTTTCATAGTAAAAGAAGTCTTAAAGTCAGGGGGGTATCACCTCCAGGATGTGGACGGGATACCCCTGGACTGCGCCCGCAATGGCGATGATCTGAAACGTTTTTATCCATAATAATAAAAGTCTTTTGAATTTACTTGAGCGTATCGTTAATAATCCTCCCTCTTTTGAATATGCTAATACTATACCGCAGGGCGCCCTCCTTCAGAGGACGAGAGAGCGATGGTTGGAGGAGAAAGAGGAGAGGAGACCCCGAGAAGACCCGCTGTCCAGGCTACCATCGAGCTGGCAGGTCTGTAGGCTCACTCGGCGGTTGGAGGAGAAAGAGGAGAGGAGACCCCGAGAAGACCCGCTGTCCAGACTACCATCGAGCTGGCAGGTCTGTAGGCTCACTCGGCGGTTGGAGGAGAAAGAGGAGAGGAGACCCCGAGAAGACCCGCTGTCCAGGCTACCATCGAGCTGGCAGGTCTGTAGGCTCACTCGGCGGTTGGAGGAGAAAGAGGAGAGGAGACCCCGAGAAGACCCGCTGTCCAGGCTACCATCGAGCTGGCAGGTCTGTAGGCTCACTCGGCGGTTGGAGGAGAAAGAGGAGAGGAGACCCCGAGAAGACCCGCTGTCCAGGCTACCATCGAGCTGGCAGGTCTGTAGGCTCACTCGGCGGTTGGAGGAGAAAGAGGAGAGGAGACCCCGAGAAGACCCGCTGTCCAGGCTACCATCGAGCTGGCAGGTCTGTAGGCTCACTCGGCGGTTGGAGGAGAAAGAGGAGAGGAGACCCCGAGAAGACCCGCTGTCCAGGCTACCATCGAGCTGGCAGGTCTGTAGGCTCACTCGGCGGTTGGAGGAGAAAGAGGAGAGGAGACCCCGAGAAGACCCGCTGTCCAGGCTACCATCGAGCTGGCAGGTCTGTAGGCTCACTCGGTGGTTGGAGGAGAAAGAGGAGAGGAGACCCCGAGAAGACCCGCTGTCCAGGCTACCATCGAGCTGGCAGGTCTGTAGGCTCACTCGGCGGTTGGAGGAGAAAGAGGAGAGGAGACCCCGAGAAGACCCGCTGTCCAGGCTACCGTCAAGCTGGCAGGTCTGTAGGCTCACTCGGTGGTTGGAGGAGAAAGAGGGGAGGAGACCCCGAGAAGACCCGCTGTCCAGGCTACCATCGAGCTGGCAGGTTTGTAGGCTCACTCGGTGGTTGGAGGAGAAAGAGGGGAGGAGACCCCGAGAAGACCCGCTGTCCAGGCTACCATCGAGCTGACAGGTCTGTAGGCTCACTCGGTGGCTGGAATAGATGGGAGAGGAGGGACCCAACGCTCTCGGGTCCTCTGCGAGCGAAGGTTTGGGTTTTCGTGTTAATGTCCGCTAGCAACAACGGAGGTCGGCTAATCGGAAAAATCTATCCCCCCTAGCAAAAAAGGGATGCTTCGGGGGAAGTCACCACATAAAGAAAAAAAAGAGGAAGGAGAAAAAGGGAGAGAGGGAAGATAGCAAGCCCTCCCTGTCCACTCGCACTGAGAGGAGCCGTCCCAAGAGCCGAGGGCGAGTAAATACTCCTCTCGCTCACGGAAAACCAGGGAGGCCCACCCACTCGCCCCAGGAGCCAAGCCCACGGGTAATAACTAGGCGAGAGGAAAGGCTGTTTTTCTCTCGCCTATCGATAATCTCGAGGTTTCCTCGAGCAATCCCGTTATAAAAGAAAGGGCCGGCCCTAAAAAGGCGCGAGCAAGAATATATATACGTATATACATGCACGAGTCATGTCTATATTTTAAGACAACGCATTCGTAAGATAAGAAAGAAGCGAGAGGCGAGCAAAAAGTAAGAATTTAAACATGAGTCATAACAGCGTTCAAACACCCTACGGCTATGAAATAGGAAGTATTACAATCCCAGCAAAAGAAAGGAAAAAGAGGGCCCTAACCCCTCTCACTCGCTGAGGGATCCTCGTCCTCGCCATAGATCTCGGGCACGAGGTCTCGAGCAGTGATGTCTTCGCAGCCGTCTTTTACAACACCTAGCTCCCGCATCATCTTGAGGATGAGCTCGGCGGTCCTTATGTTGGCATCCTTACAAAATTCCTCCACATCATCGTGGGTATAGCGCGCGAGAGGAAGTGGGGAGGCCTGCGAACGGGGAAGGGGA
This sequence comes from Platanthera zijinensis, assembly GCA_039513925.1. Lineage (NCBI taxonomy): Eukaryota > Viridiplantae > Streptophyta > Magnoliopsida > Asparagales > Orchidaceae > Platanthera > Platanthera zijinensis. The sequence continues at coordinate 162,692,388 of CM077080.1, forward strand.
GCTTCCTTGAGCCTGGCGTTCTCCGCCTTTAGCTCTCTTACTTCGGCCTCCAGCCCTTCCACCCGCGAACGTAGCCGATCGGCCGTCTCGGCATCCTGCGAGAGAAAAGGAGAGGTAAAAAAGTGAAAAAGAGAGGGGGTACCGGGGCAAGTGCCCGTAGAACAGTGGCGGGGTGTTGACTTACCACTCCGCCGCTAGCTTTCGCCAGAAGGCTTTCGGACACCTCCAGCCGCTTGGCAAGGTCCCCCGACTTTTCGCGCTCGGTCTCCAGCTCGGTGTGTATCTCCTTCCAGCTTTTGGTGTTGAAAATCAGGCGCCGCGAGAGGCGGTGCGACAGCTCTAAAGTGCGCAACTGCGAGTGTGCCGTCCTCAGGACTAGGTCTCGCGTGGTGGCTGCGTCGAGCGGATCGGGAGTAAGGCCTCCATATAGGCCGAAGCCCAAGGAGAAAGCGTGAGCACTGGGCTCAGCCTGCTCTCTCCAGGAGGGCAGGAGGGTGGAAATGGAGACTCGGTAGGACCCCTTGTCCCAAATCAGAGAGGGGTCATTGTTGCCGTCAGGGACCGCCGGCCCCAGGTCGAAGTTGAGGTGATCGGACGGCGGGGGAATTTGGGAAGTCCCCTCGCGAGAGGGGAATCGAGGAGAAGGGCAGGATGAACTCGCCAGGGGAGCGAAGGGGGCTGCCCCCTCGGGGAGCGAGGTCATTTTACGTGGAGAAGTTAGAGGAGGCGAGTGGGGAGACCGGGACCCCACGGAAATAGGGCTCAGTGATCCCGGCGTCCCCGCGAGATCGGCAGGAGCTTTGCCCTTCCCGGAGGGGAAGGAGACGGTCTTCTTGGTCTTCATCCGCATCTTCTTCGAAGGACTAAGGCGAAGCGGCGCGGAATCCTCGGCCACCCTCTTTTGGGGGGGGCCAGCGATTCTCTGGCCGCCTCGGCCGCCATAGTAGCGAGAGCCACATCGGGGGAAGGCTTAATGGCGCTTCGATAGGGGGGATGCGTTGGCACGACCCTCTCTCCTGAGAAGAAAGGAGAGAACGAACATCAGAAGAGCTCTCGCGAGAGAAAGAGGCGAGAGGTAATGAAAAGAGAAGTTCGAAGTATACCTTCCCCAGGGAGCACGGGGGGTAGAGAGGTGAGCCCTCTTCTCAGATAACGGACTTCAAAGTTCTTCCCTGCAAGGTATTCACAGAGAAGTCTATCCGTTCCGCCTACCTGAGGGGAGGTGTAGAAGGTTTCAGCAGGAGACACCGGCGCGAGAGGAACTCCGCCTAGATTCCCGCGGATGAAAACAAAGCGAGTGAGCCAGTGGTGATTCTTGTTAGGGGTCTCGCACACCTTCAGATTCAACCCAGTAAAGAAGGACACTCCGTCCTGATTGGCGTGGTACACGAACATCTTACGGAAGACGGTAAGACTGAACTCTATTCTCTCCCTCCGCATGTAGCAGGCGAATGCAATGATGACGGAGATGGCATTCGGATTCAGTTGAGCGGGTACAACACCGAAGTACTTCAGGACCTGTTTTACCTCTGGCCAAAAGGGAAGTCGAAGCCCAGCTTCAAAGTGGGAGATTGGGAAGGCGAGTTCTCCCGGGTAGAAAGTGTTGATGCTCTCACCGACCCGGGGAGGGCGCGACTCGAAGCCTTCTGACAGGTAGTTGCCCCGAAAGGCCTCGTAATCGTCAGCAGAAAGGCGACCGGGGGGGAAGTCGTGGTCTGTGAATCGTTTCCCGCAGCGGCTGCGCCCCTCACTCCCTTCAGACCTCCTCTTTGCCATCTTGAGCGCAGGGCGAGACTAAAGGGAGGGACTGGCGAATGGGGAACGCGCGAGTGTGCGCGAGAAGCGGGAGAGGCTGGAGAGCGAGTCGAACAGCAAGAAGAAGGGTACTCGCGGGTTGGAGTCTAAGGAAAGCATACCTCTTGTTTTGGCGGGGGGGGTATTTATAACCTTCCCCGGTACCTCGGTACGGACAAGGTGGTTGCGTCAGGAGAAGGGAAGAGTCGGCCGACCCTTCGCCCTCCGGGCCTCGGGCAGCGGAACGCCGAGTGAACGGCCTTCTCGAAAAAAGAGCGGTGAAAAGACAGCGGGACAGACAGCTAATGATGAAAGTCAATAATGTGAAATAGAAATCATTTAAAGAAGCAGTAGTGACGATTAAACCGACATTATGAAATTAATTAATCCCGCGCGTAGCGGGCGGCGAGTTCAAAAGGGCGCACAGCAGGCGCTATATCAGTCAATACTATTACAGCTAAGAAGAGAGTTATTTGGCGGAAGGCGGGAAGCGAGAGGCGACTGCAGGAGGAAAGAACGCTCGGGCTCTGTCAGTTCTTGTCCCACCTCCATCGTCCTCCACGACCTCTCACGCAGGGGGGGCGATGGGGGAAGTGGAAGGCGCGAGCAGCCGCAACACCGCGCCGGGCGAAACGAAGCTGTTGATCGACATCGTTCAGAATCGCTAGAGGATCAGTCTCGTCCACCTCCGTGTCGACATCAATCTCATTCGACAGGCGAACACATTCCATCTCGAGCCAATCAATTCGGTGGTCCGCGACCTGCTTTCCTTTTTCCAGTGCTTGGATGAGCAACGCGTGCTTCCGCAGCATCTCGGCCACCTTTCGCTTCATCTCTATGGGGTCCGCGGGATCGCCCAGATAATCGTCAATCTCGTCTACTGGCGGAGGAGGCGAGAAGGCTTCTCTCCCAGAATAACCCTCAGTCGGCGAGTCGGCGGCCAGAGTGCTCTCGGCAGGCCTCCCACTCGCACCTGCCAGAAGACCAATATTGGCTGGGAGTGGCGGAAGGAATAGCAAGGACGGAGCAAGTCAGTGATAAGATCTCTTACCAATTCGGCGAGTGCGGTCCGAAGCGGTGGAAGGGTCATCCCTCTTCGTCACCGGCGTAGAAGGGAGGGAGTCCTGGGGTGAGAGGCGCTGAGAAGGGAATTCGGAGATGTTTATTCGGATGGTCTCGGGGCGCTGAGAGGCCTCCAAAAATCTCTGAGAATAGACAGCAGATAAAGAAGGGGCAGTAGCAAGAAACCCGAAAAGGTTGGAAGAACGTACTTCTTTTCCCTTGAGGCTAGCAGGGGCCGGGGGCGTCGATCCCCTTGGATGGGTGCGAGAGGGTTCCTCAGCCAGAATATGAGGCTCCAGAATTTTGGTCCTCTTAGGAGGGGAGGCGGATAGCGGTAGCGAGGGAGGAGCACGGGCAGGGATCTTGTTCAGACCCGCCGCCGTCGCCCTATTCCGCTGGCGCACGGCCGCGAGGCGGTCCCGGACGCTTTGGTTGAGAGACATGGTCAAGCGTTAAGGAGAGAGAAAGTAAGGAAGTACCCCCTTTGAGGGAAGGGAGGTTCTGTATTTATAGGTCAGGCAAGGGGCCCACCAAAAGATTCCCTCAATAAATTGGTTGTACCATCGCGAGCCTCGGTTGGACTATCTTTCCGAGTTTGTGCCAACCTCGAAAAGAGCGGGGATTGTGTACAACCTCGGGCTCGCAGCCCAGCAAGAGGGGTCCAGCGTGGCGAGAGGGGCCCTGGCGAGAGGAGAGGGCCTAGGCGAGTGAAGAGGGTTCGGCCTGGCGAGAGGAAAGGGCCTAGGCGAGTGAAGAGGGTTCGGCCTGGCGAGAGGAGAGGGCCTAGGCGAGTGAAGAGGGTTCGGCCTGGCGAGAGGAGAGGGCCTAGGCGAGTGAAGAGGGTTCGGCCTGGCGAGAGGAGAGGGCCTAGGCGAGTGAAGAGCGTTCGGCCTGGCGAGAGGACCCTAATGAGAGGCGCCTCGAGAGAAGGGTCGTCTTGGTTTCAGGGCCAGTTCAGGTAAGGTCGGGCCCACCTTCTGGGCCCTGGAGGTGGTTTTACTCTTTTACCCTGCATGGGCTGCATTTAGTCTTTTGGGACAGCGGAGTTTAGCTGTTGGCAGACCCAGCCAAGGGTATTCTGGTATTTTCACAGCAGCATAGTTTGCTTATTAGCAGTCCCAGTTCAGAGGCCTATAAATAGACCGGTAAGGTGCCTTAGAAAAGAGATTCTGGACTCCTCTTATCTTCTCTAAGGCACCTAGCTCAGTATTGGCTAGGGAGGGGAAGAGCTCTAGTTCTAGTCTCTTTCGGGTAAGAGGTGGGACCTCCTCACTGAAGCCTCCGGTCTAGTTCTTCGCCTTGAGAGTGATCCCAAGGGAGTAAGCACAAGCTGCCTCAGTAGTTCCAAGCTTTAGGTGGAATCGGCCTTGCTGGTTCCAACAGACGGCCAATTCGATCACAGAAAGGTAGCACAATAATTGAAGTAAGAGCAAGTCCACAGAAAGTAAATCACATATATAAAATAAAATCTCCACGAAGGGAGTGTCCACAAAGTAACAATAATCAGAGTACTATAAATGCAGACTTATGCCCGGTACATCATAACCTCGCTACAAATCTCTCATGCGGAAGCAAAAACAGAAACTACTCAGGGTCGAGACTCACGGTCCCGGCTGTATGAACTCCGGAGCTAGACTGCCCCATCTCCAAGCGCACCGGTCTCTGGGGCCGCTCCTCCATGCTGGGCTCCACGATCCCCTAAATGATGCGGTTCGAAAACCATTAGTCATAAAGACTAAGCCCTATAATCCCCTACCCCTTCCCCCATGGCTCCTAAGCACCGTGCGGAGAGGAAGAAAGGGAAGGACATGAAGGTGGAGATTTAATCAAGAAACAAATGGCAGTGGAACTAATCTAGCAATTCTATAATAATATGACAGAAACAGAAAGTAAAAATAGGTAACCTTAACTTATGTGCGAAAGCGCATAAGCCAAGGGATCTTCTACAAGGCTCCCATCGTATAGAGTGTCCCATACCACTTATACGTTGGGGTGTCGGCTATCAAACAACAGCATATGCTTATATTGAAATTAACCTTAATTTATAAACTTGCCCACACAAGCTTATAGACCAAGGGGTCGTTTTGCAGGTCCTAACGAATAAGCGTCCCATACCACTTATACTTTAGGTGTCAGGGTTAAATGAATCGATTATGCTATGACATGCAAGTGGGTATGATGAAACATGCAAGTGCAACTCACACACTCGACTCTGTGCACACAGACCTTTAGTTCCCCCTTTCGGAGTCGTTACCTCCCAGGATACCTCCGTAGTGGCAGACGAAAGCGGTGGGTTGGGCCTCGCCCACCTCTAAACCAGTAAAGCACTACCGGTCAGACCTATCGTACGCCTCAACGCTTGGTGCACTAAGCGGACGCCTGCGTACTCTTGCCGGCTGGCGCACCGGACTTCTGTTGGCAAAGTGCTAACCACACTTGCCGAGTCAGCGTATTGGCATCGGTGCATCGACCCTCCAATACCGAAGACCCACCACCTTAATTTTCATTCCTTTTTATGCACATGCAAGTTTAATCGTAAACACACAAAAGCCGAGCCGAAGCTCCCCGGACCAAAACGTCCGTCTCCAAACCAACCGAGCCGAAGCTCCCCGGACCATCCCGTCCGTCTCTTAACCAACCGAGCCGAAGCTCTCATCAATCTTCCTGTGCCAACAGTGTTTGTGAAGGGTGCAGCCATAGTTACTAAGTTACTCTTGTCGGTTTGTTATTACAGTTTATGTTAGCCCAGGACTGCCCCCGGTATTCCCCGTGAAGGGCTCTCAAGGGGCACTAGGAACCAAGACGGCGGCATTACGGCCCGAAGTTCCCTTTCGCAAGGCACTTATTGTTATTGGTTGATCTCCCTTAACCCGATTCCCTTCTCATATTACGATAGACTATCCTAGGGTGATTTTAAACCTTCCACTCTTCGGGGAAGACGATCTTTCGTCGAACCCGAGCACCCCTTAACTCTAGCTATCACCACTTCTCACTACTCTTCATATCATCCTATCGTGATATCATCCACAATTGTCCACCCAGACAAAATGATTAACTCCAATGACTTCCTCAGATCATGTCATATTGCATTTCACAAATTTGTTATATGCAGACCGACCTAGACTATATGTCGAACCGGCTATGCAATGATCCAATACTTATCCAAATGCCCTAAATTATTTACTGGAGATTTATCATGATATAACTAGCCTAAATCCAGAAAGGGATAATTTTCCTAATTTATCTGATGTTTAATTAATTTCCTCGAAAGACCCAAGGGTTACCGGTTTGAACATGAACTACCCTAAGTAATCATGCAAGATGTCCAGAAATATTACTATAAGTATTATGTTATCCCAATATGGTAAATCCAAAGTATCACAATTTTTCTATCATCAAAAGGGCACTAAAACTATTTTAGAAATAATCTCTATCTTTTGTTATTTATGAATCAAGTACAGAAAATATCCATCCAAAAAATGTAAATTAATTATACTAGGCAGATAAGACATTCAAAATAACATTCGCCAAGTTTCATAATTTTCCAACAAGTATATCATCCATAATTAATTTTTAAACCATAAAACCCCTTTCTAACATCTGTGAATGAAGTACTAGAATTACTTAACTAAAAATCATACAAAAATTCAGGGGCAACTATTATGACCTAAAACATTTACCTCGAAGATTTCATGAGGTTTCAATGAACAGAAATTTCTAAACAATTAAAACATCATTTAAGGCCATAACAAGCTTTACAAATGATGTGCTAGCAATAATCAACATAAAATTCCAGAAAAATTGCTATAAGTTCTACCTGATCCAAAACTCACTCTACCCGAATTTCACAGCTTTTAAGTAAGGTTTAGTGACTGGTTTTACCTATTTGATATTTTACCCTAAAACTAAGGTTATGGTTTTAAGGTATCTACTTGTCTTCAAATTCTCCAAGATTCCATCCAGACGATTCTTATCAGGCCTTTGTCAACTCTACAGAGTTTCAAGGTAATACAATAGCAATTGCCCACATATCCTTCACAACCCTCAAAACCCTCCATCTAGGGTTTGAGTTTGGATCCTAGGGTAAACCAACCCTAAACCACATCATTTTCTCCAAGTGGGTTATAATAACCCTTACAAGTCAGTGGTCAAGATATCAGCCTCAGTAGAGGTGACTAGACCTTTCCAAACTCTTAGTGCACTTTTTACTAAAAGATGTCTCACTAATGCCTAGTTAAGGGTAGAATATTTCCTACCCAAAACTCCTCCAAACTAGTTGGAATTTTGTACAGATCTAGGTTTTATAGCCAGGGACCACTCACCAAAATTTGGGAGGGTTTGGAGGTCATTTGGCCACTTAAATAAATTTCTCTAACTTAATTAAATTAAAACAAAAACTTTAGGCAAAGTATCTCCAAAAATTCCCATTTTTGGTCTGCCTTTAGGTATAGCTAAGGTCAACCCCCTGCCCAAATCTCAGGTCATTTGGACAAGGGACGAAGAGTGGGCATCCATTTTAATTTCTGCCCAACTCTAGGTACAGCCCCCACTAAAACGGGTGCTGCGGTCGAATCGCTTACCCAAACGGGTTGAAATTAATTTTAAATTAAACTAGACTCAAAGGGCTACAACTTTCGTGACTGGTAATTTTTCCTAAAACGGCCTTTAAGTGCCTCGTTTTGCAGCATCAAAATGTGCTCATCTAAGTATATTTTTCTTACAAATTATTTACATAATTTATATATTATAAACAGCTTTTACTGTTCATCTTCTACAGAACCCGAAAACCAGAACACAGAAACTCTTATTTCCTGTAGCTCTTTCGCGATCCGTCACCGGTTGCCCGGTCACTTCCCTAGCCAGCCACCACCACTACCACCTCCGTTGAGGCGATGGCTAGTGGTCGGCGGTGGTATGGCTGCCGGAGGTGGCGGTTTCCGGCGAACTCGAAAATACATTTTTCATGGTTTTCCATGAAAACAAGGGATAGGTCCAGCTCCGTTGAGCACGAACTTCCTTTCTAAGAATCCTAAGATCTACCATGAAAGAAGAAGCAGAGGAGGACCTTGTTCGCGGTTTGGAGGCGAGATGAACGACGGGGTGCTATGGCGCGGTGGTGGCGTTGCTGAACTTCTCCTGCAGTAAGGTACAAAGATCTGAGTCTGTTTGGTCAAGAGTGTAACCTTCTCATCTTGCTCTAAGGGGTCTTTTATAAGTCAGCAAGTGGGGAGGTGAAAGGGTAAAGCCTTAATGGTCATGAAGGCTCCTCTTAATAACCTTTCGGTTACAGTGAAGGGATAAGAAACAGTGGAAGATGAATAGGTGTTTGCCAGGTGGCGATTCCTATTGGACCAACACTTCCTCCTTTATTATATAATTACAGAAGGAAAAACGGCCCGTAATTACTCCTAGTGTAACTTCCCACACCAGCATTTATTACCACGCGTGTTTGAATAATTTCGGGCCTGAACCGTCGTTTCGGTCAATGTCACAGGCGTGACACATAGGTCACGGGCGTGACAGGCCCGGGTGGCTTATTCTGGGGTCTACGATCGTCGAACTGAGATCGACGGTCGTCGAAGGGTGGTCACGCCCTAGGTCACGGGCGTGACACCTTGGTCACGGGCGTGACATGCCCGAATGGCAAATTCTGAGGTCGACGATCGTCGAACTGAGATCGACGGTCGTCAAAGGGTGGTCACGCCCTAGGTCACGGGCGTGATACCTTGGTCACGGGCGTGATAGGGTCTTGAGGCAAATTCCGCGCTCGGCGATCGTCGCGCTGAGATCAACGATCACCGAAGGGGGGGTCACGCCCTTAGTCACGGGCGTGACACCTGGGTCACGGGCGTGACATGCCCGAATGGTAAATTCTGAGGTCGACGACCGTCGAACTGAGATCGACGGTCGTCGAAGGGTGGTCACGCCCTAGGTCACGGGCGTGACACCTTGGTCACGGGCGTGACAGGGCCGGGTTGAAAATCCTGCGCCCGACGATCGTCTCCCTGAGATCGACGATCGTCGAAGGAGTCACGCCCTAGGTCACGGGCGTGACGGGTCGGTCACGGGCGTGACCAACCCGTGACCCGAAATCTTGGTCGATTTATTTCAATTTTTGGGCTTCCTAGGGTTCTGTCACGACCAACCGACTCCTAGGGGTCTAGCCGGAAATGGGATGTTACATCGCAGCCATGTGGTGAGGTTATGCATCCCATACTATATAACCCTCACATGTTGCCCCTATGGTTGATCCATATATAAACACATATTATGCATCTCATACTACATAATATGTCTCGTATACTTCATGTTATGCTATGAGTGTAGTGTTCGTGCTTTTGCTAAGATATGCTGATGATATATCGGTGTGTGAATGACATGATGCTAAACTACTAATGCAATCCAAAGGGAAGGTTGCCCGACTAACTTGTCAAGCAACCTCCCTCTGATACCAATTGTCACAACCCGCATTTTCTCCGAGGAAACGGATTATTAGAGTAGGATAAAACACGCGTCATGATGTCACGTCGAGCAGGGGATAACTGCCGAAGCTCAGGCAAACCACTAACAACTATACTTTATGGAAATTCATAAGTTATATGATTAGGAAATCAGTTATATTTTTAAAGGCCGTATCCCTCGGCTCGGTGGATCACCTAGTCCACAATTTAAAAACTATACTTATACGCTGCGGAAAATACTTTATTCAGGTTCGACATCCTAAAAGAGTGCATAAGTGTCCCCAGAGGAACTTATACTATGCAGGACCCTATATTTAATTTATATTATATATATAGGAAAACGATCTTTTTATATTATTTGGAAAATAGTGATGAGTTTTATAAAACATGCTGATCATGAGGTATACTTATAATAGTGCTTTTAGGTTTAAAAGTAACTAGTAACCTAGCATAAATCATCCCAAGAGCAAGTAGATTATCTCCAAAAAAAGGTAGCAGCAAAAAGATAACATATCTAGTATCAAGGTAAAACTACCAGTGGGCGCCAACAAACTGACACGAACCCACTGGCAAGTATGTATGTCTGTAAGAAAGATGTACAAAACTACCTCACAAGACCAAGGAACTAATCTCCACAGCACGAGAGACCACCATCAACATAACAGCACAACTAGCCGCCTAATCGGCTACTAACCAGAACCTGAGGCATTCAAAGAAGAAAAGAATACCTCAGCAAGCTAAACAAGTAAAAACTGTACGAAAATGTTAGGTTATAAGGTAAGCAAGAAGAGTAAGCAAACCGAAACAAGCACCACTGTCCAAGGCAAGACAAAAAGAAAAGCACTAAGTGCGAGGAAACAACGACAACCCTGCCCAAAAATAAATTCTACAGAGTTTACCAGGCTACCATGAGCTCAAACATTGCAAATTTACAAAGGAAGAAACGTCTAACACCCTAAGCTGTGAGAGATGGTAGTAGCAAAAACAACGCGGATTCGGGTTAGAGGCAAACTCAGTCCCCCAACCACCATTTTCAAGAAACAAAGCTCAAGGGTCTACATGTGAAAGCACTAGGGACCTCCCACCCCCTTGCCCAACCCGTGTTTGGAGCAAGATAAAAGAAAAGGGTGGCCACAACTAAATTACACAACACCACCCCCATTAAGAGCTTCAAACCACCACTACAAACCACGACCCACGATTCGGCCTTTGGAAAAACAAAACCGACAAGGAACCTCAAAACCAAAGTAAATTCACTCGGGGGAGAAAATTGAGGTGAGGGAAAAGCGTTGAGATGACTCAATACGGCATGACGTTGAGTGAGCCCCACTCACTCAACGCCTAAACAGACGGTGGCGTTGAGTGAACTAACCTCACTCAACGCCAAAATAGCTATGGCGTTGAGTGAGGTCCACTCCCTCAACGCCTTTAGCAAAACAGGTTATGGCGTTGAGTGAGCTAACCTCACTCAACGCCAAAACAGCTACGGCGTTGAGTGTGTCCACCACTCTCAACGATAGAACGGCTTTGGCATTGAGTGAGGTCGACTCACTCAACACCAAAGTACTTAGCCGCAAGAACAGGCAAAGCAAACCCGACGTTGAGTGTGTCCACCACACTCAACGCCAAGTCCAAGCAGACCCGGCGTTTAGTGTGTGCACAACACTCAACGCCAAGCCCAAGCAGACCCGGCGTTTAGTGTGTGCACCACACTCAACGCTAATCCCTGAATTCTCCAATGCTAACTCCAGCAAGTCTAAGCACAGGGAAGGCTTCTGCTACAGCCACTACGCAAGCAAGCACACATACATCCCAACCCAAGCCTAAACAAGATAGATTTGCATATAAATTAAACTATAGCTTTTCTCCTCTACCCGGCTACAACTACTACACAGGAAAATCAACCAAACCCTCAACCCTCACTCAGCCCGAGTACAAGGCCTCCTCTACTTACAGTTGGAGGAGAATAAAAAGAAAGGGTTGCGGCTAGGAGTACGACTGAGCAGGAAATTCATAACAAGTATGATGAATATAAACCGAAACCGAAAAATGAGCAATGGTTTCTATCCTAGGGCTAACAGGGTAACAAGGAGATAGACAAAAAATAATAACACGGCAAGGGCAAGAATACCACTTGCCTCAAATTTCCGGCGAAGCTTGGTCGGCCTCCTTTACTCTCACTCGGCAATAGCAGCAGCAACACCTAAAGCAGAAATCTTGGGCTTTAATGGCGGAAATGGACAACCCAAGAAATTCGAGACCCCTAGAAACACCACGAAAACTGAATTTCTTACCGTAGAAATGAAGGTCTAGGCGAGTGCAATCCAAATCAGCTTTCGGAATCGAATTCCGTCCACAAACGCTCCTGAAATCGGCGTCTGAAGGTCGCGGTTCCGACAGTTTCTCCGCTTCTTTTCGCGAACAGGCGCAGACTGGTTCGGGAAGATGAATAGGAACGATTCTTTTAAGTCTTAACTATCCTATATATAGCATCCTCTTAATCTTAATAGCTAATAAATTAAATAATGAACAAAACGGCAAGGCGAAACCGCCAAGTACCCGCACCCTTTCATAATAATATTTAATATAATATTTACTAAATAGTTTTATTTTTCATAAAATACAAAACGACGCGAAAATCGAACATTCTCAGAATTCGACAAAATTCGCACCGTAGCTAAATATCCATGCTACGAAAACAACGGCGAAGTCGAAATTAATTTTCGATGAACAGAACTCGAGTTATACCCACCCTAAGACAAAACACAAGCATCCACCGAGAGGCCACACCGGGTCACCCAAAACAACCCGGCTTGCTAGGGATATCTTGTCAATAGACTACAAAATAGGCCACTCAGTTCTAAGGAGTTAATACCACACTCCACAGATGGCACAAGCCAAGAAAACGCGTCGACGTAACGCCAAGCAAGAATTAAATAATCGCAGAAAAATCGGGGGCGTTACACTGGCCGCCAATATCTTATCCAAACCAGGCAACTGATGATCGACCATGAATGGCGGACGCAAAACAATCTCACTGACAGCAGACGTGTTGGCCATAGCAGGTTCCTCCGCCGTCGTGAAGACTGCAGAAGATGCCGGTTGATTTGAATTCCGGGTGATCGGAGATGCGGCTGGCACTGATGGTTCGGCCGGCGGCGATGGAGGAATATTTAGGGAGCCTGGATTGTCGTGCTGGTGGGCAACCTCGGAATGTGATTGCAAATGAGAATGACAACCTGGTCATGATGATGTGGTTGATGGCGCACGCTTCTTGAGGCGTGCAAGATACTCCCAACAATTCTAGATCTCCTTATGGGTCATCTCGAGCAGATCATCACGACGGGAAGCAATGCGGGCGTACGCGGGGGCAAACACTTTGGTCCAATGAATTTTGCTGGCATGCCCGACATCAATCTCTTGTTGAACCAGTCGATCAATGATATTGTCCGATGACCCTTCAATGAATTGTTCAGGCGTAGATTGTAGATCTGATGCATGAGGTTGACTTGAACTTTGATTGGCGTTGGGTTCCAAGGTGACGATTCGAGTTGTAGTCGTTGTCACAGTCTCTTCCAACTGCACAATGTTGAAACTGGCCACAGGGAACGATCGCAATGGAGCAATCACCGATGCTTCTTGACTTAGGGCAGTAATGATGCTGCGTTTGGGCGTTGCTCGTTGAATGGGCAATCTTAATCGGGCCTGGGAAACCATATCCTCCAAGTGCTGCTTTAAGACCTGTTCTGATTTCGGTCGAATGAATCGTTTGAAAGCGAAATTGGTGGTACGTAGAGCCGAGACTAGAACAGACCAGATTCGGTGCAATTGCGGAAGATGCAAAGATTCAATATGGAAATCCTTCAGATCGTGGACTTCATCGAGCGGAAGAAATTTGATAGCAATCGTTCGGAGCAAGCGACGCTCCAAGGGATTGATCAATTGTTAAGTGCTCATGACAGCTTCCCATAGATTAAGCCCTTGTAATGCCGACTGACGTTCATTTCCCGATGCGTTGAGGCTGCGAGGTTTTTTATGGTGACTCGATGAAGAGCTGCACTCATACGATGTTGGGCCTGGCTTGCGGCGCTTGTGATTGGACAGAATAGAATGGGGCGTGTTGCTGAATTTGACGCCAGATTCGGAGCCAATAAAAGGATCAGCGTCGTCGACATGGTTCGGATCACCATCGTCCTGTGGTGCAGCATTGTCTTCTTCAACGAAGGGATGATCATCGTGAGCCCGCTCGATAATAGCAGCGACAACATCAAGGGCACCGTGCACAATCACATCGAACGTGTGAATCGACCAAATTGCATTATCGATGATAGATTCCGCGATCACTCCAAGCGATTTCAGTTGCCCTGCAAAAATTTCGAGCAGTTGAGGAAGGGATTGTCCAAACGTTGTCGTCAATCCAAATTCGTCGTCACAATCATCAATCGAGAGAGGCAATAAGTGAAACATCGTCGACAGAGACGTAGGCGAGGGAGTTATGTCATCAGTCGGAAACAGTGCGAGATATTGAGTGAGAATGATATGCAAAACATGTTCATTGATATCTCCAGTAGCTTTTCATAGAAACTTAAAATTGCATTTAAACTTGAGTAACATCCCCAACCAAACTATAGTGCATTACCAGATCTGAAATATGGTTTTCCATAATCATATAACAAGAAAGTTAAAATTAGTTGCAAGGGGGCGGTAGCAGCAAAATTTCAAGCATTAAGCAGTGAGTAGAAATAAATAATTGCAAGGGGACGGCAGCAGCATACATACTCAATAAATAAATTAGTTGTTCACAAGCTTAGCAAACAAAATTTCAAGCATTAAGCAGTGAGTAGAAATCAATAATTGCAAGGGGGCGGCAGCAGCAGCAAACAAAAATTCAAGCATAAAGCGGTGAGTAGAAATCAATAATTGCAAGGGGGCGGCGGCAGCAACAAACAAAATCAAGCATTAAGCAGTGAGTAGAAATCAATAATTGCAAGGCGGCGGCGGCAGCAGCAGCAAACAAAATCAAGCATTAAGCAGTGAGTAATAATTGCAAGGGGTCGGAAGAAGAAGAAGAAGAAGAAACCTGGTAGCGGGAGCAGCACTAGGCGCTAGGGCACGGGAGGCGCCGAAGTGAGATTCAGCGGGAGCAGCGCCAGGCGCTAGGGCACGGGAGGTGCCGAAGTGAGATTCGCGATTGTAGATGGATTTCCCGGAGATATTCGGTCGTCGGAGAGGAGAATGGAGGAGAATGAGAGGAGAACGAAATGAGAATGAGAGGATAACGATCGGGGAAGTGAGGTTGAAGGCGACGGGAGGAGAACGAGACGGAAAAATGCGCGCGGGGTATTTTGGGAATCGCCTAACTTCAGTCCGATTCAGTCGGACTGAAGTGAAGCCCGACCGGGGGGCCGGGTTCCACTCCAATATGAGGGGGGAAAAGGGGGGAGGGGGAGGGAGGAGAAAGAAAAAGAGGGGGAGGGGAAGAAAAGGGGGAGAGAAAAATTGTATAGAGAAGAAATAGGGGTTCCTCTCTTGTATGTCGGGTTCCTCTCTGGTTCCTCTCTGTTTACATCACTTTTTGTTGAAAGTTCGTTATTATATTAGGAAATGTTGGGTTATACACATTTTTCCTATGAGAAGATTTCACCTTTAAAGTGATGACATTTATTGATAGGCAGACAAGAATATATTGGAGTTTATAGAGCACATGGCTTGTATTAGTGAAAAGATTAACACATGATCACGAGAAGTTATAATACACTATTTTGATCTTGGAAGATTTCACCTTTAAAGCTATGCATGAGTACTACCTATGAGCTGCAGAGCAATAAGCAGCCATGGCTTGATAATTGATGAACACCAAAAGAAAATGGTATTGTATTCGGTTACAATACATCATGTATTTGTACATTTATATAGGGAGGAGTGAATGGTAAATTTTAACCATGTGGGACTAAACTCTCGTGAAAGAAATAACAAATGGGCTAGTGTATGGGCTTTCACATGGGCCTTACATTTATATATTTCCACAATTCTCCTTCATATGCAGGCAGTGTTGGTGACGTTCTTGAAGATAATCCTGTTGGAAGATTGAAGGTGTTTGTGTATGAGCTTCCCAACAAATACAATAAGACGGTACTGCAGAAAGATCCAAGTGTCTCACCCACATGTTTGCCACTGAGATCTTCATGCACTGATTCTTGCTGTCGAGCCCTGTCCGTGCTCTCAACCCTGATGAGGCCGATTGGTTCTTGATGACTACTTTTAGTCATCGTTTTTAGGGTAATTTAGTAGTCAAAATTCCTAAGTTTTATTATTATTTTGTATGCTTGTTATAATATTGTTGTTATTATAGTATGTATTGATGTTATTTTATGTTTATGTTATTATTATGTTTAGCTTTATTTATAAATATTATTATCTTTAGTTTAGTTTCAAACAACTAATGTTATGTTTATTTTGTTTATTTTTATTTTTTTATATATAACTAATTAATAGTATGAGTTATTATGTTAGTTTTATTTAAATTTTATATCATGATTATGAGCTAATGTCTTATTTATATTTTGTAGGTTCTAAAGCACTTGTAGTAGCCTTCAAAGACAAGCTTGGCCCTTCAAGTGCAGCCCCTACCCGAGAGAATGATGCAGCCCCTCCACATGGTGCAGCCCGGCCTCCATTACAATCTCCAACCCGAGCCTTCAATGCATGTGGTCGACCCTCTACAATTTGGTGCAGCCCCTAGCCAACCCGCCACCTTTACATGGCCTTTCCAAGCAACCCGAGCCCATGTGCAGCCAGCCCACTCCAACATGTGGCCGACCCTCTTCAACTACAAGCAGCCCACTAACATCCCCCTTAGCATGGCCGGCCACCTTTCACTCTCATGCATGCACTTTGCCACCTCATTCATTCCCTCTCCCTCTCTCTCCATTTATTCCCATGCATGTGGCCGGCCACTATTCTCTCTCTCTTTCCATTTACATTAAACTCTCTTTCTCTCTTTCTCCTCTTCATTATTACATGCATGAATAACCCCCAAGCATGTGGTCGCCCCCCCCCCCCCCCCCTCCCTTTTTCCCCTTCTACACACTTCCATTCATCCCCCCTTCTTTATTTTATATTTTTATTTTTTTCATTCCCATAAATGAAATACATTGAATCCCCTCTTTTCCCTCTTCCCTTCATCAATGAAGTGCATGAACCTTCTCCCCTTAATGTGGCCGGCCACCCCTTTGTCTCCCCCTAATCTAGAAGCTTCTCCATCTCTTATAAAAGGAGCCCATGGTCTCATGTTTTGGAAGTTGGATTTTGGAGAGAGCAAGAAAGTTCAAGTGCAAATTTTCTTCTTTAGATTTCTTATTGTTGTAATAGTTCTTCCTTTAATTGCAATCTTTTCTTATTTAAGTATTGTGTACTCACTTTTTATCAATCAATGAAAATGAAATTTTCTTCTCTTATTATTGTCGTTCTCTTTTCCAATATGCGTAGCTAATTTCCTTGTAACATTTGATCATGAGGATCCATGAACTGAGATGAGAATCTTTCTTACTTCGTAATTCTATTTTTGCTAAAATTTTGTTCGATCCTTCTTTGATTTATTTTGTGTCGACTCCGTATTTCCGGTATACGGTAGTAGGCCTTGTTCTCATTTCATAGTAGTCGAGAGACTCGTGATTTGAAAGACCACTCAAATAAGAAAGGAGTTGCACGCAATACTAGAGATAGGACGACGTAAATCCTCCGGATTGGAGTCAAATCCAATAGTGTAGATCACCTCGATAATGCAACTTTAGGCTTCTTTGATTTGTAAAGAGATTTCGATCAAAGAGTTTATAAGTTAGGAGACCTAATGCTCTAGCGAGATTTTGTCTTATTTTCGGATCTGTCACGGTTGAGTTATTTTGCAATTATAAAATTACATTTTTATTTCTCTAATCTCTTTTCATGGTGAATCATCGATCAAGTGCTATCTCTTAATCTATAGTTTCGTCTTAATTTCGTTTCAGTTTAATTTTAATTTATTTTTCAAATCCCTCATCATCAATCTTTCGGTAGGATAATAGTTAAAGCGTGAGTAGCAGTACTTGACAACTCCGTGTTTAAATACGACCTTGGTACTACAATTCGACAGGTACACTTGCATGTTTGGGTTTTGGCCCATTAGTTCTACACACCTGTTTATACTACTTGTGATCTAACCCCTATTTCAGGATAGGAACCCATATTTCTAATATAATAGTGATATGTGTTCGCAGGTTTGAACGGATTCACCATACTTCTTTAGTTGTTTAGTTTTGATCGCCACCTTTCGTTCCTCCACGTGGCAATACAGCGGGAATCCCAAGCCAGAAAGAAAATATTTTTCCAATTTGAGAGTGGTTTCAATGTGCTGGCAATTGTGGATGCAATTTTTTTTAAAAAATGCAAATAATGTTTGAATGTGTGACCACCAATACTATTTTTCGAACAAACATGCAGGTGTGGTCAGCTTTAGGTTATGTTTGACAACCCGGCGGGACACCGTTCCGGCGGGAACAATCCGGACTCGCGGTGTTTGGGAAGAAAAGGCGAGCATTAGCTCGATCTCAACGACCGTTTTAAAAGGGCCGGAGGCGCCCCGTTTGGGAAGAAAAGGTGAGCACCAGCTCACGACGGCCGGCGGGGCCAAGTCGGAGAAAAGGCGTTTGGGACCGATGCGTCCTCCCTTCAGCAATGGCCATTTTGAACTGGAGCAAACCGCCCTTTTTCACGCTGGCCACGGTGCTACTCCTTGCCCGCGTGCCACCGGGCCAGTTCTCATCCGGAAAAATGGCGAGCACCGTCTCTCCGTTCAGGATGGCATATTTCTCTCCCGTCCGGCTCGGCCCCGCCGGAACAACCTCCCACCATAGATTCACACAGCCACCGCTCAAACCACACAACTTTCCTAAACAGAACCTAAAAAATGCATCTATGACACAAAATTAACAAAACGTACACATAACACAGGACTTTTATATAAAATTTCTAAATCCTCTGAAATATTTACTACTATCACTAGACAACTACTAATACAAGAAATTGCAATACAAATAATTACTGGCTAAGAGGCATGCATTCAAGCTCCACCTCCAACTGACCACTCTCAACATTCTGGAGCTTAAGGGTGATGTCATGCATCACCCTGCCATCCACAAGAGCGATTATGTTGTCTTTGGCGAGGGCGTTGTCTTCCGTAACCAGCCATTTCCCGAGCTGTATCGGCTCCAAGATTGAGGAGTTCTCGTACGCCTTTTCCGCCAAAACAAGCGGTTGGATGTCTATTTCCGCTTCTCCCATCCTGTCGTCCGTGCTGAACGTGTCTTTATCGTATACTTGCTGCGAAATCAAAAAAACATTATCAATCTCCTTTCTTTGGAGGCTGAGAGATAAAGAAGCCATTGTGATTACCGAAAAAACTATGGCTCATTAAAGGAACTGGAAAAGTTCAAATTTAGGGTGCTCATAATAGGTACAAATATGAGTAATCGTTCTAATTAGAAAGATATCTTATGATAAGTACTTAGATTCTGTTTGGCACGGTGGTGGTGGTCGTGAACGAGGTGGTTATGAACTATCGTTCGTGAACGCTTGACCTCACCGGGGTTTCGTTTGGCGCGGTGGTGGCGGTCGTGAACGTGGCGGGCATTAACCATCGTTCATGAACGCACGAGCTCACCTATAAAATTCATGCACTCTATTCTCAAAACTAGTTTATTTTCTTGGTAGCGGTCATAACCTTTGTCTTGCAAAACATACATCTATGATAATGACGTTTTTGACCAAACTCACCGGAGCAAATAAGCCGCACCAAACGAATGGAGTTTTTGTCAAACAAGCATTCTATGATGATGGAGTTTTTGTCCCAACTCATCGAAGCAAAAAAAACCTTGCCAAACAGAGCCTTAACTCGAAAAAAGCACAAGGAATAAGAAATGTAGAACTAAATGAATTATTGCTCAGCAGGATTAGCCGGGATTCCTTATTCATCCACAATTACTGTTACTTTCTTAAATTATTTTATGCTAGCTTTGTGCTTGCTTGGAGTTTCTTGTAATCTTTGTGTTCATCTAAATAATTTTGTACTTACCCAGAGTTCCTTATTCATCAGCAATTATCAAGAATACTAAAGATAGATTTTCTTATCAAGAATAAAAAACTGGAAAGGATAAATCACAAGCACAGCAACAGTTAAGGTGATCATATCATAAACATGAAACAGAAAGCTCACCAGTCTCAGAGGAGGAACAGGATTTGGAATCGAAAACATAACCTGCTCGTTCCATACTGGGTTTAACTTACTCTTCACCACTCGTGTTTTCATCGTCTGCAACAAACAGAAGAAGAGTCATGCATATTAATGGTAGAGAAAATAGCGTAAAATGATCGTTTTATTTAAACCATTCTCAAGCTTGAGCCACCTCAACAAGCCTAGTGAGATTAAAAGTATTGCATACCGAGAAAGTATGATCTTCTCAAGCTTGAGCCACCTCCAACAAGCCTAGTGAGATTAAAAGAAGGAAAATTTCAATAATTGAGGAGCTTTTTAAAGATGAAAATGAAACTAAAAGTCAAATATTGTCTACCTGCTAGCAGCTCTTTTTCTTGTTATCATCCTTGACCTTTTGCTTGAGCTGCCCATCTGATCGGGCCCGAAACTGGTTCATCCCCAATACCCGCGCGACTCGCACCCAGTACAAGAAACGCTTGGCTAGACTCTTCCAAGACGTTTGATCACCAGTCGCCGATTTCACGTGGGAGTGCTCTGTTGTACTGGTCAACAAGTAATTGAGCAGCTCCTTCTCCACTTGGGAAAACGACTCCCCTGCAGATGGGGCGGGGACGCTGGCTGCCAATATCTGATCCAAACCAGGCAACTGATGATCGACCATGAATGGCGAACGCAAAACAATCTCGCTGACAGCAGACGTGTTGGACATAGCAGGTCCCTCCGTCGTCGTGATGACTGCAGAAGATGCCGGTTGATTTGAATTCCGGGTGATCGGAGATGCGGCTGGCACTGATGGTTCGGCCGGCGGCGATGGAGGAATATTTAGGGAGCCTGGATCGTCGTACTGGTGGGCCACCTCGGAATGTGATTGCAAACGAGAATGACAACCTGGTCGTGATGATGTGGTTGATGGCGCACTCTTCTTGAGGCGTGCAAGATACTCCCAACGATTCTGGATCTCCTTATGGGTCATCTCGGGCAGATCATCACGACGGGAAGCAATGCGGGCGTACGCGGGGGCAACAACTTTGGTCCAATGAATGTTGTCGGCATGCCCGACATCAATCTCTTGTTGAACCAGTCGATTAATGATATTGTCTGATGACCCTTCAATGAATTGTTCGGGCGAAGATTGCAGATCTGATGCATGAGGTTGACTTGAACTTTGATTGGCGCTGGTTGCCAAAGTGACGATTCGAGTTGTAGTCGTTGTCTCAGTCTCTTCCAACTGCACAATGTTGAAACTGGCCACAGGGGACGATCGCAATGGAGGAATCACCGATGCTGCTTGACTTAGGATAGTAATGATGCTGCGTTTGGGCGCTGCTCGTTGAATGAGCAATCTTAATCGGGCTTGGGCAACCATATCCTCCAAGTGCTGCTTTAAGACCTGTTCTGATTTCGGCCGAATGAACTGTTTGAAAGCGAAATTGGTGGTACACAGAGCCGAGACTAGAACAGACCAGATTCGGTGCAATTGCGGAAGATGCAAAGATTCAATAGGGAAATCCTTCAGATCCTGGACTTCATCAGGCAGAAGAAATTTGATAGCAATCGTTCGGAGCAAGCGACGCTCCAAGGGGTTGATCATTGGTTAAGTGCTCATGACAGCTTCCCATATATTAAGCCCTTGTAATGTCGACTGACGTTCATTTCCCGATGCGTTGAGGCTGCGAGGTTTTTTATGGTGATCGATGAAGAGCTGCACTCATGCGATGTTGGTCCTGGCTTGCGGCGCTTGCGATTGGACTGAATAGAATGGGGCGTGTTGCTGAATTTGACGCCAGATTCGGAGCCAATAAAAGGATCAGCGTCGTCGACATGGTTCGGATCACCATCGTCCCGCGGTGCAGCATTGTCTTCTTCAACGAAGGGATGATCATCGTGAGCCCGCTCGACAACAGCAGCGACAACATCAAGGGCACCGTGCACAATCGCATCGAATGTGTGACTCGACCAAATTGTATTATCGGCGATAGATTCCGCGATCACTCCAAGCGATTTCAGTTGCCCATCAGGAATTTCGGGCAGTTGAGGAAGGGATTGTCGAAACGCTGTCGTCAATCCAAATTCGTCGTCACAATCATCAATCGAGAGAGGCAATAAGTAAAACATCATCGACAGAGACGTAGGCGAGGGAGTTATGCCATTAGTCGGAAACAGTGCGAGATATTGAGTGATAATGATATGCAAAACATGTTCATTGATATCTCCAGTAGCTTTTCATAGAAACTTAAAATTGCATTTAAACTTGAGTAACATCCCCAACCAAACTATAGCGCATTACCAGATCTGAAATCTGGTTTTCCATAATCATATAACAACAAAGTTAAAATTAGTTGCAAGGGGGCGGCAACAACAAAATTTCAAGCATTAAGCAGTGAGTAGAAATAAATAATTGCAAGGGGGCGGCAGCAGCAGACATACTTAATAAATAAATTAGTTGTTCACAAGCTTATCAAACAAAATTTCAAGCATTAAGCAGTGAGTAGAAATCAATAATTGCAAGGGGGCGGCTGCAACAGCAAACAAAATTTCAAGCATTAAGCAGTGAGTAGAAATCAATAATTGCAAGGGGGCGGCAGCAGCAACAAACAAAATCAAGCATTAAGCAGTGAGTAGAAATCAATAATTGCAAGGGGGAGGCAGCAGCAGCAAACAAAATCAAGCATTAAGCAGTGAGTAATAATTGTAAGGGGTCAGAAGAAGAAGAAGAAACCTGGTAGCGGGAGCAGTGCCAGGCGCTAGGGCACGGGAGGCGCCGAAGTGAGATTCAGCGGGAGCAACGCCAGGCGCTAGGGCACGGGAGGTGCCGAAGTTAGATTCGCGATTGTAGATGGATTTCCCGGAGATACGCGGCCGCCAGAGAGGAGAATGAGAGGAGAACGAGAGGAGAACGAAATGAGAATGAGAGGAGAACGATCGGGGAAGTGAGGTTGAAGGCGACGGGAGGAGAACGAGACGGAAAAATGCGCATGGGGTATTTTGGGAATCGCCTAACTTCAGTCCGATTCAGTCGGACTGAAGTGAGGCCCGACCGAGGGGGCCGCCGGGTTCCACTCCAGTATGAGGGGGAAAAAAGGGGGAGGGGGAGGGAAGAGAAAAAAAGAGGGGGAGGAGAAGAAAAGGGGGGGAAATATAGTTAGCATCCACTTAAGAAACATCATTTACTTTTATGTTCAAACAAATGATGTTTGTTAGATGAGATCCTTAACGAATGATGGTTTAACCCATACATTTACGACCACCACCACCGTGCCAAACATAGCTTAATAATTTCCAACAAAAAAGTAAATCGAGATCCTTAGGCGAGTTTTGGCCTTCACGTTATTACGTACAACGATTCATAACTAATGCGATCACGACCGTTGCTCTCATGTCAAATGGAGCAATTATCAAAGCATCCATGGATCAAGAGAATATGTCATAGAGTTAGAACTCAACTCAACTCCATAAAAATGAAATAAATATCATCTTAAATAGGTGTAACACTATGAATTAATACACCATGGAATTTAATCAATTGGAGATAAAATATGAAAAATTATCATGCGTTAATAATGACATTTGATTACTATTCGCAGCTCACAACAAAAAGAAAATTGCTATATGATCATAATTTTTCTCTCAAACCAATACAAAATTTAAAACAAAAAAACTGTTGGGGTTGTGGAACACTTCTAGTCCTCTTGTTTCTCGCACCGGGTTAGCCCACGTGAGCTTAGAGGAATCGAAGTGTGATCCTCCTCCGACATGTCTGGCGCCGACGAACCCAGCTCGACGATCGTCGAACTAGGTTCGACGTCGATCGTCGAACCCAGCTCGACGTTCGACTCGTCGAACCCAGCTCGACGTTCGACGCGTCGAACCCAGCTCGACGCTCGACGTTCGGGCCGAGTTCGACGATCGTCGAACGCCGTTCGGCGTTCGACGATCCTGTTATGCTGGAGCCTATTTAAGACGTTTTCCGGTTCTTTTTTAGGGATACGGACGAAACGACGGCTTACGGCTGGTATACCTTTTGGAGGCGCATACGAGGAGATTGTTGGCGGCGATTCAGAAGGGGTTCTTCCTTTGTTTCTTGTCCAGAAGGAATTAAGGTAGGATCGGTTTAGATCCTTGTAACCTTTTGTAATCTGTATTTTCTTTTGGTGATTACAAGAACTGAGAAGGGAAGGGGAGAGAGGACGTAGCCATGTTCTGGGTGAACCTCTGAAATCTGCGTGTTTGTGTGCTTGCTCTGTTTTTCCGTTTATTTGCTGCTTTTATTCGGATTTCTGCTTCTCGGCGCTCCGGTTTTCCTACAAAAACTTCGGATGTTTAAATTTATTTTAAGCATAAATTAGTAACCAAATTTGATCAGTAGGATTATTATAACGAGAGATTCATGACTGGTAGTGCCTAATATTCAAGCAATCAAGCCCCTACCAGGTCCTCCTTTTGATGACGTCTGAGTGTGTTATTTAGCTTAGCCCATTTTGATATCATATTAGAATATGTGTATGAGTGTATCCAATCTTAAACTAATTGATTATAGGCGGAGGAGCCCAAGAGAGTTTCATTCACTTTTATATTCAAAACTAGTTCAAGAATTCACGAACTATAATTCAAAACCACCACTTTCACCACCGCCACCACTGTGCCAAACGGAGATGTAACCAAGGAAAATGTCATTCGTTACCATCCACTATAGAAACTTCATTCACTTTTATGTTCAAACAAATGATGTTTGTTAGATGAGATCCTTAACGTATTAACCCAACAGTATGCAACAATAAAATGTCAAGTGTTGAGGTAGACATGGTTCGCCAGTTTCCACTGACGACAAATTTTGTATTTGAATAATCACAACAGTGTTGGATTTCTACTCCAATTTTATATGACTTTCATACACAACTTCAACCTACACAATACTATAGGAAACAAACCGGGGGCAAAAAAATATCTCTACTCAAATCACAATTAGCAATCATCATTGGACTTGTCCCAACCATCTCATTTTCCCAACATCATATGCAGTATTACACCATTCTAATCCAATACACGCATTGGGAAAAAAGAACGGTATAATAACATTTATGATAATAATTTAAGAATATTATAACTTTAAACAGAATCACTCAGCAGGCGTTGTTTTGTAGTAAACTAGGGAAATCATAGTGCACAACTCAAATCTAAAATCAATATAATTTTCCGGGCACAGTAATATAATATAAACTCAAGCTCTCGGATGATTGTTGTTCAGATTGGCAATCAATTCATCTCCACTTTTGGAACCGAGAATGCTTGTTTTGCACCAAAATATTTTAGTCTCATTCACCCATATTCTCAAATATTAAGGTCTTTCTTGCAAAACAATTTAAATGAAATTTGGTGCATAGTTTCAAAGATAAAGTCAAGTAAAATTACCTTCAATTTGTTATTATGCAAGACCATCATGTCCATTATTTAATCCATGTCAAATAGTTGCATGTCTTACTATAAACAACAATGACAAATCTTATACTACTACATCTCCAAGAATATTTTTGTTATAAGTGTTATCCCTTCCAATTGCTCCCTTCCCATCATGTTATCTATTCTCGCAAATCTTCCTCCAGCATGGTTAGTGTTATCTATTCTCGCCAAAAAATTCTTTATTACCATAGCAGGAGCCTTATCTTGGCCTTGGTTTTATTGCTTCAAATTCAGTTTCTCCTGCAATAACAAGTATAAGTTGACGATTGCATTAATGTATATTATAAATTTGATGATCTTTTATTTTCTTTGACACCATTTTTGTTGCAAATTCGAGGGTGATTCACAAAAACTATAGGGGAGCAATTCATTGTGGGAATACCTCAGGTTCACTGCCGTCAGAGTTGAAGATCCTCATAGATCGAGTAATCAGTGTCGTTGAGCCATGGCATCACAAAGATCACACAATCGACACCAAATTGCAGAACTTCATCGTCTGCTCGGGAGTAACCCAAGGTTCCAATGAGTCCCTGTTATCCACCTTGGTTGGAAAAACCGATTTACAAGCCAGATTCAACAAAACCTGAATTGATTGTTCATGTATGCAGTTCAACAAATGGAATGAAGGAAGCGTAAAAACTAATCATGCTACAGGATGCCAAATATAAATTAGGAAGGGACTATTAAAAACAATAATATAAGAAAAAGGGGGGAAGATGGCAGAGGCATCGGTGAGAGCTTAAGTTTTAGAGAATTTGGTGTACACGTAACAAATCATAGATTTCTGCTTCAAATTTTCCCACATATGGTATTTGAAGAGTTAGTAATTCAAAGAGAAGGCACCCATAAGACCATATATCAACCACCTGCAAAAATATTAAAATAAAGGAAACTAGAGTGAGATGTGATCATAACTCAATGCAGCAATCAAACAAAGAATAAATTATAGATGTGATTAAACTTCTAGAAGTATAAATTATAGATGCAGTTATAATTAACTTAGAATAAGTCAATATATATGAACTACTCTGAAATAGAAATGACTAGTTCAATTAAACCCAAAAAATGCCGTATTCAATTGAACCTGCTATTTTCTCCCAAAAACGCCTTTTTCAATTGAACCTGCTCCATATTTGCAATGACAAAAACACAAACATACCTATAGATGAGTTTTAATAGTATAAAAATATATGCAAGCTAAATAATTATGAAACCAAATTTGACCTCCTGGCATTGGTGTACTGAAACAACATCACAAGGTCTCACTCTAAGATTTGATCTCACAACCTTGTTCATCCTAATCTTAGGTTCTTCACACCACTCATCGGCCATGACAATGCATATTGTATCTTTTATTTCCATGAAGCATAAATAAGAACAGAATAAGCCTACTATGACAATAATTACATAAACATGCAACAAAGCTGAAAATAGCAATAGCCAAGAAAAAAATCCTGATTCCATTTAAACAAAAGAGCAAATGCAGCATGGTTCTAATGATGCACATGATTAGGATTAAGTTTAAGCCTAATCATAGAAATTGTAGTTCTTATCCAGCTCTTTGATGCACATGATTTATACATCCCCCTGAAAGATGTATTTTAGGGGAGACGCGATGCAAGTTTGCAACTGTCTGATTCCATCAAGTGGGATGCGATGCGAATCGCGTGGCTGACCATTGCACGTGGAGTGCTGCGGATGGAGATTTCTTGTGGGAGAATGGCTCTGGAGCGGACGAGACCTTCATGGGGCTTGTGGCGGAGGACTGTCGCGGCCTCGAGGGCGGCTAGTTTTTTTCTTCTTTTTTCTTTCTGTTTTTCTCATATCTCCCCATAAGTTGTTATTCTCATTTTATTTTATGCTAGTGCAAATTTCACGAAAGATGCAGTTTAGGGATATGATCTCTTTATCAATGATGCTTGCGCTTTTTGTATGCAGTACACAGGAATGATGCTGCTAGGAAATAGTCTCGATTTTTATTACACCATATCTGCTTGTATTTGTTGTTCCCAGGGTGAAATTGAGCGGCAAAAATAGTGAATTGATCCATTTTACACTTCATGGTTCTAATGAATTAATCCACATCCTGTAAAATTTCAGCGTGTGGATGATATTTTACAATTTATTTCAGATTTTATAGTGGAGGGGCATGTCTGCAGGTCATAACTTTTCTTCATTTTGTAGGATTTTTCTTGGCTTATTTGTAAAATTAATAAATTGATCTTCTGCTTGAACTGTAATGTTCTTTGGTTATAGCTTGGGCGTGTTTGTCCTTGAAAGACATGGAAAAGAAAGTATACTTCTCTATTTAATTCTCTAAATGACACTAGGAGTTTCCAAGGGAAAGTGGAGAAATCATTCGGTGTGGGGGAAGAGGGATAATGGTTATGCGTAACAGAGCAATGAAGAAGATAAGAAGAAGAAGGGCTACCTCATTACCACCTTCACATGGAGGAGAAGAACATTTGATGCTGAGATGGAGAACCTCTGCTGGAGTCCCCGGAGGTAATCTGCAGTGGAAAGGATCGCTGGAGGTGTCCGCTTCCATCCGGGAGTGAGGAGATTGGGGAGCTAGGGCGGCTTTTGTCGGCGTGGGGGAAGAGGAGATAATCGCGTAAAAGTCGAACCACGGGATTCGGCCTAGCCCTCGATTCGCCGGAGAAGAGAGCCAAAGAAGAGATCTAGGGTGTCCGAGAAGAAATTCGGGGCGTCGAAGTAGAGATCCGGGCGCCGGAGAAGGAGAGCGTGATTGTAGATGGATTTCCCGGATATTAGCTGCCGCCGGAGAGGAGAACGAGAGGAGAATGAGACGCTCCGGATCAGTCGGGGTTTTCGCGAGAGGGGAGGAGGTTTTTGCGAGACAAGGGGAGGTTTTCGCGAGACAGAGTGCAACAAATTTTGAGTGAGACGGAGTGCAAGAACGAGACGCTCGGGATCAGTCGGGGTTTGACTTAGGGAGCAATTACTACCAAATTTGCATCTCGAATGGGTGATGAATGGATGATAAAATTTAAAACTAGGGCTTAATATTTTGAGTGATTAGTCATGCCCTTCATACATTTCAACACACCAAGTACCTTTGTATATTTTGATGAACCAAGCATTGCGGCCTTTCATTGGTGAGATCGTTATAGTTTATTTTGTTGAGATCTAAATCTATAACAAAAATTGCAAGCTGCGCTTGTTTTGAAACCAATTGTTCGCCAATCTATGGTTTTTTTTTATTTCCTGGCAAAGAGATTGTTCCTAGTATTCATCATAAGTGTGATTGATAATAACCATGTCGACGAGGTGAAGTGTGAGTAATCAAGGAGTTTTTGATGTTCACTATTGCGGGCAATGTAAGAAGTTTCCTTGGATTGGTTGATCATCGGCTCATAAAATTGTGTAGCAAAATCATTTGGGAATTCCCCTAATGTACGAAGGGGAAATTCAATAGGAACAATGAAACTATAGCGTGCTTTGCTTTGATCAAGGAGAGGATATGTGCTCCCCCAGTACTCACAAACTCTGACAAACTTTTAAAGTGAAGTGTGATTATGGTAGGCTTGACATTAGTATTGTGTTATGCAGGAGATGCAAAGTTGCAAACTGTAGGCTTCATTAGTGAGAAGTTTGAGTGATGCTCAGTGGAAGTGATTACCATTTCCAAGAAGGATTTCTAATAAAGGGCAACTTATCATGCATCCGTAGCACCTCCCTAAGTGAAACCTAAGAGAAATAGTTATCCAAGAGCTGCATGGTGGGAAGTTTGTAGCACAATTGCAATTTTCTATTGTGGCTAAAACTTCATTCCCCACGGCTAGAGTGCTTTATATGACTCTCAGGAGGTCCTTGCATTTCGTGTAGTCAGCGGGAGAGGCGTGTAGCGCTTTGCTATCGCTCACCTTCTCACCCTCGGCGGAGTGCTTGGCAGTTCTTCCTTTCGAGTACGAAACAAAATTTGTGTTTTCATTTTGGTCTGACAGAAACCTATTCAATGGTATCAACATGTTATTATATGCCATAACTCAGAGTTCAATAGCTCAACTCACCTGGAGACTAACAACCAAATTGTGGTGGTATCCGAATTTTGAGGAATGAGGAATATTATTCAGAGTATCTATGGAAAAATACCAACTAGTGAGATTTTGCTGAACTAGCAGAGTTAGCATTAGGCTATAACAACGATGTCTTCTTGCCGACAAGGATATTGCCATTCAACATAGGATATTCCAAATGGCCAAACCATATTCTTGATCTAAATTACATTGCGAGAGGAGTTAAGAGGAATGTGCTAGAATTAATGACTTAAAATAAAAAAGTCATGATGAAATGCTAATGAGGAGTTGAAACAAATGAACCGTATATTTTCATTAGGGTTAATACTTTGGCTATTTATAAAAGCAATCTCCAGAAAGGAAGAAGTGATTATAGGAAGGAATAAAGACCTTCACCATGAATACCAGCAAGCGTTTGATTCCAAAGCTCTGCCCATTTGAAGTCCCGTTGCCCTTTTACCAAACTCTGTTTTTACTGTAGCTTCTCAAAATTCCTCTGTTTTGGGAGAGCCAACGAACTGGAAGGAGGAGCGGCGGCTGGTCGCGAGATGTGGTGGATGAGCCGGCGGGGAAACATGATCGGGAGTTTGGAGGTGCGGGATCGGGAGTCGGGGTGGCGGCGGCGCGTCTTGGAGTGGGGCGTCGGATGGCAGCTGGAAGCGACGGGTTGTGAGAGATCGGGGGAGGAGAGCTGGGAGAGGGGAAATCGTTGCAAAAAGAAAATCGCCATCGCCGTCCCAAAACCTGGGGAAGAGAGGTATCGTTATAGCCATCGTTGCAGAGAGAAAGGGCGAGCGAGAGAGAGGCAGCGGGAGAGAAGAGAAAGGGAGATAATCGCGTAAAATGGGGGATAAAATGGGAATCACGCAAATTCAGTCCGATTCAGTCGGACTGAAGTGAGGCCCGACCGGGGGGGGCCGCCGGGTTCCACTCCAGTATGAGGGGGAAAAAAGGGGGGAGGGGGGAGGGAAGAGAAAAAAAGAGGGGGAGGAGAAGAAAAGGGGGGGGGAAAGATAGTTAGCATCCACTTAAGAAACATCATTTACTTTTATGTTTAAACAAATGATGTTTGTTAGATGAGATCCTTAACGAATGATGGTTTAACCCATACATTTACGACCACCACCACCGTGCCAAACATAGCTTAATAATTTCCAACAAAAAAGTAAATCGAGATCCTTAGGCGAGTTTTGGCCTTCACGTTATTACGTACAACGATTCATAACTAATGCGATCACGACCGTTGCTCTCATGTCAAATGGAGCAATAATCAAAGCATCCATGGATCAAGAGAATATGTCATAGAGTTAGAACTCAACTCAACTCCATAAAAATGAAATAAATATCATCTTAAATAGGTGTAACACTATGAATTAATACACCATGGAATTTAATCAATTGGAGAGATAAAATATGAAAAATTATCATGCGTTAATAATGACATTTGATTACTATTCGCAGCTCACAACAAAAAGAAAATTGCTATATGATCATAATTTTTCTCTCAAACCAATACAAAATTTAAAACAAAAAAACTGTTGGGGTTGTGGAACACTTCTAGTCCTCTTGTTTCTCGCACCGGGTTAGCCCACGTGAGCTTAGAGGAATCGAAGTGTGATCCTCCTCCGACATGTCTGGCGCCGACGAACCCAGCTCGACGATCGTCGAACTAGGTTCGACGTCGATCGTCGAACCCAGCTCGACGTTCGACGCGTCGAACCCAGCTCGACGTTCGACGCGTCGAACCCAGCTCGACGCTCGACGTTCGGGCCGAGTTCGACGATCGTCGAACGCCGTTCGGCGTTCGACGATCCTGTTATGCTGGAGCCTATTTAAGACGTTTTCCGGTTCTTTTTTAGGGATACGGACGAAACGACGGCTTACGGCTGGTATACCTTTTGGAGGCGCATACGAGGAGATTGTTGGCGCTGATCCAGAAGGGGTTCTTCCTTTGTTTCTTGTCCAGAAGGAATTAAGGTAGGATCGGTTTAGATCCTTGTAACCTTTTGTAATCTGTATTTTCTTTTGGTGATTACAAGAACTGAGAAGGGAAGGGGAGAGAGAACGTAGCCATGTTCTGGGTGAACCTCTGAAATCTGCGTGTTTGTGTGCTTGCTCTGTTTTTCGGTTTATTTGCTGCTTTTATTCGGATTTCTGCTTCTCGGCGCTCCGGTTTTCCTACAAAAACTTCGGATGTTTAAATTTATTTTAAGCATAAATTAGTAACCAAATTTGATCAGTAGGATTATTATAACGAGAGATTCATGACTGGTAGTGCCTAATATTCAAGCAATCAAGCCCCTACCAGGTCCTCCTTTTGATGACGTCTGAGTGTGTTATTTAGCTTAGCCCATTTTGATATCATATTAGAATATGTGTATGAGTGTATCCAATCTTAAACTAATTGATTATAGGCGGAGGAGCCCAAGAGAGTTTCATTCACTTTTATATTCAAAACTAGTTCAAGCATTCACGAACTATAATTCAAAACCACCACTTTCACCACCGCCGCCACTGTGCCAAACGGAGATGTAACCAAGGAAAATGTCATTCGTTACCATCCACTATAGAAACTTCATTCACTTTTATGTTCAAACAAATGATGTTTGTTAGATGAGATCCTTAACGTATTAACCCAACAGTATGCAACAATAAAATGTCAAGTGTTGAGGTAGACATGGTTCGCCAGTTTCCACTGACGACAAATTTTGTATTTGAATTATCACAACAGTGTTGGATTTCTACTCCAATTTTATATGACTTTCATACACAACTTCAACCTACACAATACTATAGGAAACAAACCGGGGGCAAAAAAAATATCTCTACTCAAATCACAATTAGCAATCATCATTGGACTTGTCCCAACCATCTCATTTTCCCAACATCATATGCAGTATTACACCATTCTAATCCAATACACGCATTGGGAAAAAAGAACGGTATAATAACATTTATGATAATAATTTAAGAATATTATAACTTTAAACAGAATCACTCAGCAGGCGTTGTTTTGTAGTAAACTAGGGAAATCATAGTGCACAACTCAAATCTAAAATCAATATAATTTTCCGGGCACAGTAATATAATATAAAACTCAAGCTCTCGGATGATTGTTGTTCAGATTGGCAATCAATTCATCTCCACTTTTGGAACCGAGAATGCTTGTTTTGCACCAAAATATTTTAGTCTCATTCACCCATATTCTCAAATATTAAGGTCTTTCTTGCAAAACAATTTAAATGAAATTTGGTGCATAGTTTCAAAGATAAAGTCAAGTAAAATTACCTTCAATTTTTTATTATGCAAGACCATCATGTCCATTATTTAATCCATGTCAAATAGTTGCATGTCTTACTATAAACAACAATGACAAATCTTATACTACTACATCTCCAAGAATATTTTTGTTATAAGTGTTATCCCTTCCAATTGCTCCCTTCCCATCATGTTATCTATTCTCGCAAATCTTCCTCCAGCATGGTTAGTGTTATCTATTCTCGCCAAAAAATTCTTTATTACCATAGCAGGAGCCTTATCTTGGCCTTGGTTTTATTGCTTCAACTTCAGTTTCTCCTGCAATAACAAGTATAAGTTGACGATTGCATTAATGTATATTATAAATTTGATGATCTTTTATTTTCTTTGACACCATTTTTGTTGCAAATTCGAGGGTGATTCACAAAAACTATAGGGGAGCAATTCATTGTGGGAATACCTCAGGTTCACTGCCGTCAGAGTTGAAGATCCTCATAGATCGAGTAATCAGTGTCGTTGAGCCATGGCATCACAAAGATCACACAATCGACACCAAATTGCAGAACTTCATCGTCTGCTCGGGAGTAACCCAAGGTTCCAATGAGTCCCTGTTATCCACCTTGGTTGGAAAAACCGATTTACAAGCCAGATTCAACAAAACCTGAATTGATTGTTCATGTATGCAGTTCAACAAATGGAATGAAGGAAGCGTAAAAACTAATCATGCTACAGGATGCCAAATATAAATTAGGAAGGGACTATTAAAAACAATAATATAAGAAAAAGGGGGGAAGATGGCAGAGGCATCGGTGAGAGCTTAAGTTTTAGAGAATTTGGTGTACACGTAACAAATCATAGATTTCTGCTTCAAATTTTCCCACATATGGTATTTGAAGAGTTAGTAATTCAAAGAGAAGGCACCCATAAGACCATATATCAACCACCTGCAAAAATATTAAAATAAAGGAAACTAGAGTGAGATGTGATCATAACTCAATGCAGCAATCAAACAAAGAATAAATTATAGATGTGATAAAACTTCTAGAAGTATAAATTATAGATGCAGTTATAATTAACTTAGAATAAGTCAATATATATGAACTACTCTGAAATAGAAATGACTAGTTCAATTAAACCCAAAAAATGCCGTATTCAATTGAACCTGCTATTTTCTCCCAAAAACGCCTTTTTCAATTGAACCTGCTCCATATTTGCAATGAAAAAAACACAAACATACCTATAGATGAGTTTTAATAGTATAAAAATATATGCAAGCTAAATAATTATGAAACCAAATTTGACCTCCTGGCATTGGTGTACTGAAACAACATCACCAAGTCTCACTCTAAGATTTGATCTCACAACCTTGTTCATCCTAATCTTAGGTTCTTCACACCACTCATCGGCCATGACAATGCATATTGTATCTTTTATTTCCATGAAGCATAAATAAGAACAGAATAAGCTTACTCTGACAATAATTACATAAACATGCAACAAAGCTGAAAATAGCAATAGCCAAGAAAAAAATCCTGATTCCATTTAAACAAAAGAGCAAATGCAGCATGGTTCTAATGATGCACATGATTAGGATTAAGTTTAAGCCTAATCATAGAAATTGTAGTTCTTATCCAGCTCTTTGATGCACATGATTTATACATCCCCCTGAAAGATGTATTTTAGGGGAGACGCGATGCAAGTTTGCAACTGTCTGATTCCATCATGTGGGATGCGATGCGAATCGCGTGGCTGACCATTGCACGTGGAGTGCTGCGGATGGAGATTTCTTGTGGGAGAATGGCTCTGGAGCGGACGAGACCTTCATGGGGCTTGTGGCGGAGGACTGTCGCGGCCTCGAGGGCGGCTAGTTTTTTGCTTCTTTTTTCTTTCTGTTTTTCTCATATCTCCCCATCAGTTGTTATTCTCGTTTTATTTTATGCTAGTGCAAATTTCACGAAAGATGCAGTTTAGGGATATGATCTCTTTATCAATGATGCTTGCGCTTTTTGTATGCAATACACAGGAATGATGCTGCTAGGAAATAGTCTCGATTTTTGTTACACCATATCTGCTTGTATTTGTTGTTCCCAGGGTGAAATTGAGCGGCAAAAATAGTGAATTGATCCATTTTACACTTCATGGTTCTAATGAATTAATCCACATCCTGTAAAATTTCAGCGTGTGGATGATATTTTACAATTTATTTCAGATTTTATAGTGGAGGGGCATGTCTGCAGGTCATAACTTTTCTTCATTTTGTAGGATTTTTCTTGGCTTATTTGTAAAATTAATAAATTGATCTTCTGCTTGAACTGTAATGTTCTTTGGTTATAGCTTGGGCGTGTTTGTCCTTGAAAGATATGGAAAAAGAAAGTATACTTCTCTATTTAATTCTCTAAATGACACTAGGAGTTTCCAAGGGAAAGTGGAGAAATCATTCGGTGTGGGGGAAGAGGGATAATGGTTATGCGTAACAGAGCAATGAAGAAGATAAGAAGAAGAAGGGCTACCTCATTACCACCTTCACATGAAGGAGAAGAACATTTGATGCTGAGATGGAGAACCTCTGCTGGAGTCCCCGAAGGTAATCTGCAGCGGAAAGGATCGCTGGAGGTGTCCGCTTCCGTCCGGGAGTGAGGAGATTGGGGAGCTAGGGCGGCTTTTGTCGGCGTGGGGGAAGAGGAGATAATCGCGTAAAAGTCAAACCACGGGATTCGGCCTAGCCCTCGATTCGCCGGAGAAGAGAGCCAAAGAAGAGATCTAGGGTGTCCGAGAAGAAATTCGGGGCGTCGAAGTAGAGATCCGGGCGCCGGAGAAGGAGAGCGTGATTGTAGATGGATTTCCCGGATATTAGCTGCCGCCGGAGAGGAGAACGAGAGGAGAATGAGACGCTCCGGATCAGTCGGGGTTTTCGCGAGAGGGGAGGAGGTTTTTGCGAGACACGGGGAGGTTTTCGCGAGACAGAGTGCAACAAATTTTGAGTGAGATGGAGTGCAAGAACGAGACGCTCGGGATCAGTCAGGGTTTGACTTAGGGAGCAATTACTACCAAATTTGCATCTCGAATGGGTGATGAATGGATGATAAAATTTAAAACTAGGGCTTAATATTTTGAGTGATTAGTCATGCCCTTCATACATTTCAACACACCAAGTACCTTTGTATATTTTGATGAACCAAGCATTGCGGCCTTTCATTGGCAAGATCGTTATAGTTTATTTTGTTGAGATCTAAATCTATAACAAAAATTGCAAGCTGCGCTTGTTTTGAAACCAATTGTTCGCCAATCTATGGTTTTTTTTTATTTCCTGGCAAAGAGATTGTTCCTAGTATTCATCATAAGTGTGATTGATAATAACCATGTCGACGAGGTGAAGTGTGAGTAATCAAGGAGTTTTTGATGTTCACTATTGCGGGCAATGTAAGAAGTTTCCTTGGATTGGTTGATCATCGGCTCATAAAATTGTGTAGCAAAATCATTTGGGAATTCCCCTAATGTACGAAGGGGAAATTCAATAGGAACAATGAAACTAAAGCGTGCTTTGCTTTGATCAAGGAGAGGATATGTGCTCCCCCAGTACTCACAAACTCTGACAAACTTTTAAAGTGAAGTGTGATTATGGTAGGCTTGACATTAGTGTTGTGTTATGCAGGAGATGCAAAGTTGCAAACTGTAGGCTTCATTAGTGAGAAGTTTGAGTGATGCTCAGTGGAAGTGATTACCATTTCCAAGAAGGATTTCTAATAAAGGGCAACTTATCATGCATCCGTAGCACCTCCCTAAGTGAAACCTAAGAGAAATAGTTATCCAAGAGCTGCATGGTGGGAAGTTTGTAGCACAATTGCAATTTTCTATTGCGGCTAAAACTTCATTCCCCGCGGCTAGAGTGCTTTATATGACTCTCAGGAGGTCCTTGCATTTCGTGTAGTCAGCGGGAGAGGCGTGTAGCGCTTTGCTATCGCTCGCCTTCTCACCCTCGGCGGAGTGCTTGGCAGTTCTTCCTTTCGAGTACGAAACAAAATTTGTGTTTTCATTTTGGTCTGACAGAAACCTATTCAATGGTATCAACATGTTATTATATGCCATAACTCAGAGTTCAATAGCTCAACTCACCTGGAGACTAACAACCAAATTGTGGTGGTATCCGAATTTTGAGGAATGAGGAATATTATTCAGAGTATCTATGGAAAAATACCAACTAGTGAGATTTTGCTGAACTAGCAGAGTTAGCATTAGGCTATAACAACGATGTCTTCTTGCCGACAAGGATATTGCCATTCAACATAGGATATTCCAAATGGCCAAACCATATTCTTGATCTAAATTACATTGCGAGAGGAGTTAAGAGGAATGTGCTAGAATTAATGACTTAAAATAAAAAAGTCATGATGAAATGCTAATGAGGAGTTGAAACAAATGAACCGTATATTTTCATTAGGGTTAATACTTTGGCTATTTATAAAAGCAATCTCCAGAAAGGAAGAAGTGATTATAGGAAGGAATAAAGACCTTCACCATGAATACCAGCAAGCGTTTGATTCCAAAGCTCTGCCCATTTGAAGTCCCGTTGCCCTTTTACCAAACTCTGTTTTTACTGTAGCTTCTGAAAATTCCTCTGTTTTGGGAGAGCCAACGAACTGGAAGGAGGAGCGGCGGCTGGTCGCGAGATGTGGTGGATAAGCCGGCGGGGAAACATGATCGGGAGTTTGGAGGTGCGGGATCGGGAGTCGGGGTGGCGGCGGCGCGTCTTGGAGTGGGGCGTCGGATGGCAGCTGGAAGCGACGGGTTGTGAGAGATCGGGGGAGGAGAGCTGGGAGAGGGGAAATCGTTGCAAAAAGAAAATCGCCATCGCCGTCCCAAAACCTGGGGAAGAGAGGTATCGTTATAGCCATCGTTGCAGAGAGAAAGGGCGAGCGAGAGAGAGGCAGCGGGAGAGAAGAGAAAGGGAGATAATCGCGTAAAATGGGGGATAAAATGGGAATCACGCAAATTCAGTCCGATTCAGTCGGACTGAAGTGAGGCCCGACCGGGGGGGCCGCCGGGTTCCACTCCAGTATGAGGGGGAAAAAAGGGGGGAGGGGGGAGGGAAGAGAAAAAAAGAGGGGGAGGAGAAGAAAAGGGGGGGGGGAAAGATAGTTAGCATCCACTTAAGAAACATCATTTACTTTTATGTTCAAACAAATGATGTTTGTTAGATGAGATCCTTAACGAATGATGGTTTAACCCATACATTTACGACCACCACCACCGTGCCAAACATAGCTTAATAATTTCCAACAAAAAAAGTAAATCGAGATCCTTAGGCGAGTTTTGGCCTTCACGTTATTACGTACAACGATTCATAACTAATGCGATCACGACCGTTGCTCTCATGTCAAATGGAGCAATAATCAAAGCATCCATGGATCAAGAGAATATGTCATAGAGTTAGAACTCAACTCAACTCCATAAAAATGAAATAAATATCATCTTAAATAGGTGTAACACTATGAATTAATACACCATGGAATTTAATCAATTGGAGAGATAAAATATGAAAAATTATCATGCGTTAATAATGACATTTGATTACTATTCGCAGCTCACAACAAAAAGAAAATTGCTATATGATCATAATTTTTCTCTCAAACCAATACAAAATTTAAAACAAAAAAACTGTTGGGGTTGTGGAACACTTCTAGTCCTCTTGTTTCTCGCACCGGGTTAGCCCACGTGAGCTTAGAGGAATCGAAGTGTGATCCTCCTCCGACATGTCTGGCGCCGACGAACCCAGCTCGACGATCGTCGAACTAGGTTCGACGTCGATCGTCGAACCCAGCTCGACGTTCGACGCGTCGAACCCAGCTCGACGTTCGACGCGTCGAACCCAGCTCGACGCTCGACGTTCGGGCCGAGTTCGACGATCGTCGAACGCCGTTCGGCGTTCGACGATCCTGTTATGCTGGAGCCTATTTAAGACGTTTTCCGGTTCTTTTTTAGGGATACGGACGAAACGACGGCTTACGGCTGGTATACCTTTTGGAGGCGCATACGAGGAGATTGTTGGCGGCGATCCAGAAGGGGTTCTTCCTTTGTTTCTTGTCCAGAAGGAATTAAGGTAGGATCGGTTTAGATCCTTGTAACCTTTTGTAATCTGTATTTTCTTTTGGTGATTACAAGAACTGAGAAGGGAAGGGGAGAGAGGACGTAGCCATGTTCTGGGTGAACCTCTGAAATCTGCGTGTTTGTGTGCTTGCTCTGTTTTTCCGTTTATTTGCTGCTTTTATTCGGATTTCTGCTTCTCGGCGCTCCGGTTTTCCTACAAAAACTTCGGATGTTTAAATTTATTTTAAGCATAAATTAGTAACCAAATTTGATCAGTAGGATTATTATAACGAGAGATTCATGACTGGTAGTGCCTAATATTCAAGCAATCAAGCCCCTACCAGGTCCTCCTTTTGATGACGTCTGAGTGTGTTATTTAGCTTAGCCCATTTTGATATCATATTAGAATATGTGTGTGCGAATAGAAACAAGAGACCGGAAAAAACTGGAGTAATGGAATTTTTATTATCCAAAAAACTGAGTATTACAAAGGTATAGCCTCCCTTATATAGAATGGAGGAGATGAGAGAGAATACAAATACCCAATGTGGGACTAAATACACAAATACATCATCTACAAATCTAACCGCCAAACCGCCCAGGAGACCGCCTAACCGCGCGGTTAGTAGGCACTAACCGCCCGGTCACCACCATCAGAGCACGCCGCCAATCCACTGAGATCCCAGAGATTAGCCGGCAGACCGCCCGGCTACCAACCCGCCATAGATTAGCCGGCTGACCGCCCGGCTACCAAACCGCCAGTCAAGCCGCCTGTCCGCCCAGGCCTATACAGCAACACTCCCCCTCAAGCTGGAGCATAGATGTCAATCATGCCTAGCTTGCTGCAAATGTGGAAGAAAGAGGCGGACACAGGTTTTGTGAATATATCTGCCAGCTCTTTCTCCGAGGTAACAAACGGAGTGCAAATCTGATTCTTCAACACTTCTTCTCGAACGAAGTGACAATCAACCTCTATGTGCTTTGTTCGCTCATGGAAGACCGGATTTTTAGAAATGTAGATCGCGGCTTTGTTGTCGCAGAACATGGGAAGAGGATGGTTATAGACCTCTCCAAGATCCAGCATGAGAGCTCGCAACCATTTTAACTCACATGTGGTTGACGCCATGCTACGGTATTCAGCTTCCGCACTAGACCTGGAGACGACTGACTGCTTCTTGCTCTTCCAGCTAACCAAGTTTCCTCCAACAAACGTGCAAAAACCGGAAGTCGACTTGCGGTCCCCTTTGTCGTCCGCATAGCTAGCATCGGAGTACGCTTCGACTCTTAGGTGACCGTTTTTCTGAAAGAGAAGACCTTTCCCAGGTGCGGACTTCACATACTCCAATATCCTGAGAGCAGATTGAAGATGACATTCCCTAGGCGACTGCATAAACTGGCTGACCTTTCCCACTGCATAGGAGATGTCAGGTCTGGTCACCGTAAGGTAGATGAGTTTGCCAACAAGACGCCGATACCTCGTAGTGTCCAATAAAGGTGGAGATTCGTCTGTCCATGTCTTGTCTTCTCCAGGAGCCATAGGACACCTGGCAGGTTTAGCACCCGTCAACCCTGCTTCTTTCAACAAATCAAGAGCATACTTCCGTTGGGAGAGAACCAAGGAACCCGGTTTCCGAGAGATTTCAATTCCCAAGAAGTATTTTGGAGAACCCATATCCTTCGTGACTAGGTGTTGGCGGAGATGGACCTTCGTCAAGGCTACACCAGCTTGATCGTTGCCAGTAAGAAGAATATCGTCCACGTAAACAGCTAGCACAACCAGACCGGAAGCGGTCTTGCGAATGAACAAGGAGTGATCAGCCGAACTCCTGGTGAAACCGATAGCCCCAACGATGCTACTGAACTTATCGAACCACGCCCTGGGACTCTGCTTTAGGCCATAGATGGCCTTCTTCAACTTGCATACTTGAGTCTCCCCCTGAGCAACATACCCAGGAGGTTGCTCCATGTAGACGTCCTCGTGAAGGTCACCATAGAGGAAGGCATTCTTGACGTCTAACTGCGAAATAGGCCAATCCTTGTTGACCGCCACCGACAAAAGGACTCGAATTGTGCTGAGGCGAGCAACGGGCGAGAACGTGTCAAAGTAATCAACTCCATAGGTCTGAGTAAACCCTTTTGCAACCAGTCGGGCTTTGTACCGGTCCACACTGTCATCGGGACGGAACTTAACGACAAACACCCATCGACAACCAACCACATCCGTGCCAAAAGGAGGAGGCACAAGGGTCCAAGTGCCCCGGTCAGAGAGAGTTGTAATCTCCTCATCCATGGCAGCCTTCCAGTGAGGAATACCAAGAGCTTCCTGGTAAGTGCGAGGTGTGGTAGTCGCTGAGATAGCTAGGGCGAAGTCCCTGCGAGAAGGTGTTAGCTGATCATAAGAAACAACAGCTGCCAGCGAGTGCTGGGTGCATGTCCGAACCCCTTTGCGAAGGGCAATGGGC
Organism: Platanthera zijinensis; assembly: GCA_039513925.1. Classification (NCBI taxonomy): domain Eukaryota; kingdom Viridiplantae; phylum Streptophyta; class Magnoliopsida; order Asparagales; family Orchidaceae; genus Platanthera; species Platanthera zijinensis. The sequence continues at coordinate 162,733,255 of CM077080.1, forward strand.
AGCTCCAAGTCCTCGAGTTCCTCAGTCGCCGGTGCATCCGTGGCGGAGAGAGCTGGCCCGGGAGAAGAGAGAGACGGCCGAGGAGACGAGGGAGAAGGAGCATGAGCAATAGAAGGAGGGGCCGGTAGAGGTGGTGATGGAGGAATCTCAAGAGGCGTGGATGTGGTGGAGAGAATGGGTGGAGAGGTCGAGTCGGTAGGAGGAAGAGGGAGGTTCGATCCATCGACCTGTGGGAGGTCAGAAGAGAAGTAGGCGGCATTTTCAAAGAATGTCACATCCGCCGAGACGAACTGCTTGCGAGTAACAGGGTCAAAGCAGCAGTAACCTTTTTGAGTTGTGGAGTAACCCAAAAAGATACACTTCGTGGCACGAGGGGACAATTTGTCGCGAGTTGCGGCAGGGCTATGAACAAAGGCAGTGCACCCAAAAATGCGGAGAGGTAAGGGAAAGGGTTCTTTGGAGGGATAGAGGATGGAAAACGGGGTTTTGCCTTTGAGGACAGTAGAGGGAATGCGATTGATGAGGTAGCAGGAGATGAGGACCGCGTAGCCCCAATAGCTACGAGGAACCTGCATCTGCGTCATGAGAGTGCGAGCGACATCGAGGAGGTGACGGTTTTTACGTTCCGCCACCCCATTTTGCTGGGAGGTATAGACGCAGCTAGTTTGGTGAATGATGCCATGTTGCGTACAAAAAGAAGCGAAATCACGACTCAGATATTCTTTTGCATTATCAGAGCGAAAAATTTTCACAGAGGCAGCAAATTGATTTTTAATCATATAGTAAAATGATGTCCATACAGAGAAAAGTTCGGAGCGATCCTTTAATAGATACACCCACGTACATCTAGAATAATCATCAATAAATGTTACAAAATATGAACTCCCACGCCCTATGGTGAGGGTAGGGGAAGGTCCCCAAACATCAGAGTGAATAAGGTCGAACGGCTTGGAAGAGCCACGACCTTGCCGAGGAGGAAAGGGGGAACGGTGATGTTTGCCCAGTTGACAGGCATCACAGTTGAGAGAAGAGTTGTGCTGAGGTAGATGAGGGAACAGTTGGTGGATGAGACGTGAGGGAGGATGCCCCAGTCGAAGGTGCCACTGAAGAAGATCTGTAGAAGCTGGAGAGAAGACGGTAAGTGCGGATACATCATCAAGGAAGTAGAGACCGCCTCGCTCAGTCCCAGTAGCAATCGTCCGCTTGGAGTCCGGGTCCTGAAACGAACAAGAAGAAGGAGTAAATGTTACCGAACACTGAAGTTGCTTGCAAAGAGAAGTAACCGACAATAAATTGCACGGAAACTTGGGCACATAGAGGGTATCCGCCAGGCGAAGTGACGGAGTAACTTGAACCATGCCCGTGCCATGCACCGGAGAGGGAGAACCATCCGCAACTAGAACAGGGGGCAACCGATCATGTGTTTCTAGGAGAGAAAAACACTGAGGATTGCCCGTCATATGATTAGTGGCGCCAGAGTCGATTAGCCATTTACCTTGGGTAACCACGTGGGCACTACCTGAAGTCGTGGCCACGGAGGCAGATGGCTTGGAAGTAGTAGGAGCATCACCAGCGGGGCGAAGATGTGGATGCTTTGTCCAGCAGCGGTCAATCAGGTGTCCTGTGCGACCACAATGAGTACAGAGGTAGCGAGAAGGGCCACGCCCGCCAGAGTGGGTACCACGGCCACTAAATCCACCACGATGAGCCTGGTGGGCATAGGCATCCGGAGCCGGAGGAGCGGCAAGCACGGGGCGTTGGAGCAGAGAGGTAACAGCGGCAATGCGGGCAGCAGTAGCATCCAGGGTAGGAGACTCAGCCTCGCCAAGAATTTGCTGCCGGATCATATCGTATGAGTCCGGAAGCCGCAGAAGGTAACAGACCACTAGGAGTTCCTGGAAGTGCTTCAGCTGAGTGGCCACATCTGCAGAGAGAGGACGATTTTGTAGAATCTCAGCGCCAAGGGCTTGGACCTGTTGGTAAGCTGCAGGAGGGGACATGGACTGGCGAGAAAAGAGATCCGCGTAGAGAGTATATATGCGAGAGGTTTGGCCCCCCTTGGAGTAGAGAGCGGCCAAGTGATTCCAAGCTTGTTTGACCGTCTCATCGTGACGGATGACAGGAAGACATTCATCAGACAGGCTGTTCGCCAGCCAAGTGCGAACCAGTGCATCATTCGCATCCCAATCATTAAACTCGGCAGAGTCAGTAGGCGGAGGGTCATCGGTAAGATGATGACGCTTGCGCTGAGAGCGGAGAAGAAAAGTAAATGAGACACTCCAGTCGGGATAATTGGGCCCCAGAAGCTTAGAGACGGTGCCAAGATTCCCAGAAGCAGGAGAAGGAGGAGGCGGTGGGACAACGACAGTAGACGAGGTGGAGCCATCAGAATTGGTCATCCTGGAAGAGAGGTCGCGCGGTTAAGAGGAGAGACCGGGCGAGCAAGAGAAGGAGAGATCGCAGCGGTCACACAGAGACCAGCGGCAAGCAATGCCACGACCAAGCTGCAAAGCACAAGAAAAGAGGCCGCACGGTTAACAAAGGAAACCGGGCGGGAACGCACGCGAACAGAGAGAAATCGCGCGGATAGGAAGAAACGATCTGCAGCGGTCACGATGACAGACACCAGCGGCCAGAAAAGCCACGACCAAGCCGCAGAACCAAACAGAGGGAGAGAAGTCGAGCGGCTAGCAGACCGACCGCGCGAACAGAAGAGGAGAAACTAGGAGGCAAAAGGCAACAGGTCGTGCAGGCAGAGAGCAACGACAAGGAAAGAAGTCGCGCGAGCAGAATGCAAGCCGGCGAAGGAGACAAGCCGCGGAAACAGGCCGCGAGAAGAGGACACAGAGGCCGCGCGGACAGAAGAAGACCCAATCAGGATGAGTAGACCGAGTCCTCTGATACCATGTGCGAATAGAAACAAGAGACCGGAAAAAACTGGAGTAATGGAATTTTTATTATCCAAAAAACTGAGTATTACAAAGGTATAGCCTCCCTTATATAGAATGGAGGAGATGAGAGAGAATACAAATACCCAATGTGGGACTAAATACACAAATACATCATCTACAAATCTAACCGCCAAACCGCCCAGGAGACCGCCTAACCGCGCGGTTAGTAGGCACTAACCGCCCGGTCACCACCATCAGAGCACGCCGCCAATCCACTGAGATCCCAGAGATTAGCCGGCAGACCGCCCGGCTACCAACCCGCCATAGATTAGCCGGCTGACCGCCTGGCTACCAAACCGCCAGTCAAGCCGCCTGTCCGCCCAGGCCTATACAGCAACAATGTGTATGAGTGTATCCAATCTTAAACTAATTGATTATAGGCGGAGGAGCCCAAGAGAGTTTCATTCACTTTTATATTCAAAACTAGTTCAAGCATTCACGAACTATAATTCAAAACCACCACTTTCACCACCGCCGCCACTGTGCCAAACGGAGATGTAACCAAGGAAAATGTCATTCGTTACCATCCACTATAGAAACTTCATTCACTTTTATGTTCAAACAAATGATGTTTGTTAGATGAGATCCTTAACGTATTAACCCAACAGTATGCAACAATAAAATGTCAAGTGTTGAGGTAGACATGGTTCGCCAGTTTCCACTGACGACAAATTTTGTATTTGAATTATCACAACAGTGTTGGATTTCTACTCCAATTTTATATGACTTTCATACACAACTTCAACCTACACAATACTATAGGAAACAAACCGGGGGCAAAAAAATATCTCTACTCAAATCACAATTAGCAATCATCATTGGACTTGTCCCAACCATCTCATTTTCCCAACATCATATGCAGTATTACACCATTCTAATCCAATACACGCATTGGGAAAAAAGAACGGTATAATAACATTTATGATAATAATTTAAGAATATTATAACTTTAAACAGAATCACTCAGCAGGCGTTGTTTTGTAGTAAACTAGGGAAATCATAGTGCACAACTCAAATCTAAAATCAATATAATTTTCCGGGCACAGTAATATAATATAAAACTCAAGCTCTCGGATGATTGTTGTTCAGATTGGCAATCAATTCATCTCCACTTTTGGAACCGAGAATGCTTGTTTTGCACCAAAATATTTTAGTCTCATTCACCCATATTCTCAAATATTAAGGTCTTTCTTGCAAAACAATTTAAATGAAATTTGGTGCATAGTTTCAAAGATAAAGTCAAGTAAAATTACCTTCAATTTTTTATTATGCAAGACCATCATGTCCATTATTTAATCCATGTCAAATAGTTGCATGTCTTACTATAAACAACAATGACAAATCTTATACTACTACATCTCCAAGAATATTTTTGTTATAAGTGTTATCCCTTCCAATTGCTCCCTTCCCATCATGTTATCTATTCTCGCAAATCTTCCTCCAGCATGGTTAGTGTTATCTATTCTCACCAAAAAATTCTTTATTACCATAGCAGGAGCCTTATCTTGGCCTTGGTTTAATTGCTTCAACTTCAGTTTCTCCTGCAATAACAAGTATAAGTTGACGATTGCATTAATGTATATTATAAATTTGATGATCTTTTATTTTCTTTGACACCATTTTTGTTGCAAATTCGAGGCTGATTCACAAAAACTATAGGGGAGCAATTCATTGTGGGAATACCTCAGGTTCACTGCCGTCAGAGTTGAAGATCCTCATAGATCGAGTAATCAGTGTCGTTGAGCCATGGCATCACAAAGATCACACAATCGACACCAAATTGCAGAACTTCATCGTCTGCTCGGGAGTAACCCAAGGTTCCAATGAGTCCCTGTTATCCACCTTGGTTGGAAAAACCGATTTACAAGCCAGATTCAACAAAACCTGAATTGATTGTTCATGTATGCAGTTCAACAAATGGAATGAAGGAAGCGTAAAAACTAATCATGCTACAGGATGCCAAATATAAATTAGGAAGGGACTATTAAAAACAATAATATAAGAAAAAGGGGGGAAGATGGCAGAGGCATCGGTGAGAGCTTAAGTTTTAGAGAATTTGGTGTACACGTAACAAATCATAGATTTCTGCTTCAAATTTTCCCACATATGGTATTTGAAGAGTTAGTAATTCAAAGAGAAGGCACCCATAAGACCATATATCAACCACCTGCAAAAATATTAAAATAAAGGAAACTAGAGTGAGATGTGATCATAACTCAATGCAGCAATCAAACAAAGAATAAATTATAGATGTGATTAAACTTCTAGAAGTATAAATTATAGATGCAGTTATAATTAACTTAGAATAAGTCAATATATATGAACTACTCTGAAATAGAAATGACTAGTTCAATTAAACCCCAAAAAATGCCGTATTCAATTGAACCTGCTATTTTCTCCCAAAAACGCCTTTTTCAATTGAACCTGCTCCATATTTGCAATGAAAAAAACACAAACATACCTATAGATGAGTTTTAATAGTATAAAAATATATGCAAGCTAAATAATTATGAAACCAAATTTGACCTCCTGGCATTGGTGTACTGAAACAACATCACCAAGTCTCACTCTAAGATTTGATCTCACAACCTTGTTCATCCTAATCTTAGGTTCTTCACACCACTCATCGGCCATGACAATGCATATTGTATCTTTTATTTCCATGAAGCATAAATAAGAACAGAATAAGCTTACTCTGACAATAATTACATAAACATGCAACAAAGCTGAAAATAGCAATAGCCAAGAAAAAAATCCTGATTCCATTTAAACAAAAGAGCAAATGCAGCATGGTTCTAATGATGCACATGATTAGGATTAAGTTTAAGCCTAATCATAGAAATTGTAGTTCTTATCCAGCTCTTTGATGCACATGATTTATACATCCCCCTGAAAGATGTATTTTAGGGGAGACGCGATGCAAGTTTGCAACTGTCTGATTCCATCATGTGGGATGCGATGCGAATCGCGTGGCTGACCATTGCACGTGGAGTGCTGCGGATGGAGATTTCTTGTGGGAGAATGGCTCTGGAGCGGACGAGACCTTCATGGGGCTTGTGGCGGAGGACTGTCGCGGCCTCGAGGGCGGCTAGTTTTTTGCTTCTTTTTTCTTTCTGTTTTTCTCATATCTCCCCATCAGTTGTTATTCTCGTTTTATTTTATGCTAGTGCAAATTTCACGAAAGATGCAGTTTAGGGATATGATCTCTTTATCAATGATGCTTGCGCTTTTTGTATGCAATACACAGGAATGATGCTGCTAGAAAATAGTCTCGATTTTTGTTACACCATATCTGCTTGTATTTGTTGTTCCCAGGGTGAAATTGAGCGGCAAAAATAGTGAATTGATCCATTTTACACTTCATGGTTCTAATGAATTAATCCACATCCTGTAAAATTTCAGCGTGTGGATGATATTTTACAATTTATTTCAGATTTTATAGTGGAGGGGCATGTCTGCAGGTCATAACTTTTCTTCATTTTGTAGGATTTTTCTTGGCTTATTTGTAAAATTAATAAATTGATCTTCTGCTTGAACTGTAATGTTCTTTGGTTATAGCTTGGGCGTGTTTGTCCTTGAAAGACATGGAAAAAGAAAGTATACTTCTCTATTTAATTCTCTAAATGACACTAGGAGTTTCCAAGGGAAAGTGGAGAAATCATTCGGTGTGGGGGAAGAGGGATAATGGTTATGCGTAACAGAGCAGTGAAGAAAATAAGAAGAAGAAGGGCTACCTCATTACCACCTTCACATGGAGAAGAAGAACATTTGATGCTGAGATGGAGAACCTCTGCTGGAGTCCCCGGAGGTAATCTGCAGCGGAAAGGATCGCTGGAGGTGTCCGCTTCCGTCCGGGAGTGAGGAGATTGGGGAGCTAGGGCGGCTTTTGTCGGCGTGGGGGAAGAGGAGATAATCGCGTAAAAGTCGAACCACGGGATTCGGCCTAGCCCTCGATTCGCCGGAGAAGAGAGCCAAAGAAGAGATCTAGGGTGTCCGAGAAGAAATTCGGGGCGCCGAAGTAGAGATCCGGGCGCCGGAGAAGGAGAGCGTGATTGTAGATGGATTTCCCGGATATTAGCTGCCGCCGGAGAGGAGAACGAGAGGAGAATGAGACGCTCCGGATCAGTCGGGGTTTTCGCGAGAGGGGAGGAGGTTTTTGCGAGACAAGGGGAGGTTTTCGCGAGACAGAGTGCAACAAATTTTGAGTGAGACGGAGTGCAAGAACGAGACGCTCGGGATCAGTCGGGGTTTGACTTAGGGAGCAATTACTACCAAATTTGCATCTCGAATGGGTGATGAATGGATGATAAAATTTAAAACTAGGGCTTAATATTTTGAGTGATTAGTCATGCCCTTCATACATTTCAACACACCAAGTACCTTTGTATATTTTGATGAACCAAGCATTGCGGCCTTTCATTGGCGAGATCGTTATAGTTTATTTTGTTGAGATCTAAATCTATAACAAAAATTGCAAGTTGCGCTTGTTTTGAAACCAATTGTTCGCCAATCTATGGTTTTTTATTATTTCCTGGCAAAGAGATTGTTCCTAGTATTCATCATAAGTGTGATTGATAATAACCAAGTCGACGAGGTGAAGTGTGAGTAATCAAGGAGTTTTTGATGTTCACTATTGCGGGCGATGTAAGAAGTTTCCTTGGATTGGTTGATCATCGGCTCATAAAATTGTGTAGCAAAATCATTTGGGAATTCCCCTAATGTACGAAGGGGAAATTCAATAGGAACAATGAAACTAAAGCTTGCTTTGATTTGATCAAGGAGAGGATATGTGCTCCCCCAGTACTCACAAACTCTGACAAACTTTTAAAGTGAAGTGTGATTATGGTAGGCTTGACATTAGTGTTGTGTTATGCAGGAGATGCAAAGTTGCAAACTGTAGGCTTCATTAGTGAGAAGTTTGAGTGATGCTCAGTGGAAGTGATTACCATTTCCAAGAAGGATTTCTAATAAAGGGCAACTTATCATGCATCCGTAGCACCTCCCTAGGTGAAACCTAAGAGAAATAGTTATCCAAGAGCTGCATGGTGGGAAGTTTGTAGCACAATTGCAATTTTCTATTGCGGCTAAAACTTCATTCCCCACGGCTAGAGTGCTTTATATGACTCTCAGGAGGTCCTTGCATTTCGTGTAGTCAGCGGGAGAGGCGTGTAGCGCTTTGCTATCGCTCGCCTTCTCACCCTCGGCGGAGTGCTTGGCAGTTCTTCCTTTCGAGTATGAAACAAAATTTGTGTTTTCATTTTGGTCTGACAGAAACCTATTCAATGGTATCAACATGTTATTATATGCCATAACTCAGAGTTCAATAGCTCAACTCACCTGGAGACTAACAACCAAATTGTGGTGGTATCCGAATTTTGAGGAATGAGGAATATTATTCAGAGTATCTATGGAAAAATACCAACTAGTGAGATTTTGCTGAACTAGCAGAGTTAGCATTAGGCTATAACAACGATGTCTTCTTGCCGACAAGGATATTGCCATTCAACATAGGATATTCCAAATGGCCAAACCATATTCTTGATCTAAATTACATTGCGAGAGGAGTTAAGAGGAATGTGCTAGAATTAATGACTTAAAATAAAAAAGTCATGATGAAATGCTAATGAGGAGTTGAAACAAATGAACCGTATATTTTCATTAGGGTTAATACTTTGGCTATTTATAAAAGCAATCTCCAGAAAGGAAGAAGTGATTATAGGAAGGAATAAAGACCTTCACCATGAATACCAGCAAGCGTTTGATTCCAAAGCTCTGCCCATTTGAAGTCCCGCTGCCCTTTTACCAAACTCTGTTTTTACTGTAGCTTCTGAAAATTCCTCTGTTTTGGGAGAGCCAACGAACTGGAAGGAGGAGCGGCGGCTGGTCGCGAGATGTGGTGGATGAGCCGGCGGGGAAACATGATCGGGAGTTTGGAGGTGCGGGATCGGGAGTCGGGGTGGCGGCGGCGCGTCTTGGAGTGGGGCGTCGGATGGCAGCTGGAAGCGACGGGTTGTGAGAGATCGGGGGAGGAGAGCTGGGAGAGGGGAAATCGTTGCAAAAAGAAAATCGCCATCGCCGTCCCAAAACCTGGGGAAGAGAGGTATCGTTACAGCCATCGTTGCAGAGAGAAAGGGCGAGCGAGAGAGAGGCAGCGGGAGAGAAGAGAAAGGGAGATAATCGCGTAAAATGGGGGATAAAATGGGAATCACGCAAATTCAGTCCGATTCAGTCGGACTGAAGTGAGGCCCGACCGGGGGGGGGGGGGGGGTATTTCCCTCCTTGCTATGGACGCAAACGGAGCCCCAATTAGCCCCTGTCCTGTAGCGTTTAGGCTCAAAACGCCTAAACAAATACAGCCTATGCAGGGAACTAGTGGCAAATTCTACGGATTGACGGCTTGAATTCGAATCAATTTCTCTCTCCTCTCTACCTGAGCGGCCACTGTCGCTGGGGAAGCAGAAGCTTTGTTCCTCCTCCACCTTCGTTTTGATGTGATTTTGAACTCACTGCGCTGTGCTAGGGTCGCTGAATAAGAGTTGCTGTTTGTTCTGATCATCTGATGTACGGATTCTAGCTATTTTTTTTTGTATTTTGATTTGAAGCGAATCTGATTTGTTTTTGGTCATTTTACTTAGGGTTCTTTGCGTTTCGATATTTTCGTTTTCTAGCTTGCAGATTACTCTACCCTCCTCTTTGCTGGATCTATTAAGATCGGAAGCGATGCCTGTTTGAATTTTTTTTTTTGGCGTTGTGTGGCGCATCTTGATACAATGTACCGTGCTTATGCTTTTCTGATTATTTTTGCTTGATCTGATGTCTTGCAATTGCTGTTTGGCGTGTTTTGTTGTAGTAGTTGTGATTTTATATATTTTTTTAAATACCAAGACTTTCATACTACTTCAGTCTGCTCCAGCCATTTTTTGTGTTTCAGTTTTTTTTAGAAATAATATAGTATTTTAGGGTTTGTTTACCCCCACTATTTTTTGAATTATAGTGGTATCTATATGGTATACTTAATGCTTAGCACATCTTGTTGTTTGTTTTATTAGGGTCATGGTATTTAAAATACATTGCATTATAAAATGACAAACAATGATTCTAACCCGTTTTTACCCCGCCATTTGCTATAAGCATCAATATTGTAGGTATCCTTAGTTGAACTAGCATTTCAATAAACTAAATTGTTTTTTAGTCCACTGACAATTTCATTTAACGGTAACTGATTGAGAGATGGAGTGTTCCAATTTGAATAGATTGTTCCTTCTTTTGAATTATAGAGCATATTCTATATTCGACTATGCTTATATTTAGGTTTCTCCTATATTTGGTATAAATATTTTTATTGTTAACTATGAAGGAGATATCTATGGGAGAGAAGACCGTTGCTCGCTAATTCCGATGATTCCAGTTTATCCATTATGCTAACTCTCTCTAAATAGAATTTTTATTAGCTTCAATATTTTTTCCTCTTAGTGTATTTGAGAGAATCCGACCCCACTATAGTGGGATAAAGGCTTGAATGTTGTTGTTGTTGTATTGTATCTGAGTGAAATAGTATGCGGATACATTAATATTATCTTTAGTATTTGAGAGAAATAGTATGCCGATACATTAATATTATCTTTAGTATCTGAGAGAAATAGTATGCTGATACATTAATATTATCTTTAGTATTATTCTAATGTTCCCCCTCATGATGGAGCCAAAAGGTTCAGAGTCGGACTTTTCTCTAATGTACTTGATGCAATTGTTTGTTAAGACTTGAAGAATGTCCCTAACTGATAGTTTTTCATCATGCACTTAGTCGAAATAACAACTTATATATGATTCTCCCTCATAAAGTGACATTGTACTTCATTATGTTTGTATGTTAATGAAATATAGGGTTTGATGCAATGCACATAGTTGCCTTATTGTCACATATCAAGATGATTGTAGACTCTAGGCTATATCTGAATTCCTTTATTAATTTGTTGGCTCATCTAGTTTACTTGTAGTATGAGTCATGGCCCTGCAATCTTATTTAACGCTAGGTATTGCTATAATATGCATTTCCTTACTCTTCTAGGATACAAATTACTTTCCAAGCACATACAATACCTTTTAATAGATATCCTATCGAAGTATCTTCCAACTCAATCCGTATGAAACAAATTCTTTTGTTTTCACATGACTTGTATCCTCGTATACAAGAGCTCATGGGATTCTTCTTAAATAATTTATAATACGAATAACGACATCCATAAGGAAATTTCTTAGTGTTTCAATAAACTAGCAACGCTAACAGAGGATGCAATGTCAGGTTTTGTAGTAAGATAATTAATTTTCTCGTCAGCCGTCAATATCATATTGGGTTCTCAACCTACTTACCTAATTCTTCATCAATGTAGTGTAAGGTTACATAAAGTTTTCAACATGCTTGCACCCATGCATTCTTATTTTAGATTGAAAATCCATGTCATACTTCTTTTGCATTAATCATATGAATAACATATGAGCAATTTTTATACCCAAAAATTATTTGAGTTTACTAACATATTTGTTTTGGAAATGATTATATATATATATATTTATATATATCTCTATATATATAGTTCATAGAACACTTTTGCAATACTAGATTAATGCTTCCTTCTTTTCAATAAAAAACAATGCATAATTGTCAAATTTACATCTTTGAAGTCCAAATTGTTCCATCATGGCGGGGAATCTCAAACTATTCTTGAGATGACTGTTTAACTTCATATAATATTTTCTTCAATTTACACCATACAATGACACTCCTAAGCAATGAAACTAGGGGTTTACCCCGTAAATCAATATACATCTAGTTTTCAAATTCCCCTAAAGAAATGCATTAGTTATGTCTATGTGAGCTAATGATAAATGATTATTTACAACTAAAGATACAATCACACTCATATACATCATTTTATCCATCAGAGATTGTTCACCTAATCCACCATAAGTTTGAGTGTAGCCTTTGCAACCAGTACCTGCTACCGATTTACAAATTTCTTTGGACGGGATACCCAAAGCTTCCTGCCATGTATTAGGAATAACAACCGAAGAGAGAGAGAGAGAGAGAGAGAGAGAGGAGACAAAGGCCTGATGAGCTGGGGTAAGATGGTGGTAAGCCACATGATTAGAAATATGATGTTTAGTACATGCAACCTTACCTTTCCATAGAGCAAGCGGAATATGCAGATCCGCATCGTCAATATCTGTGGCAGAATCGGGCACTGGTAGAGACGGAACCTTAGTAGCCTTTATACTGGAGGAGCGTTGGTGGTACACGTGAGGAAAAGGAGAGATCAGAGTATCGAGAAGAGGAACAGAGATAGGAGGACCCAGTTCCTGAGAAGGAGGAAGCTGTGGTGGCAGAGGTGGTAGAACAAGAAGACGAGTATCTGTATCACCACTACTCTCCCCATGACGAAGAGAGTGAGTCGGTGGTAAAAAATAGGATTCCCCTTCTCGGAAAGTAACATCTATAGTGCAAAACATATGCCCGGAAGGGGGGGGGGTGGTAACACCGATACCCTTTCGTCGTAGAAGAGTATCCAAGGAACACACCGATGAGCCCGAGGGTCCAGTTTTTCTTGATGAGGCAAATGAATATGTACAAAACATACACATCCAAAGACATAAGGTGACAGATGAGAAGTATAAACCATAACCATGGTAGACAGCCGAGCAAGGAGAGTAGTATATCCAAGAACTCGTGAGGGAGCCGATTAATAAGATGAGCAACGATAAGAACATCATCACCCCAGTAGGATTTGGGAAGGTGCATAGTAGCCAGAAGGCAACGAACGACATCCAAAAGATGCCGATTTTTTCGTTCAGCAACTCCATTTTGGGTAGAGGTGTGGACACATGTGGTCTGGTGGATGATACCATGACTAGTGAGGTATGCGCCAAACGCTCCCCGATCATCATATCCCCCCCCCATTATCACTGCGTAGGACATGAATAGAGCCCTTAAGTTGGGTCTGAATAATTTTATAAAAAATCTGAAAATAAGAGAAGACTTCACTCTTCTTTTTTAACGAAAAAACCCAAGTTGTGCGAGAAAACAATCAATAAAGGTGACAAACCAACGAAAATCAGATATAGATAAAACAAAGGATGACTCCCAGACATCAGAATAAACAACATCAAATGGAGTGATGCTGGGAGAAGATAAATGCGATTAACTACGTCTCACATGTTTAGACATATCACAGACATCACGTACAAAAGTTTGTAAAACGGTAAAAAAACAAGAAACAATTTCTGAAGATAGGTAGGAGACGGGTGTCCAAGACGCAGGTGCCATCGACGAACATCATCAACTGTAACAGTAGTGCAAGGGAGAGCCTGAGAAGAAGAAGGCTGGAGATCCAAACAATATAGTCCACCGTGGTTCCTACCACTGCCAATATTCCGTTTCGTACCTAGTTCTTGAAAACATAGGAATCAGGAAAAAAGGTCACAGAATAATTAAGGGATCGAGTAATATCACTGATGAAAAGTAAATTATGAGGAAAAGAGGAAACATAAAGTACATATGACCGAGTAATAAAAGGGGAACATGAAATATGACTTTTGCCAGCAATGAGAGATAACAAGCCATTAGCAGAAATAACTATGTCTTTACCAGACAAAGGAGTGCAAGATAGAAAACCTGAGGAGGAGCCGGTCATGTGGTGAGTGACGCCAGAATCAATCACCCACTCAGAAGAGGAGGCAGTGGCTGCATGAGCACTCGACATAGCAATAGAGGCAATTGAAGCAGGGGCACCCGGAGGCCGATCAGGCTGAGAGTGCAACAGGAGGCAGAAAGCATCCAATTCATGAGCAGTAAGCTGCTCGGTAACAACACTGGAGGTCTCCTCGTAGACATCTGTAGAGTAAGCAACATCATGAGGTCTGGAGCCACCTTGGCGATGACCCTCACGTCCTGGCCCCCGACCACAGCCACGACCACGAGGGGCAAGATGTGGGTGGAGTTTGTAGCATACCTCCCGAGTGTGGCCTTTGCGACCACAATAATCACAAGTAGGAGCAGACAAGCTAGGGCTAAGAGCATGACCACGACCAACGCTAGTCAGAGCAGAGCGCTCTGGAGGAGTACTAATACTAAGGGACTTTCGATGGTCTTCATCACTAAGGACCATGTCGAAGGCCTCCCGAAGGGACGGGAGAGGGGAGTGGTGAAGGATATGTGTCCGCACCATGTCGAACTCCATGCTCAGCCCCATCAAGAAGACATGGAGACGAAAGATGTCCTCCCGTTGTTGTAACTGAACAACATCTATAGTGCATACTAGAGTGAAATGCGAAAAATAGTCCAATTCCTAGTATAGGCGCTCGAACTCCGATTTAAAGGACGACACCGTCATAGAGCCTTGCCGCAGTTCCAAAATGCGGCGAGTGAGCTCATAAACCTGTGTAGAACTGCCAATTTGAGATTATGTCTCACGGGCATGGGTCCATATTTTGAAAGCGGAGTCCATAAGCATGTAACTATGGTAGACCTTCAGAGACAGAGTGAAAAAACCATGAAATGACCAGGGAGTTTCTGATTCCCACCGCTTCCAGGAGGGATCAGTTTTGGGGGGCTCCTTAACTATTCCATCAATGTAGCCAAACATCTGATGGCTGCGAATGACATGTTGCATCGCTTGGGACCATTCAAGATAGTTTGTGTCATCTAACGGGATCGTGACAATCTTTAGGGAGTCGAAGTGGCCATGGGACCGCTGAGGGTCACTCATTTAAGACTGAATCACACCCGGAGACGACGCTGAAGAGTCGCTCATGTCGGAGGAATGAGCAGGCACAAGAGAAGAACACAAAAGAAGAACACAGAAGAAGCACCAGACGACAAGGGAGGCGTAGAAGTAACAAACGACTGGCCGAAGCGCAGCAAGATGTGACGCTGGGGACGACGCATGAGATCTGGCGTAGGAGAAAGCCCAGGAGGTGACGCCAGGAGATGGCGCAACAGATCTGGCGCAAGAGAAGGCCCCGAAGCATTTTTTTTGAAGAACAATCTGGATCGGATTATACAGAAGAAAATCGAGCCGACTTCTTCATGGAAGGACGGCGACAACGTCCCTCTCAGCAACCGACGGTGGCTTGGAGGCCGCCCATCATCCCCGTAGAGCGAGCAGTAGGAGTCAACGTCTGATGATCCCGAGCGGAGAGGCACGAATGAAGGCAGATGCGAACGAGAACGAGAGGTAATAGAAACGGGAGGTCTAGGGATTTGACTCTGATACAAAGGTGGATGAGGTGGAAAATAACAATTGCATACATTTTTCCTCCATAGAGGGCTATTTATAATATTACAATGGACTCGTGGACTTAAACACACGATGTGGGACTAAAACCCTCTTACACACATACACACTCGTATTAATAATAACACAGGAAATAAGGAAATACTCAACTTCGAAATATTAATAAGAATCTCTCAACTCCATACTCTTTAGTTCATGTAGACATTTGTTGTTCAGAAAAATTGCTAGTTTATCTGGATATCATTATTTTGCTACGTTTATAGATGATCATACGAGCATGATGTGGATGTATTTACTTGACGATTGATCCGATATAATACATGTATTTCGCTTATTTGTTGTAGAAACTTGCAATCAATTTTCTACTAATATCAAAATTATTCGTACAGATAATACTTGTTAGCACATTAGTCACAAATTCAGGAAACCTATAATACCCTGAGTATTATTCATCAAACATCTTGCGCTTGTATACCACAACAAAATGGTGTGACTGACAAAAGTCCAATACCTGATGGGGGTAGGGGTGTTCATGAACCGAATCGAATCAAATTATTTTTCAATCAAATCCAAATGTATTATAAAATGTAAACATTCAGATTCAGATTCGTTTGAATGTTTAAATTCAGATTCGCGCATGCCCCAAAATCCTGAATTCGAATCCAGATTTGAATTCAGATTCGAATTAGGATTCACACTTTTATTCAAATTCAAACTTAATTATTTAAAGTTTATTCAATTACATATAGTTTATTTAAATATATATTGTTATTATCCGCGAATCTTGCCAATATAGATAATATTATTTGGATTCAGATTCGAATTATATGTTGTTAAAGGTGTGCCTCAGGCGCGCCTAAGGGCTCACCGGTCTTAGAGGTTTGCGCCTTCATGCGCTTTTTGTGTGTGCCTTTGCAGCATAAAAGATGCGTCTGTGCGATTTTTATTGTAATTTTTTTTCAAAATAATGAAAAATATAATGTAAGAACTCAATAATTTTGGTATGATTTAGTGTTTTTGAAACATAATTGAGCGTTGAGACTTAGATATGATGCAAGTGATTACATTGGTTTTATTTTTTAGAGATAAATGATAGTTTTAAATGATTAATGAGTAGAGCAGATGAAGAATTTGATCAAGAAGATAAATTGATGTTTGATGCTGATTATTTAAAATGAATGTGGTTGCGCCTTGCGTTCGTCAGGCTTACGCCTACACATTGACTCTAAGAAAACCACCCGAATCCAAATTTGGATTTGAATCAGGATCCAAATTCGAAAAAAGCGAATCTTAATCGATTTTTTACGAATCAATTCCCGAATTATTCACGCACTAGTTGGTTTACGAACGACCTTAACTTGAGGTAGTCAATTCTCTCATGTTTCAAATGCAGGTTCCAAAGAGCTATTGGAATTTCACTATAATTATTTAATGTTATTTAATTAATTGCATACCATCGACTATCCTGAACTTTGAGTCTCCTTTCTATCCTTTTTTCGTCCACACCTCCTTTCTTCCTAACCCCTTGTTTTCTTGGGTGTGTTTTTTGTTCATTATCATGATCTCCCCTTAGATAAGCTGGCACCTGGGCCACCAAGTATACATATTTTGGGTACTCTTGAACTCAGAAAGGATATGTATATTATTCTCCCACCGATCGTAAAATTGTGACATTAGTTGACGTTACCTTCCTTGAGAATAAACTATTTCCCTTCTCTTGACAAAACACCACCACCCCCGTGCATGTACCTATCGACTATCCAACGACCACCGTGATTCCGACACCCTCTCCTCCTCCACTAAACATATATACTCGTTGTTCTTACTAGTCTGTCCCGAACCAGTCACTCATGTTGATGATGCCTTGGTCCAGCTGATCTACCCACATCCATCCAATAGGACACATGCTCATCTACTGCTCACCCACTGTCTCACTATGTCTCCTTTCATCGGTTATCTCCCGAACTTTAAAGGTTTGCTTGCTCCTTGTGTTATATTTTACCCTTCTTCTGTATAGGAGGCTCTCTGGTATCCGGGTTGGCAGACATTAATGGATGCTGAGATGAGGCCTTTTGGGCCAATAGAACTTGGGACTTTGTGTCCCTTCCCCCTGGACAGTCCCAAGTCAGATGTAAATGAGTTTTCACGATTAAGAACCATCCAGATGGGCCAGTTGAGCGCTCAAATGCCGTCTTATGGCTCGATGATTTACTTAACGATAATGACATTGATTATGAAGACACGTTCTTTCCAATGCCCAAGCTTAAAACCATACGGGCATTGATCTCCTTGGCAGTCCATCGCCACTTGTAGTGCATCAATTTGATACCAAGAATGCATTCCTTAAGGAAAATGTGATTGAGACTATCTACATGTGTCAACCTCTTGGATATGAGACCATGTGAGAGTTTCTTTTATGCCAGCTAAGAAAATCTATCTATGACCTGAAGCAGTCTTCTCGAACATGGTTTGAAAAATTTAGTGACATTATTCATACATTTGGCTTCACTAGGAACCCATTGACATTTGGCTTCACTAGGAACCCATTGACATTTGGCTTCACTAGGAACCCATTGACATTTGGCTTCACTAGGAACCCATTGACATTTGGCTTCACTAGGAACCCATTGACATTTGGCTTCACTAGGAACCCATTGACATTTGGCTTCACTAGGAACCCATTGACATTTGGCTTCACTAGGAACCCATTGACATTTGGCTTCACTAGGAACCCATTGACATTTGGCTTCACTAGGAACCCATTCCACTTTTCCTTATTTACACATCATGAAAAACAAAGTACTGTGATTCTCTTTGTGTATGTCAATGATATCATAATCACAGACGATGATCTGAATGATATCTTTGTGAGTAAGAAACACTTAACAACCTCTTACTTCTATACGAAAGATTTTGGGCGTCTCAAATATTTCTTAGGTATTGAGGTAGCTTGATGATGCAATAAATTAGCATTCTCTCAATGAAAAGAATATACTGATCGTCCAACTATTTAGGGTGTAAACCAACTAACACACCCATCGATGAAAGTGATAAGCTCCGTGTTCACAAGTCTGCATATGATCTTCTCCTAGCAAATCTGCCATACCATCGTCACCTGATTAACAAGCTCTGACCCTAAATCGGCCTGATATTTCATTCGTTGTTGGCGTGGTTAGTCGATAGTCGATACATTCATGTTCCTCACGCATCCCACCTTCAAGAAGTTGAGTAAATCCTTCGACATCTAAAGAACACTCCCAGTCAAGTGTTTGCATATAAGCCTTCATCTCGATTTTGTTGATTGCCTACTCAGATGCAGACTTTGCAAGCTCCTTTGAAAATCACCGATTTACAAGTGGGTACTACACTTATTTTGGTGGGCGTTTAGTCACTTGGCGGAGCAAGAAATAAGCTGTTGTGACATGCTTATCTGCAAAAGCTGAGTATCAATCCGCCGCTTCTAAGCTTACTTGATTGGAGAGTCTTCTGACTGATCCTAGTCTATGTTTTACATTCCTTGCAGTCCTCTACTGCAATAGTAAAATTGCTATCAGTGTAGTCAAACATCATGTTTTTCATTAATGAACCAAATATGTTGAAGTAGACTGCCATTTCATTAGAGAAAAATTCCAGCTCCGCAAAATTGATCTTCGACATGTTCCCACCGCCGACCAAGTCTCTAATATTTTCACAAAGGACTTTTCTCGACCACTTTATCGCCAGTTTATTTCCAAGCCTGGAGCCTACGATATGTTTGCTCCAATTTGCGGGGAGTATTGAAGAATGTTATATCAGAAGCCCAAATGCTAAAGACTCACTTCTATGGCCCATTAATAGTGTTGTTCATCTTGTATAGCTTTGTCTCACATTGTGGTTGTGAGTTGAAATGCCACTTCTCATGCCTATAAACATATATACATCTGTTTATATTTCTTAATATAGAAGTAATAAATTTTATTACTTAGGTAAGATAAAGAGCAGGAGAAAATTTAGGTATGCAAAGAGTGGCAAGAAGATCGAGGGCAGTTCCGGTACCCTTTTTCTTAAGTGGGTATTATTATTGGCATTAAGCATTTGAGGGAAATGAATTACTTGCCAGATGATCAAAGACACAAGAGTAGATCTAATTAGGCGAGGTAGAAGAAACACTAGCAGCGTGGTTACCTGAGCGGACATATTAAACAGTAAGGTCAGTCTACAGATTTTGATATTGCAGGAGTCTAGAATACATTTCTTTGCTAATGGGTAATGCGTCAAGCTTCTGAGGCTCTGAACTACTGCGAAAAGTAGTATAAATCATTGCTACATTTGCCCCTCTGGTGTCTTGTTTCCCATGAAGTTTCCAACACTTGTATGTATATGACCTGACGTTTCTTCACAATGATAACATTTTGGTCTTCCCCTTCCCATTCCACCATGACACCTTAGCCTCTCTGAATACCCTTAATATGTTTAGCGGCCAAAGTAGAATTATTTGCCCCAATAATGCTACCACCCGAAGTCTCTCTAGATACACAGAAGACCCTTGAGAAGGTCTCCGATCATCATCTTTGAATATCCCCCAAGAATTGTTTCAAACTCTGATCCAACATCTCCTAGGAAATTCATGAACCGTTAGGGGACCAAACCGTAGTGTAACACCCCAAATCCCGATTTGGAGTTTAGGCTGGATGACACGGCCTGGGACACGAGCGTGTCCCAGGGCGTGTCAAGCTCTCGGTACTCGAGTGGGTCTCGAGTAGGACTCGAGTGGGTGTCGAGTGTGTCTCGAGTAAGGCACACGGCCTGGGACACAGGCGTGTCCCAGGGCGTGTCCTGCTCGGGTTGGAAACTGGGCGGCGTTGAGTGGCGTTGAGTGTAGAACACGCCCTGTGACACGGGCGTGTCACAGGGGCGTGTTTGGCACACGGCTAAGGACACATGCGTGTTTGGCACACGGCTAAGGACACGGGCGTGTGCCTTAGCCGTGTCCTTCTCGGGGGAGTTGGTCCTGTGTCGATTGAGGAACACGCCCCTCGGCACGGGCGTGTATCTTGTGACACGGGCGTGTCAGGGCTTGACACGGGCGTGTCAGGGCTTGACACGGGCGTGTCTTAGCCCGTGTTCGGATTGAGTCGGTTCCTTAGCCGCTTAGGGAACACGGCCTGTGACACGGGCGTGTCACAGGCCGTGTCAACCCAAAAATAGATATTTGGGGGCAGATCAAGACCGTTCATTTCCTTCTATTTGGATCCTGTGGTCCAAGCTTCTCCCTGCAGTGATAAGACCATGGATTGAGAAGTATTTCTCATTCTATTGCCTTGGCCATTCTCTTTCTAAGAAGAGAGAAGGGAGAGCTTGGAGGAGGAAGAAGGAGAAGGGTTCCGGCTGCCGGAGGAGCGTCAACGGTCCGACTCGAGATCCGAGGCCAGCGTTGTGGAGGCAAGACCGTCACGGTGATTTCCATCCGGCTAATTTCTCCATGGCTCCGAAGCGATCGTCAAGGGTAACGATCTCCTTATTGGACAAGCGAAGTCCTACTTTATGCATGTGCATGAGATCCTCCACCAAGAGGTGGAAAGCGTAAGCGATTCCAGCGGTTGAGTCTGCATTTAGATCCAGAAATGAGTAGTACGGAATAGGCATGCTGTGTGAAGCCCATCTGGACGGTTAGTCTGGATTGGTGATGTTTATATTGCGAACCGGAGAAGACTCCGTGTATAAAACGCGTAGTTTACGGAGTTGGTTAGGATGTATGTGAATTGGGGGTTATGTAAACTCCTTTTGTTGTGGACTCTGCGTGAGTTGTATGTTAATTGGGGAGGCTTTGCGTAAGCTCCTTGTGTTGTGAGTGCATGTGTGCACTGGTTGCTTTGCGTGAGCTTCGAAGCTGCGGCTGATCGGGAGAGGACAGCCGGCCTGCGTCAAGTTGTGCGCAACTGACGAATTGAGCAACGGGAAAGTGCTGTCCTGCCACTGGTTATAGGGGAGATCGATTAGTGGCAATGCAAATGGGGGCTGCGGCCATACCCGACTTGTCACACTACTGCGGTAGGTCGGTCTGAAATGCTCAAGTGTTGCCGTGAGGAACCTCTGATCGGTGGTGGAACCCAGGGAATGATCCGGTCCACCGTAAATGTGCCCTGAGTGCACGGAGTGTCGGGCTGCGGCCGGCGTTTGTGATGTTGTTGTGCTTGCAAGCATTTGATGTGATATAAAGACATCTGTTGTGATTGAAATGCATGCAGGGAAGGAACCACTGCCCCGGGTAAAGGGTAGGATCGTTATAATTGGTCAGCTGAATGCTGACCGTTGTTTTGTTGATCACCCTTGGGGTGGACGATCATATGCAGGTGTTGCGGGCTGATTGGATTGAGCGGGCTGAAGCCCTTGCTGCTGCTGCTGGTAGGCCCTTGAAGGCCGTGCGAAGCTTTGGATTTCATGTGTGGCCAGGCCGTGCCGATGTATGAAATCATATTTTGTAAAGAGAAACTTGTAAGACCTTAAAGCCGTGAGCGGAGTGTGCTTGTATACATTCCTGGTTATTTTTATAAATGTGATATTTATATAGTAGTGGACATTCAATGGTTGAGTTCTTGTAAGTAATAAGCTTCCGCTAGAATGCTCTGGGTTAGGTGCGTTGGTATTTTGGTATTAACCTGTGACCTCGCCGTCTGTTTGTGACATATAGTGTGGGGCCCCGGCCGGACCTTCTATTATATATTATTTAACGGGTGGAGTCGTTACATTTTGGTATTAGATTGTTTCGGTCTTCCGCTTTCGAACTCGTGGTCGAATTCTTTTGTGGGGGTGGCGATCACGTGTACGTGCGAACCGTGTTAACATAAATGAACTCAAGAATCTCCACTAGGAATGCGAGTGATTGGGCATGTTTGCCGTTTTGGATTGGAGGTTAATGATGTCTTGTTCACGTATAGGTGACAAGGAGTGAAGCTGGGCAGTCTGAACCCCAGCGTTCGGATTAGAGTGCCGCACCAGCTGAGGTGCCCACACCTCCTCCTTCGGTAGAGACAGTCCGGTTGATCGCGGAGGTGGTTTTTGCGATGATCAAAGCCCACCATGAGCAGGTGGCAAGGGAAGGAGCATCGATCCCGCCGTTGAATATGTGTCTGACCTAAGGACCATATACGGTTGAGGAGTACTTTTCTGCATTTGTTGAGTTGAGACAACATGCAGAGTTTGTGTTTAAACCCGAGGAGACTAAGAGCAACATATTTTATGATGGTCTACGCGATGAACTACGACGGTTATTGGTGGGACCAAAATTGCTTGGATTTTGTGCCTTGGTAATGGCAGCTATATCTTTGGAAAAGGACTTGAAGCAGTTTAGAGCGAGGCACGGTGATAATGTGCCAACCTCTTCCACCACCGTGGGAACAAAGGAAGGGCGTGTTTGTTTTTCTTGTGGTAAGGTGGGGCATCGTGCCCGAAGATGCTATTATGGTACCACACCTAGGGAAGAGAAGGAGTTGAAGCGGGTGTGGGATCAGAAGAACTTGGCGGTGGAAAAGTCGGAGTTCAAAGTTCCGCAGTCGGATCGATCAGAGTTTAGGAAGCGAGATAAGAAGAATTTCAGGCTTGCTGAACAAACTTCTTCGGATGTTGCTTCGGAAGCAACAGTTGGGCAATGACGCGTGGAGACACATATGTGTTTTAACTGTGGGAAGCAGGGGCATCTAGCCCGTGATTGTTGGAGTGGCCCTCCGAAGGGTGAGAAAAAGACAGGTGCGCTCGATAAAGGAAATGGTCATAATATCCCGAGACTGCAAAAGTGGCCCTTAGACGACACGAAGCAAGAAGGGCAAGACTATCTATAATAATGTATACGATCTTTGTTTTGTGTGTATAAACATGGTGTGATCGTGAATAAAGAGGTTGTTGGGTGTTGGCTTAAGATTTTTGATTGTCCTATGAATTGATCTTGGTATCACCGCTACGAGTGATTGACATAGCCGTGGTGAAAAGAGCGATTATGGCTAGAGTGTGTCCGTAAAGAGGATTATGACGGATGTGGATGAGCGGAAGTAAAGTAACGAGTGTACTTTATTATTGTCGTGATGTAATATGTACATATTGTATGTATGTGTGTTTGTTGAAAACTCGTGTGTTTGTGCGATGCCGTGGGGCGAGACAAACTGCGGCCTCTGAGCTCTAAACCCGGATCGTTTTGGTATATTGTGCATCGACGAAATAGTTGTGTTGATATTACAGTTGCGCTAAATTTCAGGACGAAATTTCTATAAGGAGGGGAGGGTTGTAACACCCCAAATCCCGATTTGGAGTTTAGGCTGGATGACACGGTCTGGGACACGGGCGTGTCCCAGGGCGTGTCAAGCTCTCGGTACTCGAGTGGGTCTCGAGTAGGACTCAAGTGGGCGTCGAGTGTCTCGAGTGAGGCACACGACCTGGGACACGGGCGTGTCCCAGGGCGTGTCCTGCTTGGGTTGGAAACCGGGCGGCGTTGAGTGGCGTTGAGTGTAGAATACGGCCTGTGACACGGGCGTGTCACAGGGGCGTGTTTGGCACACGGCTAAGGACACGGGCGTGTGCCTTAGCCGTGTCCTTCTCGGGGTAGTTGGTCTTGTGTCTATTGAGGAACACGCCCCTCGACACGGGCGTGTACCTTGTGACACGGGCGTGTCAGGGCTTGACACGGGCGTGTCTTAGCTCGTGTTCTGGTCTGGATTGAGTCGGTTCCTTAGCCACTTAGGGAACACTGCCTGTGACACGGACGTGTCACAGGCCGTGTCGGCCCAAAAATAGATATTTGGGGGCAGATCAAGACCGTTCATTTCCTTCTATTTGGATCCTGCGGTCCAAGCTTCTCCCTGCAGTGATAAGACCATGGATTGAGAAGTATTTCTCATTCTGTTGCCTTGAACATTCTCTTTCTAAGAAGAGCGAATGGAGAGCTTGGAGGAGGAAGAAGGAAAAGGGTTCCTGCTGCCGGAGGAGCGTCAACGGTCCGACTCGAGATCCGAGGCCAGCGTTGTGGAGGCAAGGCCATCGCGGTGATTTCCATCCGGCTAATTTCTCCATGGCTCCGAAGCGATCGTCAAGGGTAACGATCTCCTTCTTGGACAAATGAAGTCCTACTTTATGCATGTGCATGAGATCCTCCACCAAGAGGTGGAAAGCGTAAGCGATTCCAGCAGTTGAGTCTGCATTTAGATCCGGAAATGAGTAGTACGAAATAGGCATGCTGTGTGAAGCCCATCTGGACGGTTAGTCTGGATTGACGATGTTTATATTGCGAACCAGAGAAGACTCTGTGTATAAAACGCGTAGTTTACAAAGTTGGTTAGGATGTACGTGAATTGGGGGTTATTGTAAACTCCTTTTGTTGTGGACTCTGCGTGAGTTGTATGTTAATTGGGGAGGCTTTACGCAAGCTCCTTGTGTTGTGAGTGCATGCGTGCACTGGTTGCTCTGCGTGAGCTTCGAAGCTGCAGCTGACCGAGAGAGGACAGCCGACTCGAGTCAAGTTGTGCGCAACTGACGAATTGAGCAACGGGAAAGTGCTGTCCTGTCACTGGTTATAGGGGAGATCGATTAGTGACAATGCAAATGGGGGCTGCGGCCATACCCGACTTGTCACACTACTGCGGTAGGTCGGTCTGAAATGCTCAAGTGTTGCCGTGAGGAACCTCTGATCGGTGGTGGAACCCAGGGAATGATTTGGTCCACCGTAAATGTGCCCTGAGTGCACGGAGCGTCGGGTTGCGGCCGGCGTTTGTGATGTTGTTGTGCTTGCGAGCATTTGATGTGATATAAAGATATCTGTTGTGATTGAAATGCATGCAGGGAAGGAACCACTGCCTCGGGTCAGGGGTAGGGTTGTTATAATTGGTCAGCTGAATGCTGACCGTTGCTTTGTTGATCACCCTTGGGGTGGACGATCATATGCAGGTGTTGCGGGCTGATTGGATTGAGCGGGTTGAAGCCCTTGCTTCTGCTGCTGGTAGGCCCTTGAAGGCCGTGCGAAGCTTTGGATTTCATGTGTGGCCGGCCTGCGTGCCGATGTATGAAATCATATTTTGTAAAGAGAAACTTGTAAGGCCTTAAGACCGTGAGCGGGGTGTGCTTGTATACATTCCTGGTTATTTATATAAATGTGATATTTATATAGTAGTGGACATTCAATGGTTTAGTTCTTGTAAGTAATAAGCTTCCGCTAGAATGCTCTGAGTTAGGTGCGATGGTATTTTGGTATTAACCTGTGATCTCGCCGTCTGTTTGTGGCATATAGTGTGGAGCCCCGGCCGGACCTTCTATTATATGTTATTTAACGGGTGGAGTCGTTACACGTAGTCTCTTTCGTTTTTGTTGCATAATTTGTACATCAATAGAAATAGGGAAAAGAGAATTCATATTTATTTTTGAACTCATTGAACTCACAAAACACTTAGGCTTCGTTTGGAGCGGCGTTTTCGTCCGGTGCGTTTTCCCCAAAAGTGACGCGGCGATCTTTTCTCGTTTGTTTTTCCGCCATTTTTTTGAACCGCCGGCGTTTCAACCCCTACGTAATTTTCCGTGTCCCGAACCCCTGACCCGCGCCTCTAGTTTGCTGCGTTTAGGGAGGAGGAAAGAAATCCCGATGTGCCTGTCGATCTGTTTCCTCCAGCGATCTGTGTAATCCCGTTGTGCCCGTGTAATTCCTCCGACGATCTGTTTCCGTCGGAGATAGAGAGCACCGAGAGCTGCGTCGGCGGCCGGAGAGGAAAAGGAAATGTCGCCGGGACATCGTCGTGTGGCCCAGTGAGGCGCTAGGCTGGGATAGCCGGGAACTCCTTGAATGTAGCAGGACAAGGATCGACGCTGAGTCGCAGGCGGCGAGCTTCCCATGGAGCGAGAGTTGTTCGGGAGGAAGACGGCCCTGCAGGGCGGAGACACGGCGGTGGCAGGCGGAGGGGCTCAGAATTTGTTAATTTTTTTACTAAGATCTATAGTATAAACAATAACATTATATATATATAAATTTAGAAAAACAGATTAGAAAAAAATAATAGATTAGAATAATTATTTTCAAAATTTAAAATATATTTATGTAATAATTAAAAAAAATTATATTATTAAAATATTTATAAAACGATACCGCTATTTTGCCAAACGATTATCTGTTTTGAACAGTTCTACAAACACAAACTATCCAAACAGATCTCCATTTCTAATAACCAATTTCCAACAACTCCATTTACAAACCTGTATTTACAACATCTCATTTTATAACCGCAGCCGCTCTCCCAAATGAAGTCTTAGATACACATTTGGAATTCTTTTTAAGTCTGTTCTATGCTTGTGATAAGTCGCATATTTTGCTCGACTGTTTTCCAAGTATAAAAGTGTCAAATGGTTCTCTGCACGCTTTGGTCGTGATACAATGTGTGACTAATCAGAGACTGTAGCTTCCATGCAATCCCATATCAGGATCTAAGCATCATCTTGCTCCTACACAGTAAAACCAACAGTTCCCGTTGTAGGAAGGGAGTTCAGTTAGATGAGCTCTCTTACCCCTTTCAGTTAAGTACACGAGAACATGAATTTTCTGCTGCATATAGTTTTCAATACCTCTCAACTTCTTAAAGTAATATGACTTGAGATTCAATCCTATCAGGGTTACGGGGAGCAGAATATTTAGGAGTAGAATCACTAGAAATAGAGTTCGGAGACTCCAACCTGACTAATACTCCAATACTTTAGTATCGATAGGGGATCACTATAAGAAAGTTCATGGTCATTGGAGTAGAATCACTAGTGTTGGCGATCAATGCGTCCACAAGTAGGCATAAGGCATCCACAAGGTTCTCGCCCGCAAGTAGCGTTGAAGATGCTTGAAGGGGTATAAAGCACCTGTTGCTCGGAGCTTGCCCTCGTAAAGGGAACCAGTAACAGTAGTAATGCCTCGATCAATGCGTGGTTGGATAACACGTATGGACCTGTTATACAATCTCCTCGAGAGTATCTTCACGAGGGAAATTGTAGTAGTCTTAGGGTACGGGAAGTAGCTCGTGCCGGCAGGAGGGTCGGTAGCTTGATGAACTCCGTTCGAGACGTCCAGATACGTCTGAGCAAGTTCCGGGACTCACCGGTGGTGGAGGAAAATTAAGGGTTTGGACATATCAGTTAAAATTAAAGATCGTGCATCGTAATGTGCCATGACAAGAGTCTTTGCATGCTCTTTATTGAGAGAAGCGTTGGTGATCTCATACAAGTTTTACAATACGTGATCATACTAGAAACGAGAGTCATGTTCCATATCTTAAGAAAGAAAAAATGGCAAGAGAGAGAGAGAGAGAGGAGAGTACCTTGGATTAGGAATAATACCTTTTCATGTCATCACCACTCCATGTGTTAGGTACTTCCTTGCCCCCATGAGATTGCAGTTGGTAGGCCCCATTCTTGAGTTCTTCTTTGACGACAAAGGCCCTTTCCAGTTGAGATTGAGCTTTCCCACCGAGGTTGCTCTTCCCGTGGCGTCTACTTTCTTCAACACAAGGTCCCCCTTTTCAAATTGCTTCACCCGTACATTCTTGTCAAAGTACTTGGCCATTCTCCGCTTTGCTTCAGCTTGTTTCACCACAGGTTGGTCTCTGAGCTCCTCAACTAACTCGAGGCCGCACCTTTACTCTTCATCGTTATCTTCCATCCAGCCGTCATTGCCTTGCTTAGAGAGCAACCAAAGAGGGCTCTCCACATTGAACTCCACTGGGATGAGAACCTCGGATCCATGAGACAACTTGAATGAGATTTCCCCGGTTGCTGAAGGAGTTGTTCGGAGAGTCCACAATATCGCTGGTAACTGTTCTGCCCAATTCCCACGAGTGTTCTCTACCTTCTTCTTAAGCAAGTTTAGGACCTTCTTATTGACTGCCTGTACCTGACCATTGCTGTGCGGATGATGGAATGACGAAAACCGAAGCTCTGTCCCCACCTAGTCGCAAAATCTTGCCAACTCTTTGCTTGCAAACTGGGGGCCATTATCTGTAACGATGCCTATCGGGATCCCATAATGGCAAATGATCTTTCTCCAGATGAAATTCTTTACTACTTGAGTTGTTGTCTTGGCCAACGCCTTGGATTCTACCCACTTGCTGAAGTAGTCAACCATTACTAGGATGAAGCGCTGCTGCCCACTTGCTGTTGGGAATGGACCTAGTAAATCCATTCCCCAGATGTCGAATGACCAAGGAACAGAGATGGACCTAAGCTGTTGCGCCGACTGAACCTGGAGAGGAGCGAACTTTTGACATCTCACGCACTTCCTGGCGTAGTCCCCACAATCTTTCCTGATTGTTGGTCAAAAGTAACCTTGACGAAGAATTCTTTTCTCGAGATTTCTAGCTCCTGAATGGCTGCCGTTCTCCCCCAAGCGTACCTCTTGTAAAACTCGAGGGATCTCCTCTTGCATCAGACATCTTGCCATGGGCGAGAGGAAAATCCTTCGGTAGAGAATCCTGGAGACCAAGGTATAGAGGGCCACTTTCAGCTTGAACCTTCTCTTGTCGCTTACTGAGGGGGTGAACTTCTCTAGTTATGAAGTAGTGAATGAATGGGCTACCCAGGATGAGCGTTGATCAATCTCCATGGTGTCTGCCTCATCTATCGCAGGCTGGAATAACTCTGTAAGAGTCCCCCGTGCAGGATGCCCGTATTTGGCCAATTTGTCAGCTTCCGCATTTTCCTCCCTTGGAATGTGTTGGATGCTGAAGGCGCGAACATGCCCAATATTCTGCTTGGTGAGGGCCAAATACCTTTGCAGGAGTGGCTCCTGCGCTTCAAAAGTACCGTTGACTTTTGACGCCATAACCAACGAATCTGTCTTTACTTCTATGTCGTCAATGCCAATATACCGAGCCAACCTCAGCCCTGCTATCAGCGCTTCATACCCGGCCTGGTTGTTTGTGACGGGAAAGTGAAACTTGACTGCTTGCTCGATCCTGGTGTCATAAGGACTGACTAGGATGATCCCTGCGCCAACAGAGTTTAGCCCGGAAGCTCCGTCCACGAACATTTTTTAGCATAGCGGAGCTAAAGCCTCTTGTCCGGTGATACAATCATCTTCAAAGTCGATGAGAAAATCGGCTAAAATTTGAGCATTGATGGCAGTTCTTGGAGTATATGCTATATCGAACTCGCTAAGTTCTATGATCCACTTTGCTAGCCGTCTTGAATGATCCAACTTCTTTAAGACTGCTCTTAAGCGATGGTCAATAACTACCTTGATAGAATGACCTTGGTAATAAGGCCGAAGTCTTCGCGCTGAAACAATCAAGGCTAGGGCCAGCTTCTCCAAAATTGTGTAGCGTGTCCCGACGCTTTTTAACACATGGCTGATATAGTGAATATGGAACTGCTTCTTGGCCTCTTCTCGGACTAGGACCGAACTGATGGCGTCTTCCTGACTCCCAAGTACAGGAACAAATTTTCGACTGGCGAGGGCTCTGGAGAAGCAGAATTGAGGTTAGCTTACATTTTAACTCTTTGAACGCTTGATTGTATTGCTCGGCCCATTCAAACTTCTTTCCTCCTCGAAGGGTCTTAAAGAAAGGGGTACACTTGTTCCCGGAGCGTGAGACAAAACGACTATGCCCCGCTACTCTTCCTGCCAACTGTTGGGCCTCCTTCGGACTTTATGCGGGCTGCATCTCCAAAATGACCTTAATCTTGTCAGGATTGAGTTTCAGAACCTGAGGGGTGAGCAGGTGCCCAAGAAATTTTCCTTTGCTGGCTCCAGAGACGCACTTGGTTGGATTAAGTCTCATATTAAACATGCGAAGAGTGGCGAACGTCTCCGTCAAATCTTTAAGGTAGACTTCTACCCCATGACTCTTGATGAGAAGATCGTCGACATAGACCTCTAAATTACGTCTCTTTTGATGCTTGAAAATATTGTCCATCATTCTTTGATACGTGGAACCGACGTTCTTCAATCCAAACGACATGATCCGATAGCAATAACAACCTTCATTCGTGATGAATGAAGTTTGGGGCACGTTAGGCTCATGCATCCTTATCTGATGATATCCCGAAAAGGCATCCAGGAATCTCATCACCGAGAATCCTACTGCAGAGTCGACCCAGGAATCTATCCGAGGCAAGGGCCAAGGGATAACAATCCTTGGGGCATGTGTTGTTGAGACTGGTGAAGTCGACACACATCATCCACTTCCCATTGGTCTTCCGTACCATGACCACATTGGAAATCCAATCTGGGTACTGAACTTCTCGGACGAATCCAACTTCCAGTAGTTTGGAGATTTCTTCTCAGATGGGATCAGCAAGGGTGGTAACCACCTCTCGCTTCTTCTTCTTAACCGATTTGAAGTCAGGGTTGGTATTGAGACGGTGAAAGGCGAGGTCCGGGCTAATTCCTGGCATGCCGGAGGCCGACCATGCAAAGACATCGAGATTTTCTAACAGACACTGGATGAGTAGTGCCTTACTCTTCCCTTCCAAATCAACGTTGATGGATACAGTCATGCTTCCATCTCCCCCCTGGGACGGACGCTTCTTGCACTTCCTGAGCGGGCTTAAGGTGCACCCCACTCGTCCTGGCCGCAAACCGCTTCTGAGCATCCGCACCCATCTCCGATCTTCGGCGAGTTCCCGCTCGCTCTGGAGAGTGTTCGGCTGCATACTCCTTGAGGGACTCTGGCGGGCTCTCCTCGTGTTGTCCGCGCACCGAGTGACTTCATCAGTCACTTGGATCTGAAGGTCGCATGTTCGAACTATTGGCGCAAAATTTGTCACCTAGTTCCTCCACACTCAACAACCGACTAGGGAGTTCGGAGAAAAGATCGGAGAACGCAACCAATCGGTTACTTAGCCCTGCAAGCTCTGCGAGCAGAGAAGAGATCCAGAAAACGAGGGTTCCGCTGGCAGTGGCGAACAACAGACCGTCCCGTCGCGGCATATGCCTCTCTTGCGGAGGGCTTTTGGATTATAGCAAAAATATGGATTACAAGAGAAGGCGCGAGTACCCGAAAGGTATTCATGAATACAAGGGTAGCTAAGAAGAAGAAGAGAAAAACTTGGGGTCTGCACCTACAACAGGGTAAGTTCTGGGCCAAATCCGCTGCCTCTGTTTGAGCATCCCTGGTCCCTATTTATACTTGAGGGTGGGCTGCTTGGATCTTTCACGAAGAGACGAGCATTCAATGCCTTACTTAATGCAACATTAAATGCGCTGCCGTCCAAGATACATTAAGAGTCGGGCGGCGGGGGTTGAAAGAAGAGACCGTGCGTAACCGCACGACGCTGCCCATGCGGATACCGAGGAGACGAGTTCGCGCGGACCTAGGAGTGACACCCGCTGCGACTTCCTGGGCGGATTGCCAAACCGTCTTCTAGGAGGTAGCTCAACCCTGCGCCAAACACAACCGTATTTGCCAATACCAGGAGGGTGTCCGCATGCACCCAGGGTGTCTGCCTGGCTGCCTTATTTTCGGTGTTTGTCTGATGCTGCCTCCTGTCGCTGGATTTTTGTTAACAAGCACCCTTGTGCAATTGAGTTGAAGGTGGTCTCCTCCTAGCCGTAGATTTTGCATATGCTTGAGTAAACTCCGTTCTTTTTTCTCCCATTAATTAGCTTAATCGTATGTGATTTGATTAATTAAAAAAAATCTTGGCTCAAACGTTTATTTTTATTGTCATTTATTCATAAATTATTGTTTGTGATTAAGCATACCGGAGGATGCAAATACTGCTTCAAATCAAACCATGAAACAAGTGGGAAATTTCTTTTCAAATAATGATTAAGTAACGCTTGAGATTCAAAATGTTGGACTTGATTTTGCGCGCGAAAATCAAGTTCGTCCCCTCGGTTTAGGTCATTTTGGCATCAAAGATTCTTAATTCGCTCCTATTTTGAATAAAGGGATATATGTTTAAAAAGAGTTTGCTAAATTTTCCTTTTTAAGTTTTAAATGTTTTCATAAAGAAATTTCTCTGACAATCATTTTTTTCTTCGAGTTTAAAGAGAAAAAATTTATTTAGTTTTTTCCTCGTTAAAACAAATAATATCATTACATTAAAATGATAATGATAATAATAATGATATCATTACGTTAAAATGATAATGATAATAATAATTTCAAAAAAAAAAGCTTGAACAATTTTTCTCATCAAAATATTTGACCATTTTAAATATTTAAGAATTTACAAAAAAATAGATTAGTTCAAGTTATTTTAAAATTAATTATTCTCTCTCAATGTATTTTTGAGCCATTTAAAATAAATCTTAACTCTTTTTTACAAGTAAAACAAAAAGATTAAAATGGACAATTGCGTAGGCCACTTAGAAGATAGTGTTACTGATTTGATTACAGATTAAAAAATTTGACTAAAACAATCGAAGCATTGATTACATGTGTTAACACAAATATGAGAGTTGTGAGACATGTGATAATTGGATTACACATTAATGTTAATTCAATTGAAGCCAGCCAACATTTAGGTATTAAACCAGAGTTCAAAAACCCTAATCCACGACATTTTGAACAATTGCACTATAACATCAGAGATCTACTCCGTTGGGATTTAAATGTAAAATTAGACGTTTGTGATTTTAAAGGGCATTTAGAATTTGAAGGTTTTTTAGATTGGTGTGATAGGATGAATTGTTTCATGGCCTCGAAGCAATTGACCCAGGCTAGACAGGTTGAGTACTCTTCCCTTCGTTTGAAAGGGTCTGTCCTTGTTTGGCGGGGATAGCTAGAGCGCTTTAGATTTAATTAGGCATGACCCCATCGCCACATGAGCATAATTGAAAACACAACTATAAAAATGTATGCTTCACTTGATTATTTGTATTCCGTTATCTGAACGGGTTATGCTATTCCAATAGAGAACATTTAGAGCTAGGGGTGCGACTCGGGTTGGTTTGGATTGGTTCCACCTAGAACCAAGAACCAATCCACCATGTAGGTTCGGTTACGACTTTTCAGAATCGGAACCGACCCATGTACTCAAGGTGTAGAATCAGATCCAATCCGAAAAACTCGGTTTTGTTTCAGTTCGGTTCTTGGTTCTGCCTACGCGTCATAATATTTTTCATATAGACTTATGTATTAATATACATTTCTAACTACTATATTTATTTAAGAAAATAATAAACACAAAATTTTCTTTAAAAGAAAATAATATTATCAAACAATTGTTTGTTTAGTAGAGCAAAAAAATCCATACATAATATTTTTCAATTTTTACTAACATTCTCTTAGAAAAACAAGAAAAACTCATGTAATGTCTCAATATTGAATGAAATAAGAATCGAATGACTCATATATTTTTTGATACTTAAATTCAATGTCTCGATTCTCGGGTCATTTCTGGGTACCTGAGAGTAAGAACCAAGAACCGAACAAAGTGGTCGGTTTTGAAAAATTTGGACCCAGAACCGAACCGAGACACATGAGAACTGACCCGAACCGTCTGGTTCGGTTCCGGTCCGGTTCTCTGTTATTCGTTTTTTTGCACACCCCTAGTTAGAGCTCCATGACCATAGGGAATTAAGAGAGATCTTGTGTTGAGCACATAGAGTAGAGGCCCTACAGAAGATGCCATCCGAAATTTGGTCTACTGATAAACCCCACATACTCTCACCGCCACCCCTACAGTTAGGACCGTCAAACCCTCTCGTCCAACCATGCCCCATAGTACCCCTGCACTTCCTGACGCACCATCTAGAGGCAAAAAGATTATATGAACTAAATCATAACCTGATGTGTTTGGATACTTTAAGTGTATATAACCAAGTCAAAAGTCTTCTGAGTGTCCGCGACACCACTTTGTCATTAGCATTGATTATGAAAATATACAAGAACCTGAGTATGAAGTCTTCCTTAGCGACTCCTTGCATGACCCTATTTCTGAGCCCGAATTAGAGAGCAAGTTAGATGTAAAAGGAGAACAACCTGATTTACTTGTTTGCATTCTACACCACAGTCTACTGATCTCTCATACCCTTATTGAGGACAACTGACCGAGGAACAATATTTTTCATATGACTACCCGCATATAGGGACAATTTTGTTCCATCGTAATTGATATCGGCATTATGGAGAACTTTGTTTCTCAACCCATGATTGATAAATTAAAACTGAAATCACGATCATTATAATAATCTTACAGTCTATCATGGATCACTAGTAGTACTACAATACCCATCATGCAGTAGTGTCTCGTAGAGTTCATCATAGGTAACACATCAAAATGCGGGCTAGTGTCATGTCGCCAGTATCGAGGTATGTCGTATCCTACTAAGACGACCTTGACAGTACGATAAGCACATTTTTCATGATGGTGTAAAACTCTCATTCCATCGAGTGCAATGAGCGCATGATTGTTTTTCCCAGAATAATAGTCTTGTTCCTAGAGCCTCAGAGAGGTCTTCACACCCATATAACATTATTTCTACATTATCCTCCCCCGTCACTATGTTGTTGATGGGACCACAATTTTAAGAGGAGTTGAAGCATAATGACGTAGTTTATATGCTATTTGACATTGATTCCACCCCTACCATGATAGACATCCCTAGTGTCGTGCTCTTATTGACGAGTTCTCTGAGATTATGTTGGAAGAGTTACCCGATCAACTCCCTCTGATGAGAGATCCAACTGTGTCTTGAACTGATGCCATGAGTTAGTTTACCTCATTTTTCTCATCATCTTATGCGTTCGAAAGAGCATGAGGAACTTCATAGACACATGAACGATCTAATATCAAAAGGTCATATTAGGGAGAGCATGAGCCCTTGTGCCGTTCCTATATTACTAGTTCCCAAGAAGGATCGAACATGACGCATGATTGTTGATAGTCGAGTGATTAATAAAATCACAAATTTTGCTTTCCAATTCCCCGATTGGACAACATCGTTGATATGCTTAGTGAGCCTAGTGTTTTCGAAGATAGATCTGAAGAGTAGGTACTACTAGATTCAGATCCGAGCCAGAGATGAGTGGAAGACTGCGTTTAAGATGAGAAAGGGTTTGTACGAGTGGCTGGTGATACCTTTTGGTGACACAGGAGGGATCTATAGGCGGCAGTAAATTAGCGACCTAACCCTACATGCTATGCAAAAGTCTGACGGTTAGATCACAATTAGATAATAAATTAAATCACCCCACGCAAATATTTCAAAAGCAAGACAAAATAATTTATTTGAGCAAAAGTAAGCTTAGACTTTTCTCCGCATGGAGGGCCAAAGCTAGAGCGCACGGCGAATAAAGTCCTGCAAATCACAATATTTATCTAACTACTACCATACGGGATATCCAAACAAATATGATGTCCAATCCGATAAATAAATGCTGAAAAATAATAATCCAATACAACAATACTCACTGAATAGTGGGCTGACCACGATAATGAAAATTACGGAGCCGGATGCGTGGATCGGCGATCGAGAGTGGAACCGACGACGTGAAAATAATGGAGGTGGCTGTCCTCGGCGGAGGAATGTGAAAATTGGACCGGAAATGGATAGATCCGACTACGTAGGTGGAGATCCAGACGAGGGTGGGTAGATCCGATGATGTAGTAACATATCGGGTTAGGGAGTGTTGGACGGGTGGTGGAAATAGTGGATCGGGGGCTGAAATTTCTAGATCTGAATTGATCCAAGAAATTAGGGGTTGTGGGAATTGGGTCCACGGGAGGGGATGAAAGTCAGGGGGAGTTAGGGCTTGATAGGGGCTGTTCCAGGGAGGGAATGAGGGGGCTGGCGGCCGACGGTTGTGCTTGTAGGAGGGGCGGCATGCTGCTGGGTGCAGAGAGGAAGGAAGGTGGCCGACCTTTGGCTTGCTGGGTGAGAAAGGAGAGGCCGACTGCAGGTTTGCTGGGAGAAAAGGGTGTGGCTGGCAGCAGGTTCAACAGCAGGTTCCGAGAGAAAAAAAGGAAAACTATATAGTTGGAATAGTAAATTTCATTTTCCAACAGTAACATAACTACAAGTGGAAGGCTGGCGGAGCTTCTGGAACAACAAACAAATAGCCGGCTATAGATGGCTGTGGGGGGGGGTGGGGGGGGGGGGGCGGTGGAAGGAGGTTTTATGGTGGGGAAAAGGAGGCTATGGATAGGTAGTACCTTGAGGGGAAGAATGAACGCCTAGGAGTCGTCACCTAGGGTTCCACGAAGTCGGCACCGCGGTGGGATCGCGGGATTCTTGGATAAACTTCTCCAAAATCTGCAATGCCTTCAACCAGCCCACAAATCATCTATTTATAATAAAAGGAGGATTAGGACATCCCACCATCGATGACTATGATTGGCCGAAGGTAGGGCCACCTAAATACATCAAAATAAGATGCAAAATAGTGAAATAATATATCAAATCAATTTGCAACGGGAATCCGAACAAATCTGTGGAGTTCGATCGTCGATCCGGGCACACCATATATGGAAAGTCGCCAAATCAGCCCCGAATGAGCCCAAAACTCGTCATCCACTGCAAGTGCTCGTCTATGCTCCGCATCATTTGGTCTCTCCAATGCACCCATCACATTTATGCGAGTGATGATTTAAGTGCTTAGACCACTCATTGGAGTCTGCGTAGTAGTTTATTTTGATGACATTCTGATTTATACTATTGATCATGATCAACACCTGATTCATCCGAAGCAAGTATTAGAGATCTGCGCACTAATAAATTATGTGCTAATTTGAAGAAGTGCAATTTTATGACTGATAGCTTGACCTTCCCAGGATATATTATTTCATCTGAGAGCATTAAAGTTGATAGAGAGAAGGTCAAGAAAGTAGAATCATAGTATAGACCTAGGACGATTACCGAGGCTCGAAGATTTCATAGGCTAACATCTTTTTATCGACGTTTTATTCAAAATTTTAGTACACTGATTGCACTTGTCACTGATTGTTTAAAAAGAGTTTATTTATTTGGACTCCAGAAGCAAAACTATATTTCTATTAGTTATGGAGAGACTCACTAGTGCATCTGTATTAGCACTGCCTCATTTGATAAAGTTTTCGAGGTTGTATGTGATGCATCCATTGTAGGTATTGACGTGGTATTAAGTCAGGAGGGTCGATCTATGCTATTTTTAGTGAGAAGTTGAACAAAGCAAAGACTTAGGTATTCCACATATGACATAGAGTTCTATGCTATTGTTCAGACCCTCCGCCACTGAAGGCAAAACCTGATCCAACGTGAGTTTGTATTGAATACAAATCACGAAGCATTGGAATATTTGAACTCCCAGAGAGAGATTAGATGTCACGACAAGTGGGAAACTTACCTTCAATAATTTACCTTCCACTTGAAACACAAAGCTGGTGTCACGAATCGAATAGCCAACGCCCTTAGTCGCTGCTCACATTTACAAGTCACCAATGCAGCCTCGTATTACTAATTTAGATTCCAGCATGACTTATATACCACTAACCCTTTCTTTCGCGATATCTGGACCTCGTGTAGTCATAGTGAGACTGATCCTACTAATTAGTATGTGGTGTGTGAAGGATATTTATTCAAGGGCGCCCGTTTTTGAATCTGCGAAGGACCCCTTCAAGAGACGCTACTTAGGGAGCTTCACTCCTCTGGGTTAGGTGGGCATGTGGGGTAATCCAAATTGTTAGATCTCGTGAGTGCAAGATATTATTGGCGGAATATGAAACACGATGTCGTCGAGCTTATTAGGTACTGCATGATATGTCAATTGTATAAAGGGCACACCCAAAACTTTGGATTATACATACTCCTACTGATTCCTGAAAGGTCGTGGATGACATTTTGATGGATTTTGTGGTAGGACTTCCTTGCACTCAGTGGAAAGTAGATTCTATCTTCATAGGTTTAGATAGTTTTTCAAAAATCGCACATTTCATCCTGTGTAGGAAAACCTTTAGTGCTGTACATATTGCTTAATTTTTTTAAAGAAATCGTTAGGTTGCATGACATTCCTTGGTCGATCACATCCTATAAGGTACATGTTTTAGGGGGTATTTTTGGAAAATAATATGAGGGCGACTAAAAACTAAACTCGAGTTTAGTAGCGCTTATCACCCTCAGGCCGATGGATAGAATAAGGTGTTTAACCGGGGAGAATCCAAAGTAATGAGACTTGTACTTACGCAAACTAATTTCACATTCAATAATTCTAAAAATTGTTTTACTAATAAATCTTCTTTTGAGATTGTTTATAGATTCGCCATCCCACATTTGCTTAACCGCCACTCTCTGCCATCTCATGAACGTTTTTCTTTCAATGTACAAGCTCATATTGATTATTTAAAAGAATTGCATAAAAGTATTGCTAATAAATTGCGAGGAACTTTTGAAAAATAAAAATCCATGGCCGATCGTCATCATCGGGAGTTATACTTTCAGAAAGATATTTAGTGTTTACTTATTTCAAAATACAAAAAATTACTTCAGGCACATCATAAACTACAATAAAGAAGGTTTGGTCCATTTCAAATTCGGAAGCGTATCAGTGAGAACGCTTGGCTCCTTAATTTGACCATTGAATTTGGTACTTTGTCAATATTTAACGTGACTGATTTGATGCCATTCTATGGAGAGCCAGTTTCAGGACCAATCTACTTGTTGTGGCCTCGGACATACCGTTCGATTTAGCACAGGTGCTAAAAACCACCACTGAGGAGATTGATTAGGACCTTGATAAGAGAGTTTTGTAGTCGCCACAGGATGTACCAACATTGCTTAGTTTCGTGGCAAGGATGAAACATTACTGATAGTTCTTGGATTAGGTCTGCCGAGTTGCAGCGATGACGCACCGATCTCTCTGCTGCCTGTTTTTGCGAGTTCTCGTCTTGGGTCGAGCTCTGGCAAACCCCGGGAATTGGTGCAATTGTCGCCGCATCCAGAGACGCGTGATTTCTTCAGGCGTCAATTAAAATTTTTAAAATACTCTATTCACCGCCCCTCTTGAGTAAAGTTAGATCTATCCCTTAAACTTTCACTGCTTTTTACTACACTTTTATAGAGATTAGCAGGTGTTCATGAGTTCACTACAAGTACTCACATTTTATTTTAAATTTACCTTTTTTAGCTTCTCAATTCCAGAGATTACCAGTTATACGTGAGTTAACTTCTAGTAGTCGATTTATATTTATATTTTAAATTTATCTATTTTTTTACTTCTCTTTTGTAGAGATTAGCAGGTGTTCGCGAGTTAACTTCAGGAACTCATGTTATATTTTATATTTACCTGCTTTTGACTTCTCCTTTTCAAATATTAACAGGTGTTTGTGTGTTCACTTCAGGTACTTGCATTATATTTAAATTTACCTTATTTTTACTTCTCTTTTTGAGTGATTAGAAGGTTTTCGCAAGTTCACTTCCGGTACTCGCGTTATATTTTAAATTTACCTGCTTTTGACTTCTCTTTTACATAGATTAGCAGGTGTTCGTGAATTCACTTAAGGTACTCATGTTATATTTTAAATTTACCTGCTTTTGACTTCACCTTTGAGGAGATTAGCAGGTGTTCAAGAGTTGACTTCAAGTACTCGCGTTATATAATAAATTTACATACTTTTGACATCTCTTTTCTAGAGATTAGTAGGTGTTCGCGAGTTCGCATCAGTTACTTGCATTATATTTTAAATTTACCTACATTTAACTTCTCTTTTATATAGATTAGCAGGTGTTCGCGAATTAACTAAAGGTACTCGTGTTATATTTAAAATTTACATGCCTTTGACTTCTCCTTTGCAAAGATTAGTAGGTGTTCGCGAGTTCTCTTCAGGTGCTCGTGTTATATTTTGAATTTACCTGCTTTTGACTTCTCCTTTGCAGAGATTAGAAGGTATTGGGTCTATTGATCCCAATGTCCCAGATTAGCAAGAAGTCAAACTATTCAATGATATACATACATAATGTATTTGATGTGTGTTTAAGTTCTTGCTTGTAGGTTGTCCTTAATTGGATAGGTGAACAAAAAAAGTAAGATGGAAGTGAGATATTTTTTATAAGGCTAAAGCGTCGAGACAGCTGAGACAGCTGATAAGAATGTCTCAGTATAACTTCTGAGATAGCTGAGAAGCTCAATGCAATGTATTTAGAGAAGTGTTGGTCTCAGCACAACCGCTGAGACAGGAGATATTCTCAGCTATGAAGAAGGAAGCGTTGAGATAGTTGTGAATAAATGACTGAGACAATTGAGAAGGAACCACTGAGAAAAAGCTAACAGAAATTCTCTATGTCCAGAAGCGTTGACTGAAGTAGGTTCACTAAACACTTCTAATGAAGAGCCAAGTCAGCGTGGGTTGATTGACTTAACATAACACAATGCTTAAAGAGTTTGGGAATTTCTCTAAGTCCAAAATGTGATGACCACTACTGATGTCACTAGAAGTCAACATGTCAAACTATTTCATATCATTGGGGGAAAGCTACAGCAGTACCGGATGACCACTACTGACGTCAAAAAAAGTCAACAAAGTCAAAGTATTTCATGCCATTACGGGAAAGCTACAATAGCGCTGAAAGCTACTATTTGTCCTCTTTTGAGGGAGGTAGCGCTCACTATACTTGGTTGGGCCCACACTCAAATAGTGTCATTGATTCAAATCACTAGATATAAAAAAGCTGAGAGAAAAGAGTATTAGTGTTAACAAATAAAAGAGGCGGCTGAACTTCATCTTCTCCGACGAGCTTGAAAGCCAAGTCCAGTAGAGCAAGCCTGCAGGCAAAGGAAAGATAGCTGAAGCTTTTCCAATTCAGCAAGTTTGTTCTTTGCAGAACTAGTTGGCTGATTCATCCAAATAGTAAGGAGAGATAGCTGTGTGAAGGGTCATTAGTCTTCAACAGCAGATAGCTATTCTTTGGTGCAGTAGAAAAGCAGTTAACTGTAGAAGATGACTAATTAATTCTACAATAAGAGGGATGGACTGATATCTGCTTAGTCCAGCAAGGTAGACTCTGAGATTATCTCTAAGTCACTGTTTTAAGTTATTTCAATTACTGATAAATTTCCTGTAGGATTCAGGTTGTCTGAATCTGAGTTGTAAGGCATTTGGTGCCTGAGTTGTAAGTGAATAATTAGTCACTGAGGTAGGTTCCCTATAGGGGTACTAAGGTAGGATCCAATTATGGATCTGAGAGTAGGGTTGTCCTCCCATCCTGAGTAGTAGGGCCTAGTGCCTTAGGTAGGTCACTATTGAGTCACTGGGCTGTATGTGACAAGTGTGTCACTAAGTTGTAGGTCTTGGAGGAGACTGAGTGTAGGGACTTTTGGCTTGAGGTAGGTGATAAGTTTGTCACTGAGCTGTAGGTGCCATGAAGGGAACTGAGGTAGGTACATGGAAGGGTATTGAGATGTAGGAGTGCTACAACACTCTGATAGTAGGGCCTTATGCCTGATGTTGTAGGGATGAAAAGCCTGAGCTTTAGGTCTTCGAGATAAGGATGAAGTAGGTGGTTTGAGGACCACCAAGTTATAGGAGCACTGCATGGCTCTGAGGTAGGAACCTTTATGGTTCTAAGGTAGGGTTTTAAAGGGAACTTGAGTTTAAGGCTAAGGGCCTAAGGTGTATGCTCTAAAGAGAAGTTTGGAGGAGTTTGTGCCTTGTCTAACATAAGTTAGAAAGGTGGGAGGGAAAGGAGATGAACCCATTTGGGGAACCACTATAAATATCTGTGTGCTTTGTTGTGTTGCTTGTTCATCCTTTTATAATATTGGTACTAAGGACAAGCTCTAGATCACTTAGTATGAAAACAATAAAAAGACTTAGGTTTTTTCAAAGACTTATTAACACCCCCTCTAGGTGACTAACTAACCTTAAGCTAATAACTTTCAAGTGGTATTAGAGGGAGGTTAATAAAAAAGGATCTAACAATATGAGTATACCTCCAAGGTTAGCTATAAGACATAAGTATGAGGTCTAATGTAAACTACAAGGAGCTTGGGGCCATGAAACTTCCAATCTATAGAAAGGAAGGCTTTGGACTCTAGAAGGAAAGGGTTAGGTTATTATTGGAAGCTACTGACCCTAGGATATACATCATAGTTAAAGTGGGACCCTACATCCCTATGAATACTTTAGTTTTGGATGCCAATGTCCAAACACCTAAATATTATGATGAAATGAACAAAGATGAGCTCCTATTTGCTTCCATGGACAAGAGAGATCAAAACATTATTGCCAGTGCTATAGATGATTCAACCTTCAAAAATCTAGTGCACTGCAAGGCCTCTAAGGAGATTTAGGACACCCTAGTTGTGTTCATGGAGGGCTCAGAGGAGGTGAGGGATGACACAAAGTCCATGCTCAACCAGGAGTCTGAGGCTTTCAGACAAGGAAAGTCTGATGGTATTGTTGTGAGCTTTGAGAGATTTTTCAGAATACTGAATGAATTGAGAACATATGGAAGGGTCTTCAACACCTATGAGTTTAATGATATATTTCTCAGGTCCCTCACAAAGGATTGGGACACAAAAAAGTGTTCCATTAGGGAAATGGCCAAGTTAGATGACACTCCTCTAACCCTGTTTGGAAAGATGTTGTCATAAGAGATACAGCTTGCTGCAAGTAAGGAAGAAGAGAAGAGCAGTATGCCACATGCCAAGGAGAAGTCTGTGTCCTTCAAAGCTGATGCCCTAACAAAGAGAAGAAGGAAGACCTCTCCACTCAGGAAAATTGCTGAGTCAGATTCTGAGAGCTCAAAGACCAGCACCTCAGACAGCCATATGTCTAATGAGGACCTTGCTGCCTTCTCTAGGCAATTCCAGAAATTCATGAAGATAGAGCAATGGAAGAACAACAAGCCTTCCTCTTTCTCACAGCATAGAAGGAACTCACTTAAGGAGGACAGGTATGCTCCTAACTCTAGTAAACAAACTACTTCTAATGTTATTTGTTATTATTGTAGCAAACCTAGGCATGTAATTGATGACTGCCCAGTGAAGAGGAAAGGAGTGAAGAAGCACCACAAGGGGAAGAATAAAGAGGAGTCCCTTCTAGCCAAGAATGAAAATACCTAGTCTAACTCTTCCTCTGAGTCAGACTGTGAAGAAGAAGAAGCCTACATTGGGCTAATGGTTGTTTCTGAAGAAGAACCCTGAAGAATATCCTGCTACTAAGATAGGGAT
The DNA here is from genome assembly GCA_039513925.1 of Platanthera zijinensis. Taxonomy (NCBI): domain Eukaryota; kingdom Viridiplantae; phylum Streptophyta; class Magnoliopsida; order Asparagales; family Orchidaceae; genus Platanthera; species Platanthera zijinensis. The sequence goes on from CM077080.1 coordinate 162,776,572, forward strand.
CATGGAACCTCTATCATATTCAGATAGTGACTCAGAGGTGGATAAAGATGAAGAATTTGTTCAATTCCATGGATTGATGGCAATAACTGATGAAGAGAGCTGCCAGGATCAGCCTGGACAAGCTCAAGTAAATTCTAAATCTCTGCCTTCTATTTCAAGTCATGAGGATAGCTCGGACTCTGAAGCTCAATAATCAAGTGATTAAGGGGATTCAAATTCTGAGGATGATGTCAACTCTATAATTGACAAGTATGGAGAACTTCTTGAAGCATTAAAGAAGTGCAAGCTCCTTTCCAAGAGATAAGCAAAAGAGCTTCTCAGTCTTAGGAGCAAGTGTGAGGGCCAAGAAAAGGCTTTCAATGATATGGCTACATAATTAGCCAAGCTCAAAGGGATCATTGATATGCAGTATGTGGTGAGAATCTCAAATGAGAAACTTATCCAGAAATTAAAAGATGATCTCTTTAATGAGAAAGTGTTGGTGGCCATGTTTTCTAAGCCAAGCACCGGGCTTACCATATTTGACACCCTCCTTACCCAAGTGGGTAAGAAAGGGTTAGGATTTAAGGGACCTGCTAGACCTCCCAATCCAAAAGGAAAGGGAAAGTGGAAGGCACCAGTAGTTCCTCTAGCCTCATTGCCTAAAATTTCTTTTCAGAAAGTCTTGTTGCCTTCTAACAGCTATGACCATTAAAACTATTATGGTCACTTGGAGAATGGCAAATCCACTAGTATGGACCAATATGGTCATAGGCCAGGTGGAAGATATAGCCATGTGAGGGCCCTTAAGGCTGACCATGAGGAAATTCAAATTGCCCATTCTGGACCATTTGTTTTTGGTGCCCCAGCCCCAAAAATCAAGGATAATGCTGCTGCAGCAAATCTGTGTCATCCAACAAAAGTAGTGACTCAAGGTGAGTCTTCTAGCAAGGCTGGAATGACAATATTTGATGCTATCATATGCATGTTAGCTGAAAAGAGAAATAAAGCTGGTGGCTCTCAGAAAAGACAAAAACAGTCAGCTAAAAGACTTACCTTTAGTCAAATTATTATTGAAAGAAATCTGAGATACACAGTAGCACATCTTCCCACTATTCAGGGAGCAGTCCAGCCAAATGCTACTCCTAAATAGAAAAGGAAATATAATGTCCATGAGTGCTGGTGTTCTGGAAAAGTGGGCAACTATTGTGTAGATTGTTGGCAAATTCCTTCAGTTTCCAGAGGTAGCTAACCTGTAAAGAATACTCCAGGAAGTCAAGCTTATTTTCAGGCTAATATGAACCTGGGACCCAATAGAAATTGGGGTCCTAAGGTGAGATAAATTGTTTTTTTCAGGTTAGTTTAAGTACCCATTCCCCTAAATGGTACTTGGATAGTTGATGTTCCAGGCACATGACTGGAACAAAGGAGCTGTTTAAGGAGTTCACTCCTTTAAAGAATGGACCTAAGGTCATCTTTGGAGGCTCTGACAAGGGAATAACCAGAGGTTATGGTAAGATCTCAAATGGCATAATCACCATCACAAAGATAGCTTATGTGGCGGTGTTACAACACAATCTCATAAGCATAAGCTAACTATATGACCTTGGTTATGACATTTCCTTCCACGAGGATAAGTGCCACATCAAGAGGATAATTTACAAAAGGTTAATCCTAATAAGCACTAGGAGTGGGAATGTTTATTGTTTAAATTTTTCTTACTTAGATAGTAGTTCCCCTATATGCCTAGTTGCAAATGACAAGGTCTCATATTGTGTCAAATGGCATAAGAGAATGGTTCATTTGAATTATAAGACCATTGGTCAGCTCTTTAGTGATGAGCTAGTAAGGAATGGTCCCAAAATAAAATGCTCTAAGGAGGGTATCTGTGTTGCTTGCCAAAAGGGCAAGCAGACCAAGACCTCCTTCAAGAGCTTTTTGACCAAGGACTAAGTGAGATGCTTATATCTCCTACATATGGACTTTGTTTGGTCCTATTCCTATTTATAGTCTAGGTAGGAAGGTCTATACCCTTATAGTGGTTGATGACTATTCCAGGTTTGCTTGGGTGTTCTTCCTTAGAAGAAAGGATGAAACCCTTGATGTCTTCATGAATTTGGTCAAGCAGATTCAGAATGAACTTGCAAGCTCAGTAGTAAAAATAAGAAGTGACAATGGAACTGAATTTCAGTCTGCTATCATGACAATTTTTTATGAAGAGCAAGGGATTCATCAAGAATACTCCTCTCCAAGAACACCCGAGCAGAATGGGTTAGTTGAGTGGAAAAACAGAACTCTCATAGAAGCTGGGAGAAATTTATTGAGTGATACCTCTGTCCCTAAATATTTCTGGGTTGAGGCAGTTAAGACTACATGTCATGTTCTCTATAGGGCTTCTATAACTAAAGGCCACAAGAAGACTCCCAATAAGATCTTGAAGGAAAAAAACCAAACATATCCTATTTCAGGATCTTTTGTTGCAAGTGTTTCATCTTGAACAATGGTAAGTCAAAAGTGACAAAGTTTGCTGCCAAATCCCTTGAGGGGATCATTGTTGGGTATAAAAATAATAGTAAGGCATATAGAGTCTATAAATTCACAAATCAAGTTATAGAAGAATCTGTCCATGTAGTGTCTGATGAGTCAAGCATGATTGACAGTGAGCTGTCAAGCTCTTTGCCAAGTTTTGCAGGTAAAGAAGTCATGATGGAAAAGATCTCCATCAAAAATAAAGACCCAGGTGTGCAAGAATAACATGGAGAGGGATGTTGTTTAGAGGAAGCACAGGAGAAACTAGCTGATGTTGAAGACTAACTAGCTGAAGAAAATGGAGCTCGGCAAGAAGCTGTCAGGATTCCCCAAGCAGTCAGATATCTGAGAGATCATCCTTCAAATCAAATAATAGGTAAAGCTAGCCAAGGTGTACAGACCAGAAGTAGAAGTTTCAACACAGCTCTTTATTCCAGCTTCCTATCACAAGAAGAGCCCAAGAAATTTTAAGTGGCAAATTAAGACAAATTCTGGAATGGTGCAATACAAGAAGAATTGAACCAGTTCAAAAGGTGCAAGGTCTGGAAGCTGGTTCACAAATTAAATGGACATAATGTCATTGGAGTCAAGTGGATTTTTAGAAATAAACTTGATGAGAATGGCATTATAATAAAGAATAAAGCTAGACTGGTGGCCAAATGGTACAGACTGGAAGAGGGCATTGATTATGATCAGAATTTTGCCCCAGTTACAAGGTTGGAAGCCATCAGACTGTTTCTTGTATTTGCTGCCTTCTAGGGATTCAAAGTCTTCCAGATCGATGTGAAGTCATCCTTCCTAAATTGAGACTTGAAGGAAGAGGTCTATGTGGAGCAGCCTCAAGGTTTTGTAGATTCTAACTCTCCTATTGTTGTGTATAGACTGAGAAAAGCTCTATATGGGCTCAAGCAAGCCCCTAGAGTATGGTATGAGACATTATCTACCTTCCTCATGAAGAACAAATTCTCAAGGGGGAAGATAGACAAGACCCTATTCCTAAGGGAATCTAAGGGTAAGATCATCCTAGTCCAGATTTATGTTGATGACATAATATTTGGCTCTACTGATGACAACCTCTACAGAATGTTTGCAAAACTTAAGAAGGGGAAGTTTGAGATGAGCAGTATGGGTGAACTGAAGTTCTACTTGGGACTCCAAGTAAGACAGACTGATGATGGTCTATCCATATCCCAGTCAAAGTTCACCAGGGAGTTAGCCAAGAAATATGGTATGGAGAATGCTTCCACCATAAGAATTCTCTTGAGCTCAACTATGCATATAGGCAAAGATTATCCCGGGACACCTGTTGATCCAACTTTGTATAGAGGTATAGTTGGCTCCCTTCTCTACCTCACTGCATGTAGGCCTTACATTATGTATGCAACATGTGTCTGTGCTAGGTATCAGTCCTTCCCTAAAGAGTCTCACTCTACTGCTGTGAAAAGAATCTTGAGATATCTTAAGGGAACACCAGATCTTTGCCTATGGTACCCTATGAATGGGGAGTTTTAACTAATGGGCTATTCAAATGCAGATTTTGCAGGTTGTAAGGAGGACACGAAGAGCACTTCTAGCTCTTGTCAATTTCTAGGGGGAAGGCATGTATCTTGGAGCAGTAAGAACCAAACAACTGTTGCAATCTCAGCTGCAGAGTCAGAGTATTTTTTAGCTGGGATCTGTTGTGCTTAGTTGTTGTGGATCCAGCATCAACCTCAGGACTACAATATTCAGATAAGTAGAACTCCACTCTTTTGTGATTCTAATAGTGATATTTCTATAGCTAAGAATACTGTCTCCCGTAGCAAGACTAAGCATATAGAAATTAGGTATCATTTCATTAGAGAACATGTGGAAAGGGAAGACATCAGCCTTGAGTTTATCTTCATAGACAAGCAAGTGGTTGATATATTCACTAAGCCACTAGATGAAGCTCGTCAGAGAAGATGAAGTGCAGCCGCTTCTCTTTTTTGTTAACCCTAATCCCCTTTTTCTCTGCTTTTTTATATCTATTGATTTGAATCAACGACACTATTTGAGTGTGGGCCCAGGCAAGTATGGTGAGCGCCATCTCCCTCAAAAGAACACAAATAATAGCTTTTGGCACTACTGTAGCTTTCCCGCAACGGCATGAAATACTTTGACTTTGATGACTTTTGGTGACATCAACAATGGTAATCCGGTGCTGCTGTAGCTTCCCCCAACAGTATAAAATATTTTGACTTGTCGACTCTTGGTGACGTTAGCAGTGGTCATCACATTGTGGACTTAGATAAATTCCAGAACTCATTAAGCGTTGAGTGATGTTAAGTCACTCAACGCACGCAGACTTGGCTCTTCATTAGAATCGTTGAGTGAACCTGCTTCACTCAATGCTTCTGGACTTAGAGAATTTTTGTTGGCTTTGTCTCAGCGGTTCCTTCTCAACTATCTCAGCGGTTTCTTCTTAACTGTCTCAACGCTTCCTTCTTCATAGTTGAGACTATCTCCTGTCTCAACGGTAGTTGAGACCAACACATCTCACATATCATTTACCTAATGTCATACACTTTAAATATAAAATACAATAATAAGTCATGCGTGGTCGCGTAACTATATATATCTATATATCGCGCGGGGGGGGGGGGGGGGTGCGCCACATATCATTTACCTAATGTCATACACTTTAAATATAAAATACAATAATAAGTCACGCGTGGGCGCGTAACTATATATATATTAATTATGCCTAGCTTGGTACAAATTTTAGATAAAGATCAATGAAGAAGTTTGGTGAATATTTTAGCTAGTTCTTGTTTAATGTAGCAAAGGGCTTATGCACCCATTTATGATCTCCTTTTTGATGAAATGATAGTCTACTTATATATGTTTTGTTTTCTCTTGAAACGCTAAATTTTTGGATATATATATATATAACAATCATCTTATTGTCACGCTACATAGACAAAGAAGCGTTGTTCATTTCTCCCAAGTCATTCGTAAATGTTTCAAGTCATTTTAATTCACAAACTGGCTGTTCTATTCCATTATACTTCGCTATTGAACTGAACCTAGGGATAATTATTTGTTTCTTACTCGCCATCTAATCAAGTATTCTCCAAGGAATGTACAATAACTAGAAGTGGACTTTCTATCAGTGTTGTCATCAGCGTAGTTCTTGTTAGAGTGCTTCTTACACAAATGACCACTTTTCTTGAACACCTACTCTTTGTTAGAATTGCCTGATACTCTAAAATCTTCATAATTGCATTGATGTGACGTTCTCAAGGAGTATACATGAGCCGACAAGCTTTTCCTATTGCAAAAGAGATGTCAGATCTTGTAATTGTGATGCATACTAGTATCCCAGGAGTAATCCCCATTGAGATATTAGAGTGAGTAGATTTTGCTACTGGTAATCCTGTCTATTTAAGAGGGTCCAAAGCATATTTTCTCTGTGATAACACAACACCTTTCCTGCCTCTTGCAATTTCGATACAAAGAAAGTATCGAGGAGCCCTCATATCTTTTATCACAAAGATCTTCCTCAAATATATTTTGGTGTCTTCTATGTTGGCTGTATTATCACCAATACGAAGAATATCATCAATATAAACCGCTAGAATAGTATGACCAATGGCTTTCTTTCTCACGAATAATTAGTGGTCTGCACAACTTTCATAAAAATCAATGCACAACTTTCATAAAAATCAATGCACAACTTTCATAAAAATCAATGCACAACTTTCATAAAAACCAATGCACAACTTTCATAAAAACATATTGTTTCTTTCATGTTCATGCATATTACTGATACAAAGACACTTTGATGGCTTGTATCATATTTAATTGTGCATGCGATTGTGTGTGGAAAATCTCTTAGTTTTTTGCAACGAGCGCACACTCTTGCCTCCCTATGCGCTCGGTTGCGCATGAGCAAATCATCATTTTGCCCAAAATATTTGAGTTATGGAATTTGCCTATGCACATTCTTTAGGAATGACCGCGCCTGGGTGCACGTGCAGCTGCTTTATAAATCTGCAATTTAGGCACAACCTACTTGTTCTAAGGCATTGTCATGTCTGAGAAAAAATAAATTCATTACAAATATTAGAGTTTTACTTTTCCCGTGTGCTTCTTCCATGGACGACTGTGCTCAAGCGCACGTGCATCCTGCTTCCTTTCTATGATGATGTCTGGTCTGTTGTGCTCATCCTTTAGGCACGACCATGCAATATCCTTTACTAGATTATTAATATGAGATTTTAGGGAGAAAACTGTATTCTATTCCATTTCTATTCATTTGGTGCGGCGATTTCCCATACTCTCCCTCTCCTCTGTTTCTCCTCCAGTCATCCCTTGCTCTAGTGCCTTAAGGTGAAGATTCCTTGGATTTCCAGAGAAGATATAGAGCTGTAAGCCAAGGATGTGGAGGCGGAAGCTCATAAAGAGAAGTCAGATCATTGGGTGACAATTGCTCCCATATTCTAGACGCGCCCAACGACTAAAGGATCCCCAAACAACTTGCGATCCGTTCCTACATACCTGAGGAGAAGACTTTCTTTTCCTTTTGTATCTTTGATTTTCCTTTCACCCAAAACTCCGGTATATTAGGGTTTTCATATTTTTATGGGTATTTGTTATTTTCTTTTACTGTGTAAGACTTTAATCCTTGTCATTTTCATGAATCTATGTTAGTGATGGTGATTTGGTTTAGTTTTACTTGTTGTGGTGGATGGTTGTAAGTGAGGTTTTCTCTTTCTTCTTTAGTAGATTCATATTAATCGTTGTAAAAATACTCTCAAAGAGTTTGATTTCTCCTAAATAGTTAGACACGTTGGAGTTGACGATTACTACTGGCCTGTATTCCCCGTGGAAACAATAAACACATCATTGTATTACTTGCAACCGATGGCAATAAGCGTAGTCTTGTACCTGTCAACTTTACCATTTTGAAGAAATTTTATGACAAAGATCTAAAGACATCCAACAATACCACCACCTAAGTATGTAGGAACAAGATTCTAAGTATCATAGTAATTATCAGCAGACAGTATAGTACAAGATGTTAGGGCATCTTCATATGATGAAGGAATAGTAGTGTGAGACAATTTTGTCGCAAACTTGTTGTAAGAATTACTTTAATTTTGAAAGGACACTACATTAGCAATAAGATGTTGAGTGCAACGCTTGTCCTCTTTGCAAAGAACAATATAGAGGTCGGTTTCCAATGCTACTGATGGAGTGGAATCTTTTAAAGGAGGAAATGCTGGCTTAGGAACCGTGGAATGGACTACAAGCGTGGAAAGAGAGACGAGGTCATGAGGAGGATGATTTCAGTGTTAAGTATTAATTATGGGAGGTTGGGAAGGGTAGAGTGTAGAGCGGGATCAGAGTTGTTGGGAATGAAGGATTTATATAGAGGCAGAGGATAAACAATTATGAGGTATATTAGGATCAAAGGAAATATGTTTTTTTTCTCAGAGAAATAACGAGTGGATTTGTAAATCACGACGACAACAGACAAATTGATGCTTGGTGAGAGGATCGATGCATCATTGCTTTTTTTGGGTTGAAGAGTAGTCTAAGAAGACGAATTTGATTGCATGAGCTATCAACTTGTCTCGACCTTGAGAGGAGACGTGAACAAAGGCGACACCCCCAAACACGTAAGGAGTGAGTGAAAACGGGGAAACATCTGGATAAATAATAAAGAAGGATGATTTCACTTGGAGGACAGAGGATGACGTGCAATTTATTAAACAACAAGAGAGAAGAAAGATGTGGCCTTAGTATGATATGAGGACTTTCATTTGACACATTAACATGCCTACAACATCATGGAGATGGCGATTCTTCCTTTATGCAGTACCATTTTGTTACGATGTATAAACATAACTTGTCTGATGAATAATGTGTGATGAGAGATTTAAAATGAAGAGAATATGATACTCATATATTCTTTTGCATTAACCTTGCGAAAAATTTCTACAAACCAGTTAAACTGGGTTTTCATTTCACAAAAAAAAGAATGAAAAATATTGGATAAGTTTGATTTTTCTTTCATTAAGTGAATTCGAGTACATTGAGATAAATCATCAATAAAAGCAATAAAATACAAATTGTCTTGACTAACAGACGCAATGTGATTAGGTCCTCAGATATCAGTATATACTATACCATGGAAAATAGTACTCTAGATTACATTCTTAAAAGTAAAAGATGTACGACGATGCTTGCCAAATTTGTAAGCCTCCCACTCTAATACATATTTGACAGGAAAATGCGGGAGTCAATTACTAAGGTGGCGAGTGGGTGGATGTCCAAGATACTAATTCCATTGAAGGAGGAAGACCCTAGCAGCAACGTCTTAGGGGGAAAATGTGTCATCTAAGTAATATGGATGATCTATCTCAATTCCAGTAGAAATCTTCTTCCTTGTTTGAAGATCCAGAAAGTCGCAATGAGATGAAAAAATAATTCTCTACCGTTTAACTTCTTTGTAATATCAATATGTCATTAATGGAGTGAAGGTTACACAAAAAGTTTGGAACAAAAAGAAAGTTTTCCAGTGTGAGGGAAGAAGATGTGGTGACAACCCTTGACCCATGGATTTGTGCCAAAGAGCCATTGTAAATAATAATAGACGAAATCTGATTGTGTTTGTTTCAATGGGTGGAGGATGTCGAGTTCCATTGATAGGACTAATATCACCAGAGTCCAGAAGCCAGTTAGCTTAAGAGAAAAGACATGTGCTATCTTAGGCGGAAGGCATCAAGGCAACAACGACAAAGCTCCTTAATGTAGCAATAAGGGATTAAATATGAGACTGAGGGAACCAACCTCCATTGTCAAGCACCGAGGTAGGAGTCGTTGAGAAACAATCTGAGGCAATGACCCCCAACATAGGCCTAAGGACATAGGTGCGGGTGTTTAGCAAAGCATAATCAACAAGATTACCAATCTTTCCACAACGTGAAAAAATAGGATGACAATCACCACACTCTCCAGTAGCCCCTCCTCGACCATGAACTACGCTTTTCCATACAACATGAGCAAAGCTCTTCAGAGTAGGTGCAGTGATGAGCGAGGGTTGACTTAGAAGATGAATGACAGTCAATTCGCAAGTGTCAGTCCCAGCTAACGTCGGGATACTAGGTTTTACCAAAATTTATTTCCGTATCATTTCATAGGAATCCGATCGACGTTAAGGATTGCTAACTGCTAGAAGCTCCTCAAAGTGCCTTTGCTGTGTTGTGAGGTCAGCGAAAATTGTTGAAGAAATTCTGGACCCAACGATTGCACTTCTTGATATGCAACATCAGTGGAGAGAGTAGGAAGAACACATAAGTCTGAGTAGAGAGTGTAGATTCAAGATGTCTTTGCTCCTTTGGTGTAATGGGATGCCAAGTGGTCCCAAGCAGCTTGGTGATGTTATCATATTGAATGATTGACAAATTCATCTGATAAGTTATTCTACGAGTCTGAACCAAGACAACACTTGCGTCCAATTTGCATATTGTGTAGAAGTAGTTGTTGGAGGAGGATCCGTGCAATGATGTCATTTGCGCTTCGACCGCACTATGAACGAGAAAGAAACACCCGAGTCGAAAAGTTTGGAATTAAATAAATCACAAAGAATGTTCAACATTGGAGGAGTTCTCCGGTGCATGAATTTGGACGAGTTAATCCATGCTCGAAGGACTTGGGAAAAGAGCTAGAGGTGGTAGATTTATTGGAAGCCACACGGGAAGTGTGCGGGAGTGGTCTCAACGGGAGTTGGTTAAAGGTCTAGACGAGAGGTTTTGGCGAGTGGCTTGTGCGATAGGTTTTGGCGTGAAGTCTCAGTGAGAGGTTTTCTCTACGAGAGGTCTTAGAGAGTGGTGGAGGTCTCAGCAAGAGGCGGTCTTAGCTGGTGCTGCCGTGCTGGTCCCGACGAGTGATCTTGGAGAGAGATCTCAACGAGAGGTGGAGGTCTAGGCGAGAGGAAAAGTGGGATACAAGATTGCTTACACGAGGTGGAATGGGATGCGGGGCTTGGTGAGCAACCCGAGATTTAATCTCACAGTGAAACCATGTTCAAATCTTGAAATTATAATCTTATTATATATATCAATATATATGTAATACAGTGAAACTCATTTGTATATAAAGTAGATGAGTTACAACAATCTCCAATTGGACGTGGGACTAAAAAATGTAATGACTACGATGTGCTCTGTCGTAATGAGTCTATTACGAGCTTTAACATAGGTTTGAACAAATTACAAAATGCTAGTTCGTTCGCGCATTCGTCTAATATTCATATACACTTAAAACTTAATTATCAAACATCTGTAATGAAAATCTGATTGAAATTCATATTATTTGGAACTTAATTCCCATTTTCTTTTCCATCTAATGTGACATATCCATTAAAAGGATGATGAAGATTTTTAAAATAAAAAATTTATTTTCGGTTTTTTTTCTTGCAGTTGGGATACTGAGCATTAAATTCATGGCACCTGGCAACAATTACTTTGAAGATATGGTGGATGATGTTGAGATAATTAACCCACCAAAAGTAGAAGCAATGATGGACTTGGATGAACTTGGGAGCGATCTAACTCAGTATCAACCAAAGCCCAATATATCAGTTGTTAACAATGTACGCGAACTCCTAGAATGTCCAGTTTGCTTGAATGCTATGTATCCCCCCATTCATCAGGTACAACTTATCATTATTTTGATGTTTCATTACTTTTCACTAGTATTTGCACCACATTTTCTAGATTTCGATTTGCTTTATGCTTTTTTTACTAACTTTATTTATATTATATCCGTATGCACAATCTATCTGATGCTTTATTAGTTCTACTATTGCATTATGATTTGAGCATTTGTATTATTTCTTCATCAATGCCAAGTATTCTTATATTAATCACAAAAGGAAGCTTAGTGCGTTTTCTTTGAAGGAAGGAAATTTTGTTGTAAAGAGAAGTTTTGAACAAACTTTTAGTGCAGGACACTGCTTTATTTTACGGGTTTACTGACATATTTTCCCTCCCTTTAAGTTCTCAAAGTTTTATCCTTGTTTAACATCTCCTGTGAAGGCTTCAAATTTAGGCATTTCTTAACAGGTAAGGGGATGCCACAATTCTTAATTTAAACCAGTCTCAAGGATCTTATCTGTGGAATAAGAAAACTGTGTCGTGTATTATTCATTTGAGTGCTCATTTATTTATAATGATGGATCAAATGTATTGTTCTAGTACATAACGAATAAAAGGTAAACCAAACCGTGCACTAAATATAACATAGGTTTTTAATATGCTAACATCAAATATGTTAACTGTTAAGGGTAACTTGGTCTTATAGAAGAAAAGGACTCACACATAGTGACAACATCTAGTGCAGAGTTAAAAATATCAGGCGATGACACATACTGACTTGTAAATTTGTTTGACTTGAGCAATTTTCAAAAGAGATATACTATAATACTGATTACCACTATAACTATTATCTCTCTCTCTCTATATATATATATGTATATACATGCAATCGTGCACGGGATACTCCCATGCCCCAACAACAATAATGCCCCGCCCATTGTCTTCTCTTGAAAAGTTGTCTCTCTAAAATAATGGACGGCAAGTGGCGGGTTATATACTAAAGCTATCGATCGATGGGGGGGGGGCGTGTATGTGGTCCCGATTCTTTAGTGGGATCATGGTCTTTTCCTTTTGTTGGTGTGGCAAGCCATTTATTGGACACTGCGGGAAACCCTTTAATGGAATGGGATCCCAAAGAAAAAATGATGGCTCTGAGTACTTATCTCCCTTCTTGGAAGGAATGACATCATATATCCGCATGCTTCTGCAGTCACAACTGTGTTGTATGGTCGGGGAAGCCTTCGCGAGCTGGTAGGTATATCAGCCAAAAATCTTCCTCAACTTGCCGCAGAGACGACCTTGCTGAATACAGTTTTGAGTCACCAGATGGGTTACAAATTGAATGCAGCCTTGGCGGAAAATGAGGACCTGCAAAAGAAACTGAAGGTATTGATTTTTATAACAACCGCGATTTCAGAATACCTGTACGCTCGAACTGTAGTTTGGTTCTTCTCTTTTATATAGGATGCTTATGATATTAAAAATCCTTTGTTTCAAGACGTTTTAAGATTCAACAAAAAGTCTGCAGAGACCACTATGGCGAGACTAAAAGGAAAGAAAATGTTTTAGGATGAGTTTGCCAATTATTGATTATGCATTTGTATATCCTGAGTTGGCTTCTCTTGAGATTCCAGATCCATTGATAGAGGGTTCTTGTGATACCCAAGGTGTTACTGCTGATTCTGATGGTGATTCTAATAGTGAAATGCTGGACCTAAACCGAGCATAAATAGAGAAAAAGCGGATATTAAAGAAACTGAAGAGTTTTCCATGGACATTGACTGTACTAAAACCGACTCTGATGAGGATGAATAAGATCGTTCCATTGTATATGCTCTGTTCTTCTTCTTTATCCTTTTTTTGAGTATTCACGTATCTATTATTTGTAAGCACGAGTACTGATATCGGTAATAAATCGATATATGATAAGGGAGATTCAAATCTGTTTCTCTTGTGTTCTTTTTAGCTTTTTATATTTTCGCTAATAAGCATTAGAAAAATTTCTGATGAATACATTTGCCGGAGGCGCAATTTCCATATAAATATTTGCGAATACCTTTTGAAGATGTCCAATGCTGAGTGAATAAAGTGTTGATAATCTTGTGCGAACATTTTTTACCTTTTTAACTAAGAGAATTTTAGTGATGTTAAAGAACGGTGATTATCGGTGAATTCCGGTATATTAATCCCGTATTCAGGCGCAATATATACTGATCTTGTTATTTAGATACAAGCGTGTGTGAGATCCATATAGAGGTTCCAGACTTATGATATGATCTAATATAATTCTATAGATGAGTTTCTCATGATCATAGAGCCGGTGAACTCAATATAGATCATGTGAGTGTATTGTTATGATTTTGGTCATGATTACTGGTACGGACCCGGGCGAAGAGGTGTTCGGTTTGCTACTGGAAAGAGATAGGGGGAAGGGAGAAGAGGAATAGGGTTAGAAGAAAGAGGAGGGAGAATCACACATTCATCCAAGATGTCCAAAACAAGTACAAGCGCTATCCCTTATAGTAGTGGGGCGAGAACATTAGTGCGAATAATCTTCCAAAATATAAATGTCGAAATAAAAACATTTATGCTAGAATAAAACATAAATACTAAAATAAATGCGACGATAAAGACTAGGCCGCGATCTCCTGTGTGGGCTCGGTGGGGCCGTCCGTTACACGCGCCCGACGCGTGTAAACTTTCCATGGAGGCTCGACGTCGTGCAACCTCGTTACAATGCCGCCGTCTGGAAATGTGCCTTGTCCTCACGGATGTAGTTTGGAAACTGATGGCGAAAATCATCCCGGGGCAGTTACGTCGCGACCAAGTCGGGCCGGCCGGTCCAAGCCACAATGACCTCCTCCGATGTATGGTCCCCCGAGGTGCGGCATTTGTGATCGAGGATCGAGGCGGGGTAGTAGGGCGTCTCCCCTACGAGGTTGAGGTTGGCCGGGAGGTGATCCGTGGTGGCGCGCTCGCCCACAACACACCGTAGCTGCGAGACATGGATGACCGGATGAATGCGACTCTTGGTTGGGAGGCGGAGGCGGAAAGCGACCGCCCCTATGCGGGCGAGGACCTCGATGAACCCGAAGAATCAAGGCGCCAATTTAGGGCATGGTCGGCGGGCCACCGAAAGCTGGCGGTAGGGATGGGGCTTGATGAAAACCTTCTCTCCCACCTCGAAGGAGAGGTCCCGACGTTTCCTGTTGGCGAAGGAAACCATTTTCTGTTGGGCCCGTCGTAGGTGGTGCTTCAACTGATCCAGAATGGTGTCCCTGTCGCGAAGAGCTGTGGCCAGGCTCTCCACCTGGCATTCCCCGGGAAGGTGGCAGACAATATACGGTGGAGGACGGCCATAAACGGCCTCAAATGGAGTAGTGCCGACCGCCTGATGGTAGGCGGTGTTGTAAGAGTACTCGGCCCACCCGAGCCACTTGGCCCAGCCACGAGGCTGCTCCCCCACGAAGCAGCGGGGGTACGTCTCCAGACACCGGTTGAGGACCTCCAATTGGCCGCCGGTCTGTGGGTGGTACGCCGTGCTCATGCGGAGACGGGTGCCCTCAACCCTTTAAGTTGAACAATGTAGTCCAAAAGGTACACAGGAAGAGAGGGTCGCGGTCGCTTACGATTCACCGGGGAAACCCGTGGAGGCGCACGACCCCCTGAATTAATCTGTCGGCGACTGTGGCGGCTGTGCATGGATGTCGGAGGGGGATGAAATTAACATACTTCGAGAGCTGGTCCACCATGACCTGGATGTAGTCGTGTCTCTGTGATCGAGGCAGTTGTGTGATGAAATCCATGATGTCTTCATCCTAAACGCGGTTAGGAATCGGGAGGGGCTGAAGTAGATCACTCGGAAACACAGTTTCATACATGGCCTTTTGGTAGATGAGGCAAGTGGCCACGAAGGCCTTGACCTGTCAGAACAAGTGAGGCCAATAGAGTGAGGCTGCCAGCCGTCGGTACGTCCGGTAAGCATCGACGCGTCCCCCCGTCGGGGAAGTATGAAACTCGGCTAACTGCAGGTGAATGCTCGGGGAGGAGGGCGAGTACGAGGAGGCCCTTGAAGAGTAGGCAGCCGTTTACCAAGGACGCAAGGAGTAAGGTGGGCGGGCTGTGGCGTCTGCGAGGAGTGTTTTCCAAATCCCGTTGAGCGCCGGGTCGACTTCTACTCCCTGTTGGAGGGTATCCGCATCCTCCCAGACCGGGCGAGAGATGACTGCAAGTATGGGGTTGCGAGAGGGCGTCGGCCGTGCGATTTGCCTTCCCTGACCGGTACTCGATGCTGAAGTCGTAGCCTAGAAGCTTGGCCACCCACACCTGTTGAGTGAGCGTAGCAATCTTCTGTTGTAGTTGGTAGTAGAGGCTGTGGTGATCGGTGCAGACCACGAATCGTCGGCCCAGGAGGTAGGGCTACCAGTGCTGAATTGCGAGGACGAGGCCCATAAGCTCGTTCTCATAAGCGGAGAGGCTGCAGATAGTGTCAGAAAAGGCGCGGCTAAAATAGGCCACAGGACGGCCGGTTTGCATAAGTACGGCTCCCACGCCGACGCCCGATGCGTCGCACTCCACGAGGAAGGGCTGCGAGAAATCCGGCATGGCTAACACCGGGGCACGAACCAAGGTCTGCTGCAGTGCGACAAAGACGGCTAAGGCCGCCACTGACCACTCGAAGGGGCTTTCGACAGACTTCTTCAGGAGCTGGTGAGCGGTCGGGCCAACGTGCTGTACCCCTGAATGAGCCAACAGTAGTACCCCGTCAGTCCCAGGAACCCGCAAACATCGCAGAGAGATGATGGTGTTTGCCATTGGTGGACCGCCTCGATCTTTTAACTTTCCATCGCGACCCCCGCGACGGAGATGGTGTGTCCCAGGTAGCACACCTCCGGAACCCCAAAGGAACACTTTTTTGGGTGAAGCGTAAGGTGATGGCGCCGTAGAGTGGATAACGTCTGGCGGACGTGCTGGAGGTGCTCCTGCCATGAATAACTGTAGACCAAGATGTCATAAAAAAACAAATACGTGCTGACGAAGTACCGGGCAAAACATGTCGTTCATCGTGGCTTGAAAGGTGGCTGGCGCATTTGTCAGGCCGAATGACATCACCAAAAACTCGTAGTGTCCTTCATGGGTTCGGAAGGTCGTCTTGGCGACGTCGGTCGACCGAACGCGAATCTGGTGGTAGCCAGCACGGGGGTCTAGCTTGGTGAAAACAGTCGCGACGTGGAGCTCATCCAAATGCTCCCGAATCACCGAGATCGGGTACTTGTCTGGGACAGTGGCTTTGTTGTGCTCCCGATAGTCCACACAGAAACTCCAGCTGCCGTCCTTCTTCCTGACCAAGAGGACCGTGCTGGAGAAGGGGCTCGCACTGGAGCAGATAAGGCCCCCCATCAGCATGTCGCGTACAAGCTTCTCAATCTCGTCCTTTTGCACGTGCCCATAGCGGTACAGTCGGACCGAGAATGCCGACACACCGGGCTGAAAAGGAATGACATGATCGTGCGACCGGGACGACTACAACCCGGACGGTGCAGTAAAGAGGTCCGTAAACTCGGAGAGGAGGGCCTGAAGGGCCGAATGTGGTGATGGGGCTGGCGGCGTGGCATTCGAGATGGACCAGAGCCATGCTGAAAAATCGACGTTCGAAGTCCTCTGAATCGCACAAAAGGAGACGGGGGAGCGTAGTAGTGCGACATCCCCCACAAGGCATCACTCTCGTCCGTCCTGAAGGAACTACATCGTCATAGTGCCCTAGTTGACACGCACGTCGCCCAGCATGCAGAGCCACGCGAATCCTAGGATGGCGTCGATCCTTCCAAGGCCGAACACGTAGAAGTCCGTTTTTCACCGAGTAAGGGCTCACTGAAAGCGAGACGACCGAACAACGGCCCAGGATCGAGCGACGGCGACCATCGCCCAAACTAACAGTGAAGTCCAGAGAGGGATCCATCGGAAGGCGGAGTTGCTGGGCGAGGTGAGAGGAGATAAAATTATGACTTGCGCCACTGCCCACCATGTTGACAATGCGGCGGTCACCCAACTTGCCGCCAACTTCATGGTTTTGGGCCTTGAGATGCCACCCACAGAGAAACATGGGACTCCAAACAGTGATGGTCGGCGTCGGAGGAGGCCTCAGTGGTGTCCTCCGCAGTGATCTCGAGGTCCTCAAAATCCGCCAAAGTAATCTCCGATTTGAAGTCGCCGATGATGTCGTGGAACTCCTTGACCACGTAGACGTGGGTAGGGGAGTAGGGCTGTCGACAATGAAATCAAAGCCCTTTGAGACGGAGGTCGTCGAACTCGCAGTTGGAGAATCGCTGCGGGGGCTCTGTACGACCTGGCCGACCGACTGGAGGGGCCCGAGGGGCCTGTGGATCTAGAGTAGCGGTCCTCCATAGTCGGCCTCCCGACGGAGGCCTGCTTGGAAGCGGCGGGGGTCGAGGAGACAAATCCGCCTCCACGAGGAGGGCCATGTCGAGGGCCTCGGAAACCGTCTGAGAGTGATGAGTGTGATGTTGGGATTGGATGTTGGGCAGAAGATCCTGCATGAAGAAGCCGAGATAATGATCCGGTGGAAGGCCTGGAACATGGGTGACGAGGGACACGAATTCATCGATGTAATCATCCAATACACCAGTTTGGCGTACCCCAAACGGTCGTTCGATGGCGGATCCAGAATAGAGGCTGTCGTAGCGACGGAGCATCTCCTGTTTGATCTCCGGCCATGAGATAGCCGGGATGGACTGTCAGAGCCACCATGCCTAATGAAGGGCGGAGTCGTCGAGTTCCACGACTGCGGTAGAGACCTTGTCCTGCTCGGGGTTGTGGTGGAGATCAAATACTGTTCCGCCTTGGCGATCCACCCAATCAGATCCACCCTGGCGAAGGTGGGGAGGTACAAGGCAAGGGCTGGACGGCCAGGTGGAAAAGGGTGCACGAAGTCCCTGATTTGAGGTTGTGGTGCCGCCCCAAGGATGGGCGTGCCGGTGGCCGGGCATGCGGATCCGTTGACGGAGGTGGCAGCAGAAGGTTGGAGAGCATTAAACTTGGCGTGAAGTGCGAGCAGGAAGGCATGCATGTGTTGGATCTTGTAGCCAACCTTAGAGGGGGGGGGGGGTGAATAAGGTTCGACGCGTTTCTTGAAATTTAAGCGTTAATTTGTCCACAGAACCAGAGCTTAGGAAACTACTGCAGAGCGTTGGGTAACCAATGTTCTGCGGTACGTTATTCACTCTTTTCCTGTACAAATTAGCTTGTGCGCACACACGTGAAACTAGACTTATCATTCACAAGTAAACATAAGAGGCAATGATATGAAGAAAATATCTCATATGAATCATTAAGTCACACACAATGTTACACTTGTAATTAGGATTGATTTAAAACATGTTTACACACAATACATACAACTTGGATCTCCATGACGCCGGAGATCAGAGGCGGTGAATAAAACTCTTGGGTTTTCTATACCGACCCAAAACCCGGACCGGTTGGCTCTTCACTTTCTCCCCGAAAGGTCTTAGAGCCGCTCTTCACCTCCACACCCGGAAGGGTCTTAGAGCCGCTCTTCACTTTCTCCCCGAAAGGTCTTAGAGCCGTTCTTCACCTCCACAACCGGAAGGGTCTTAGAGCACCGCTAGATCCCCGATCTAGACGCCCCAAATCCCGGGACGATTTTCCACGGAATCCAAACCGGATTCCGACGACCTTCCCCGGTCGATTTCCCTTACCACTTACAACAAAAAGGAAGAAAAAGATACAAAAAGAGATTACAAAATATATTCGTTAAAGTTTAGGTTCTCCCTCTTGAGAAGTTCTCCGGATAGATCTACGGCCGGTGCTTGTGATCTTCGATGGAAAGCACCCGGTCGCTAGACGTAGACGATGCGAAGCCTTGATCGCCGGAGTTCTTCGATCTCGAACGGGAGGAAGAAGCCTTGCTTTTTCTTTGACGAAGACGAGTAGAACGGACGTAGGAAGACGGCCGAACTTGGTATTCCTGGATCACTTTGTCAATAATCTCTGGAGGCTTAGGTCTTGAGGAAACGGCGCTGCTTTTTATACGTCTTGGAGAAAATAGACTACCGCCTGCGATAACTCTATCGCCGGGCGGTAAGTTCGCGCGTAACGCCTGCCAGCTGTCTCCACACGTCTCCCGAAACGGCAACTATAACTGCTCATTAAGGAAACTGCCGTTTCAAGAGAGCTATCGCCGGGCGGTAATGGTTACCGCGCCCAGTCAGAGCGATAGCGCCATTTCGCCAAATAATTCTACCGCCTGCGATAAGACTATCGCCTGAGCGGTAGGTACCATCGTCGACGATCGTCCCCTTGATGCACGTCGACCGGATACCGCCGGCGGTAGCGTCCTGTCGCCGGGCGGTAGCTTTTGATTGTCGACGATCCTTCCTTAGCTGATAATTGGGCCGTCGACCATCGAACCGATATGCGTCGATCGAGATGGTTACCGCGCTGCGATAAGGTTATCGCCGGGCGGTAGTAACCTTTTGAAGCTCTTCTCCTTTCCTTTCACCTGTCAGCCTGCACACTCTATCACACAACCAATCTCATCAAATACAAGCAGGGAGTTGATATTCTCAAACCTAAGGAGTGTGAAACCATGTTCCAACAGCATGGAGGCCACAAGGGATTCCTGTGCGTCGACACGACGTAGGAGAGCCTCGTTGGCATTTTCTGATGGGGACTCGACAGTGGAGTGTGTTCGGCGCCATGGTCACGGAAGGGAGGTGCGGCAGCAGCGGCGGGAAGCTGCGCGGGTGGTGCGGCGCTGGTCGGTGCGGGCGTGGCGGTGCGGCGCTGGCTGTGCGGGCGTGGACGGGGCGACGCGGGCTGGTGCGTGCTCGACTTGTTCTGCTGCGGACGGGGAGGCGCAGGAAGGAGCGGCACAGGCTGGTGCGGCTCGGGCTAGGCGGCGTTCACGGGCTAGGCAGCGTGCACGGGCTGGTACTCCGGCGGCCGTCGGCGGGCGGAGAGGGCAAGTCGCACCAGTTTGGTACGGAGCCGGGCGGAGAGGTGTTCGGTCGGCTACGGGAAAGAGAGAGGGGGAAGAGAGAAGAGGAAGAGGAAGAGAGGAAGAAGGTTAGGGTTATTGGAAAGAGAAGGAAAAATCACACATTTGTCTAAGATGTCCAAAATGAGTACAAGCGCTACCCCTTGTAATAGTGGGGTGCGAATAGCGACGCGAATAATCCGCCAAAATATAAATGCCGAAATAAAAATATTTATGTTGAAATAAAACATAAACATTGAAATAAATGCGACGATAACGACTAGGCCGCGATCTCCTGCGCGGGCTCGGCGGGGCCGTGCGTTGCACGCGCCTGACGCCTGTAAACTTTCCATGAAGGCTCGACGTCAGGCAACTCCGTGACAATTACCCACATGTGTGGGTAATCTAGTTAACTCACGACCAGTTGAGCATGATGGTGGATAAAATAGTAATGAAACTACCCACGTGCGGCGGTAATTTAGTTACTTTTGGCATAATACATCCATGAAGCTTGTTCTCAGAAGATAATCTACTTGAGCATAAGACATTTGTATAAAACAACTTGTCCTTAGAAAGAATATCTAGTTGTACATAAGATAACTTTTTGTATGGAAGCTTGTCCTCGGAAAGGTTCCTTAATGGTGACGACGTTGCTTGACAAAGCTGGTCGGTCACACTGATCAACATACCACATATGCAAATCATGAATAATTCCAACACGAGTAATGGTAGTGGATGTTACAACAATTGATCTAATTATGCTACATACCTCGTCGAGAAATCCAAAACCTAAAGACCATCGCCAGAGATTTGATTAGACTACAACTACACAACCACGATTCAATATTAGTTGAGTTGTTGTTATGGTGGGTGTTACAACCCAACTATCTTCAATTCAAGGAGGTTCAAGTAGGCTCCATCAATAACTTTTAGATGATTAAACTGCTTAAATCCCATCACGAGATTGGATCCAATGATCACATGCCAATGAGGTTCAAGTAAGTGTTGATTGAAGTTTTTAGGAGAAGAGATACGAAACCTGAATTTAAATGTGTTTGGCTGTTGATGGATTTTCATATTGGTTAAAGATTTTTGCTAAGCGGTCATGCATACAGTCATTCATCATATTGTAAAAAAGAAGAGAAAAGGTAAACCCACCAAAGTAAAATTACATTTGCTAAGAAAATTCAACATATAACATGGATTTCTATGTTGTTTGTCCCTCAATCATGCTTCTTCCTTGTCTATTCTCAGGTCTCCGAACAACTTGAAGAAGCCTAAATTTTGTGTTGTTTCTTTTTTCTGGATTCGTCTTTCAACTTGCTGAGCATTTGTATCGTATCTCTTACTTGTTCCTTCATCTTTCATGAGAGAAAAAATTTCGGTTGCATTGGCCGAACTGACATAACATTTTCGTGCAATTTGAGGGTCACTTCGGACTTTGAGTTGTCTTTCTCCCATAACGAACTCTACTACTTGATTGTATGTTGATATGATAGCTTGATATCTGTTCAAGAGAGGACGTCCAAAGATAGCGTTGTAACTACTCAGAGTGTCAACCACCACAAAAGTTGCGTGATGGGTTACCCCGCACATTGTGAAGATGAGGTTGACGCTTCCTTCTATTTATTTTTTCCCGCCCGCGAAACCATAAAGAGGACCATCACATGCTTGAAATTTCTTCCCAGTGTTCATGGCTTCGAACACAGATTTGAAAAGAAATGTTAGATATATTATGTGATTGCGGTTCCTTTAATTTATAAATAACCCCTTGGAAGGGGAACCTTGTGGCACCGGTTGAGGTGTTGCCATGCGACCTTGTGGTCACTGGTTCAAGTCATGGAAACAGTCTCTTGCAAAAATGCATGGTAAGGTTTGCCTACATTTCACCCTTGTGGTGGGAACCTTCCCTGGACCCTCGCTATGAGGGGATTCCTTTGTGCATCGGGCTGCCTTTTTTTATATAAATAACCCCTTGGTCCTCTATTGAGGTATCATGTTTTTCAATTCCGTGTTTATATGGTATCAGAGTCGCTAGGTTAGGGCGTTCTCGCCGCTCTTCATCTTCCATCCCGCGGAAGGAAGTCGTCCTTCGATCGCCGCTCTCCGTCTTCCATCCACGAAATCTTGTCGACTCTTCTTCATTGACAGAAGCGTGTCGTTCCCGTAAGATCCCTTCTCGTCGACACTTCTTCATCGACTGTTTTTCACTGACGAAAGAAAGTCGACATTTTCCACCTGCCGTTTTGATGACGTAGGAGGAGCTCATCGACGCCCGTCTGTGTGAGTTTCAACAATGCCATTCTAATCGTCGTTATGTGATTTCATTCTGATCATCGTTCTGCGATGCCATTATGATCATCGTTCTGCGATGCCATTATGATCATCGTTCTGCGATGCCATTATGATCATCGTTCTGCGATGCCATTATGATCATCGTTCTGCGATGCCATTATGATCATCGTTCTGCGATGCCATTATGATCATCGTTCTGCGATGCCATTATGATCATCGTTCTGCGATGCCATTATGATCATCGTTCTGCAATGCCATTATGATCATCGTTATGCGATGCAAATCTTGGAGGCAATCGTCGACCTGCTGGTGCCCTCACGCAGGATCTCCTCCTGAACTCTGCTTCCGGTCTCTGCATTGAGCAGGAGAGCAACAAATAATATTGGTGCTGCAAATATTGCTGTTTTGCAAGAATCTGATGCAACACCAGCCGATCCCTGCCGCTTCCCTACCCTAAATCGACGCTGACTGTGTCTGCTGCAAGGTTATTGAGCCGTCTCTTCTTCTATCGTCACAGACTCTTCCACTATCTGTTCCACAAATACTCGTAACGCTCCGACAATTGTATCTCCTAAGGATTACAATAATGTATTTCCTCCTAATGCGTGGCTTGCTACTACTATCCTTACCTCTTCAAATTTCCAGTTATGGAGAAAGAAGGTCACTATGTCCCTATTGGGTATACAATGTATGCATCACCTTATTCATTTCCCAACTCATTCTGTGGGCAGTCAAGAGTACGAGGATTGGTACAGTGATAATTGTCGGATCTTTGCTTACTTGCCGAGTTCCATTAATCCCTCAGTCCAACACATGTGCAAAACTGTGGCAATACTTAGGAGCTATGTGATACCTTACACATGATGTTCTCCCAGAAAAAGAACCTCAATCGTCTTGGTGAACTCTTTTCCAAGATGACTGAACTGAGACAAGGGGCATGTTCATCCACCGAGTGCTTCACAGAATGGAAGGTCCTTACTGATGAGATCTTGGATCTTTTGGAGATTTCTTTTACCAGAGAGGAGCACCAAGCCCAACGTGAGTACCTTGTACATGTGTTGTCAAGGCGCGCCTGAGGCGCCAGACGCATGGGGTGCAAGCTGGTGCGCCCTGGCAAGCCCAGGGCGGGCGATGTGCCTCAGGCGCGCTCCTCGCGCGCTTACCAGGCGCAGTTCAGGCGCGCCTTATTGCATGAACCGGTTTTAACCTAAAAACCGGTCCAGGCAATCAGGCGCGGTCTTATAATACCGATTCATTTTCCCGCAGCCATTTTAGGGCTAAGAATCGAGCCTGCCTTCCCGCTGACTGCCGACTGCCGACTGTCGATTCCCATCCCTGACTCCTCTACTCTCCTCCTTTCTTCTCGCCGGAGTCGCCACCGCTCTTCTTTCTAGAGTCCCGTCTCCATTCCTCTTGGTTTCTATACTCGTGGGAGAGTCGGAGACGCAGAAGAAGGATTAGCCGGCGCCGTTCTTCTTTCCGGAGTCACGGAAACTCCTGCATCCTCTCAACTCCTCTTTTAATTGTAAGAATCATTCTCCATTTCTCCTCTTCTTTCTTCTTTTCACAAGCATGACTTTCTATATCACAAGCATTTATCTCTTCATATTATGAATTTTTTGCTCTCCTTTATGTCCTCTTCCTTAGCAAGGGATGTTTTAATTGCTGCTAGTATTATTTGTGATTAATGTTCTAAGCTTTATTTGCATTTGTTTTAATTGCTGAAGAAGGATATTTTGCTCTCCTGTATGATTGTTGACTTGTTGTAAGCTTTACTTGCTTCCAGTTCACTGTAAAACAGTGAACTGGAAGCCCAGTTCACTGTTTACAGTGAAATATGCTTCCAGTTCACTGTAAATCAGTGAATTGGATGAAGCCCAGTTGAAGCCCAGTTCACTGTAAAAACAGTGAACTGGATGAAGCCCAGTTGAAGCCCAGTTCACTGTAAAAACAGTGAACTGGATGAAGCCTAGTTCACTTTAAAAACAGTGAACTGGATGAAGCCCAGTTCACTGTTTACATTGAACTTGGCTTCCAGTTCACTGTTTACAGTGAACTTGGCTTCCAGTTCACTGTTTACAGTGAACTTGGCTTCCAGTTCACTGTTTACAGTGAACTGGAAGCCCAGTTCACTGTAAAACAGTGAACTGGTAATGAAGATAATATTTTCTATAGAGTTTTTGGTGCTCATATACCTTAGTTTTTATGTCATTTAGCTCCGCAAATGGATGCGAGTGGTTCTGGTTCATCCAACATCCAATCAAGGATTGATCCATGCTGGAAGTACGTGCGCCCGATTTCTTCCGCTAATAAAAACGACTTTACTTGCTTTTTTGTGTGGTAATGTCACGAAAAGTGGAATTTATCGTGCTAAACAACATATTGTTGGGGGATTTAGAAATGCAAAAACTTGTCTCAAACGCCCCCACATGTGCGCAACGAAATTCAAGAATACATGGAGAAAAAAGCAAGTGCAAGCAACACAGAGAACCAAGCATTTCCTGAGTTTGCAGATATCGACACGTTTGACAGTGATGAAAAAATGAAAGCCAATGTGGATAAGATTCATAAAAGAGAAGGCTTCTCCAAGTGGCCTCAAACAAAAGGACCAATAAATGTTTTTTTTGCTCCAAAGGTTGGCAATGAAGGGGCAAAAAAAGGACCTGAACAAAAGTTGAAACAATCTTCTATTAATGAAGCTTGTAAGAAGGAGTTGAGAGGGCGAGCTTGTAAACATATAGCTCAATGAATGTACGATGCAGCTATCTCATTCAATACTGTAAAACATACTAATTTTGCGATGATGGTGGAATCCATTGGACAGTTTGGAGTTGGGTTGAAGCCACCGAGTTACCATGAGATTCGCGTCCCTTTGCTAAATAATGAAGTCACTGAAGTGAAAGACATGATGAAGACATACGAGGATGAGTGGAGGGTCTTTGAATGTTCTATTATGGCTGATGTATGGACAGATCAGAAACAAAAGACTTTAATTATTTTTTTTAGTCAATTCACCAAAAGGTACATTTTTCCTACAATCTGTCGATGCATCTAACTACTCGAAGAAGAGAGAAAAAATGTTTGAATTGCTAGATAGAGTGGTTGAAAGGGTTGGAGAGTTGAATGTGGTGCAGGTTGTTACGGACAGTGCCAACAATATTGTGCTAGCAGGTAAATTAATAATTATTCATTATTAATCTAATCATCTTCAATTTTTATTTTTTGTGTACACGATTGTATGATACTTTCATACCCAACAAACTTACACTCTAACATGTAAATTATTGGAAGCGAAACGTCCAAATTTATATTGGACGCCATGTGCAACGCATTGTATTGATCTAATGCTGGAGGATATTGGAAAAATGCCCAATATTAGCCGCACACTAAAGAGGGCAATGACCATAAATGACTATATTTATGTTCGGCATGAAGTTGTGAACATGCTATGGAGCTTTACGGGGCAAGTGGAGCTTGTTAGGCCCACTGTGATGATGTTTGCAACTTCTTTCTTAACAATTCAGCGCATTCACAAACAGAGAAATAATCTAAGGAAAATGTTCACCTCACCTGATTGGTCTTCGAGCAAGTGGGTAAAGGAAAACGAAGGTAAACAAGTGCAGAACATTATATTAATGATTTCTTTTTGGAGAAATATTGTGGATATTTTAAAGATATTTGACCCTTTAGTCAGCGTATTAATATTAGTGGACGGTGAGAAAAGACCTGCTATGAGTTATATTTATGAAATGATGGATAAATGTAAAGAGACGATCATTAGTTCTTTTAATGAGAAGGAGGACAAATATATGGATGTCCTAAAAATTGTGGATAAAAGATGAGAAAGCCAACTTCATCGACCTCTTCATGTCGTGGGTCACTATTTAAATCCAGAATATTTCTACTCAAACCCCACTATTGCAGAAGATGGAGAAATTATGGAGGGATTATACAAGACAATGCAAAGACTGATTCTAAGCCATGAAGAGCAAGATAAAATTATTGACCAATTAACTCTATATAGAAATGCTGAAGGACTGTTTGGAATGGAGTTTGCAATTCGGCATAGAAAAATTAAGTCCCCAGGTAAATTACACAATATTCAAACAAATTTGTTTTGATTTTTCAATTTTTAAATATTTACTATCTTAACAGCTGAGTGGTGACAATCTTATGGTGCTTCATCTCCAAACCTAAGAAGATTTGCCATAAAAGTGCTTACCCTTACATTCATGCCTCTGGCCCTCTACGCTTCATACTTGTACAACTTTGTTGTTTTGCTGTTTTTTCATGGTGTCTAGCTGTTTTTCAGTTTCAGTTTCATTCATCAAATCAACTCTAATGCTGATATTATTGTCCAATATTTCATTTCTTTTGCTTTTTGTACTTTATAAGTTATAAATTTGATATATAAAACAAAAATAGATAGAACACGTGCGAATTTGACTCCAAACTCGCTCAATTTCAGCGAATTTCAGCGAATTGAATGCCCAATTCGCCCAATTTCAGCGAATTGGGCGCCCAATTCGCCCAATTTGAGCGAATTGGGCGCCCAATTCGCCCAATTTGAGCGAATTGGGCGCCCAATTCGCCCAATTTGAGCGAATTGGGCGCCCAATTCGCTCAATTTTCTTTTCCCCCCCATTTTTGCACCTCACGTGCCTCAGGCGCGCGCCTGCGCCTTGCGCCTAGGCTCCAGGGCCCCTTTGCGCTTCGGTGCGCCTTGCGCCTTTGACAACATAGCCTTGTACTACTTTGGCTACTAAATAGCCTTGATACAAAGAATGAAATGCTGGGAAGTTTCTCGATTCTACAGACAGCTAGTGTGTACATTTTCGTTTGATCAAAGCTGGGATGCCCAACACGACTACCACATCTACTCTACATGTTTCGTCTGCCGATCTATTGGCCCTTGCTTCTCGTGGTGGAAGGGGGAGTAATCGTGGAGGCCTTTTTGGATGTAGTCGTGACACTGATACGAGAAATTGCACCCATTGCGGGCATTGGAGCCACATGAAGGACACTTTTTGGAATGTCCATAGGAAGCCTGACTGGGCCTCCAAACCTCATTCATCATCTTGCTCTGCTTACTTGGCTGATTCGTCGTTTGGATCTGGGACTCCAAGGACGATTGAGATCTCAGAAGAGGAGTATCGTTGTCTACAAGCTCTTTAGATTAAACCTCTGACTCATAGTGTTGTTACTGGACAAACCATTTTGCCAGTGTGTATCTTACAACACCCTTTTCATTGGTTAGCTGATTCCAGGGCTTCAGATAACCTTACTAGTACCTCAGGTATTTTGCATCCATACAAATCTCATAGTGGGTCTTCGATCACTATTGTGGATGGATCAACTATACCCATTATTGGGTTTGACAACTGTGACGTGACTCCATACATGGCTCTGTCTTCAGCTGCACAAATTCCTCAATCTATTTACAACTTATTGACCTTTAGTTTGATTACTCATGACTTAAATTGCATTGTTACATTCATATCTTTTGGGTGTGTTTTTCAGGAAGTCGACGAGTCGTATTATTGGTAGAGGGAAGCTGAGTGGTGGTGTGTATGTCCTGGATGACAGTTCATCTCTTACTTGTTTTGTTGTTTCCACCAAGTTTTTGGATCTTCATTATCGCCATGGTCATCTGTTTGTTCATGTTATGCGTCGTTATATCCTGATCTTGGGCAAGTTCCACGTCTCAATTGTGAGTCTTGTCATTTTGCTAAACTCCATAGTGTTAGTTATGCCCCTCATCATGATGTGCGTGCTACGACACCGTTTGATTTACTTCACTATGATGTTTGGGGACGACTCTTGAGCCGTCCACTTCAGCTCTACTCCGGCTGTTCCATCGGAGGCCGAATTCCACGTCCCCCACCGTGTTCGACCCCCTGCGGGAAAGGCTTGGAGGGACCGCTGACTCGCTCGACGCTTTGGGTATTCCCGTTCGCTTCTCTGTGTTAGTATAAATTTATGTTTTCTCTTCAATAATCTCTGGTTTGCCGTTGCGTTCGCACTACTGTTATTACCGTTTATTTTCATAAGTTATTGATTAGTAACTTTACTTGTGGCCGTATTAATCCCGTGGAGGGTTTGACTGCGCCAACACGTGAGAAACCTACTCTAGCGATATTAACAAATCTCTTAAGGTCCAAAGTGATGAGAGAGACTTGTGCGCATAATTCAATTTGGCCACTCGGCCCTCTTGTTTTTTCCAAAAGAAAAAAAACAAAAAAAATTAAAATCCCAATCTTTTTTTACAAAACACAAAAAATATATATTTTGCTCAAATTTATTAGATTTTCAAAAACTTAATTTGAGTTTACATCAGTTTGATATCAGAGGAGGTTTGTGATTCGCTTCTATCGAGAATCACATGATCCATTTTTTTAAAAAAATTATTCTATTAAAAAATAAATAAGAATAAAAATATATAATCTATTTTAAATTTTGTTAGAAAAAAAAGATTTATCATTTTGCCTTACAGTTTTAAAAATTAGAAATTTTATTTTGTTCTCCCACTTGAGTCCTCTTCAAATTTTTATTTTAAAAAAAGTTTAAATATTTGAATTTTTTTGAGCATTTAAAATATTTTGAATTTTTAACAACTAAAAAAATAATTTGAAATTTTTCGATGGAAAAGCGGGTTGATCAATTAGAGAATAACGTAGGAGATTTGGGCCTACGCATGAGCGACTTGATGAAAACGGTCGAAACTCTCACCGCCAATGTGGGTAGTGTCACACAAGTCATGAACGTGTTGCACACGTCGGTTAATAATATCAAAACAACCTTGCACGTCAAACGAACACCTGCCCCAGTGGTCGAAAACGACCCTGACCATCGACCTCGGGAACTCGCACACCCTACCTGGAAGCACATAACGAACCACGTCACCAACCCCGTTGGGATATGGGAATCAAGTTGGATGTAAGTGACTTTGAAGTGCGAATAGAGCCCGAGGGCTGCTTAGAGTGGTGCGAAAGAATAGATCGTTTCCTGGCTTGAAAGCAATTGCCCCAAGCTAGGCAAGTTGAGTATGCCACGCTTAGACTGAAAGGGTCCACCCTAATTTGGTGGGGACATCTAGAGAGAATTAGATTTAATTTAGGCGTCCCCCCGATCACCACATGAGCAGAGTTTAAGGCGCAACTTCGAAAACGATACGTACCACCCGATTATGTGCAGACCCTCTACCGTAGGTTCCACAACCTATGCCAAGACAAATTATTGGTGGATGAATATACTAATGAGTTCCTAGTCCTACAGTCTCGCCTCGACCTCCGAGAGGACGATGACATGACTGTTTCCCGTTACCTGAACGGGTTACGCTACTCCATCAGAGATCAGTTAGAACTCCTTGATTATAAGGACTTAGGAGAGGTGTCGAGTCGCGCGCGTAGAGTAGAAGCACTACAAAAAAAACATTTGGGAACAAGTCTACTGATAAGCCCCACCCGACTCACACTCTCACTCCTGCCGGACCCTCCCGACCAGTAGTGTCCACGAGCACCTCAACACTCCCTGCCCCTTCCACCAAAGGCAAGGAGGTCATAGGCACTAGACCTCAGCTTGGGACATTTAAATGTTTTAAGTGTATGGAGCCAGGTCATAAATCTTCTGAGTGCCCGCGACGCCACTTCGTCGCTGTCATCGATCCTGAAAGTGGGCCCGAACCAGAGTATGGGATATTTCTTAGTGATTCCCAAACTGACTTGAATCCTGAGACTGAGCTAGAGAGTGAGTGCGAAGTTGAGGGAGAGCAGCTCGAACAGTTAGTGTGTGTACTCTAACATAGCCTTCTAACTCCCAAGACTCCTGCTGACGACGATTGGTTGAGGAACAATATTTTTCATACCACTGCCCGCATACAGGGACTGTTTTGCTCCATCATTATAGATAACGATGGTATGAAGAACTTTGTTTCTCAACGCATGGTAGATAAGCTTAAACTGAAGACACAACCCCTAGGAAAACCCTATAGTCTGTCATGGGTCACTAGTACTACCATACCTGTCACGCACCAGTGTCTCGTCAAGTTTTCCATAGGCACTACGTATCAGGATGCAGTCTGGTGTCATGTACCTACTATCGAGGTCTGTCATATCTTATTAGGTCGACCTTGGCAGTATGATCGACACGTTATGCAATGGGCGCAAGATCGTTCTTCTCCTCCAGAAGAATAGTCTTGTTCCTAAAGACTCAGAGAGGACTTCACCCCCTTCTACCACTGTCTCCGCGATATCCTTTCCCTCCGCCGCCATGTTACTGACTGACTCCCAGTTCCAGGAGGAGATGAAGGATAGTGATGTCGTATATATGCTGTCAGGTATCGATTCTGCTCCCACTACTTTAGACATTCCTAGTACGGTGCGTCCTCTCATTGACGAATTCTCTGAGATTATGCCGGAGGAGTTGCCCGATCAGCTACCCCCGATGAGAGATATACATCAATGCATCAACCTCATCCCAGGAGTTAGCTTACCTCATTTGCCCCATTATCTTATGAGTCCGAAAGAGTATGAGGAGCTTCATAGGCAGGTGACCGATCTAATTTCGAAGGGCCGCGTTAGGGAGAGTATGAGTCCGTGCGCCGTCCCCACACTTCTAGTTGCTAAAAAAGATGGGACATGATGCATGTGTGTAGACAGTCGAGCGATAAATAAGATTACCATCAAATATCGCTTCTTGATTCCCCGATTGAATGACATGCTAGATATGCTTAGTGAATCCCGTGTATTTTCGAAGATTGGCTTAAAAAGTGGATACCACCAGATTCGAATTCGACCTAGAGAAGAATGGAAGACTGCATTTAAGACTAGAGAAAGATTATACGAGTGGCTGGTGATGCATTTTGTGCCCTCCAATACTCCCAACACATTTATGCGAATAATGAATCAAGTGCTTAGGCCACTCATAGGAGTTTGCGTAGTGGTGTACTTTGACGATATTTTGATTTATAGCATTGATCAAGATCAACACATGATTTATCTTAGGCAAGTCTTAGAGATCCTACGTGAAAATAAGCTATATGTAAATTTGAAGAAATGCACGTTTTTAACGGATAGCCTGACCTTCTTAGGATATATCATTTCTTCTGAGGGCATTAGAGTTGATAGAGAGAAGTTCAAGACGATAGAATCATGACCTAGCCCTAGGACGATTACTGAGGCTCGTGGATTTCATGGGCTAACATCTTTTATCGGGGGTTTATTCGAAACTTTAGTACCTTGATAACACCTGTGACCGATTATTTGAAGAAAGAATTATTTATTTGGACTGAAGAAGCCGAGCGTGCGTTTATATTGGTTAAAGAGAGACTCACGAATGCACTTATGTTAGCACAACCTGATTTTGATAAAATTTTTGAGGTTGACTGTGACACATCTATTGTAGGCATTGACATAATTTTGAGTAAGGAGGGTCGACCCATTGCATTCTTTAGTGAGAAGTTGAATGAGGGAAAGACTAGATATTCTACCTATGACTTAGAGTTTTACACTCGTTCAGGCTCTCCACCATTTGAGACACTATCTGATTCAGCACGAGTTTGTGTTGAATACTGATCACGAGGCTCTGAAACATCTGAACTCCCAGAAGGAGATCAGACGTCATGCCAAGTGGGCTGCTTATCTGCAGGAGTTCACTTTTCATTTGAAGCACAAACCCAATGTTACGAACCGAGTAGCTGACGCACTTAGTCGTCGCACTCATCTGCTAGTTACACTGCAGCCTTGCATCACTGACTTAGATTCACAACGCGACTTCTACGCTACCGACCCGTTCTTCCGCGACATTTGGATCACATGTCAGCCTAGTAGGACTGATCCCACTACACTATACTTAGTGAGTGAGGGTTATCTGTTTAGAGGAACCCAACTTTGCATTTGTGAATGACCACTCCGGGAGACACTACTTAAGGAGCTCTACTCGTCTGGGTTAGGAGGACACGTGGGTCAGTCCAAATTGTTAGATCTCGCCACTACACGATATTATTGGCCCAATATGAAACACGATGTCGTCGAGTTTGTTAGACATTGTATGACTTGTCAGTGATACAAAGGGCACGCACAAAACACTGGATTACATACCCCCTTACTGATACCTGAGCGACCATGGGACGACATCTCGATGGATTTCGTGGTAGGACTTCCTCGCACTCAGAGGAAAGTCGACTCTATTTTTGTAGTCGTAGACTGTTTTTCGAAAATGACACATTTTATTCCGCGAGGGAAAACCTCTAGTGCTGTACATGTCACTGAACTCTTTTTTAAAGAAATTGTTAGACTGCACGACATTCTTAGGTCAATAACTTCTGATAGGGATACTCGTTTTATCAGATACTTTTGGAAAACACTGTGGGCCCGACTAGGTACCAAACTTGAATTTAGCAGCGCATATCACCCTCAGACCGATGGGCAAACTGAGATAGTTAATAGGAGTTTGGGGGACTATTTTAGGTGTTTGACTGGGGAGAATCCGAAACAGTGGGATTTTATACTGCCACAAGCTAAATTTGCATTCAATAATTCTACCAATCGCGCCACAGTTAAATCTCCTTTCGAGATTGTTTGCGGATTCCCTATATCTCATCTACCAGATCACCACTCCCTCCCGAACCTTGATCATATTTCCTTTGATGCGTAAGCCCATATTGATTATTTAAAGGAATTGCATAAATCTATTGCTAATAAATTGCGAGTTACTTCTGAAAAATATAAATCCATGACCGATCGTCATCGCCGGGAGTTATACTTTTCAGAAGGAGATTGAATGTTTGCTTATTTCAGGAAACAGAGATTCACTCAGGGTAAATACCATAAGTTACAACAGAGGAAGTTTGGTCCTTTCCAAGTCCGGAAGCGCATCAGTGAGCATGTGTATCTCATAGATTTGCCCGTTGAATTCAGTATTTCGCCAATATTTAACGTGGCAGATCTGACCCCTTTCTATGGAGATCCACCTAGTTTAGCCCGAGTCCACCGACGACTGCTCCAGAGATTTCACCCGACTTAGCTCCAGTGCAGACGCCCACCACTGAGGACAATCCTCGAAAGTATAAATCATTAGTGCATCAGCAATGTCCTCCTCAGAACTCTCATCCTCTTCTCTCTCTGACATATGACACTTTCCTTTCGCTTTTGCCATACATGCCTTTTAAAACTAGCCTTAATTCTCCTTGAACCCACATCAACATCGACCATGTCCCCAATCTGAGTCCAATTCAACCCTTCTCCAATAAACACTTCGTCATTATCATCATCTACAACACCATCAGCAGTACCCGCTAACCACTCAGTAACTTCTCCTTCATTAATACTCTTTACAGACATTAAGGCTCTGTTTGGGGCAGCGACTGCGGATCAGAAAGCTACTTTCTGATCCGCAACCGCTATTTTCCAGTTTTTGAATATACAGCGAATCGAAAATCAATTTCGCAAAAATCACGGTTTAGGAGATTTTTAGGGCGCTCGTTCTCATTCGCGTCTGGCGCTCTTAAAATTGCGCTTGGCCCGCTTCCTTCTTCCCGATCCCGCCCGCTGTTCTCCTCGATCCCGCCCGCTGTTCTCCCTGATCCCGCGAGAACGACGACACGCCGTCCGCTTCCATCGGCCGAGCTCCCGGATCCAAACGACGACGCCGGCGCTCGTCCCCGTCGTCGCTGCCCCAACCCAAACCTGAGCCCGTGCCGCCGTTCTTCTCCTTCGATTCAAGCCCTAGCCGAGCTTCTCCTTCGATTCAAGCCCTAGCCGAGTTTCTCTCGGAGCAGTTCTTCTCCTTCGAAGCCCTCGCGCCTTCTTCTCCATCTCCCCGCTATTCCCAGTTCCGGCGGTTTTTCCAGCGTAGTTTTTCCAGCGCCTTCTTCTCCATCTCCTGGTAACGATCCTCCCCCTGCTCTCTGTTTTTTTTACTAGATTTACATTGTGTAGGAATGTGTTTGTGGGTGTTTAATTTGTGTTGTGTTGCAATTGTTGAATGAGTGTGTGTGTGTGTGTTTATGTATTTTAGAATGTATGTGTGTGTGTATGTTTGAGTGTGTTTGTGTATGTTTGTATGGATGAATGTGTGTGTGTGTGTGTGTGTGTGTGTGTGTGTTGAATGAGTGTGTGTGTTTGTATGGATGAATGAGTGTGTGTGTGTATGTTTGATTGTGGATGTGTGTGTTTGTATGGATGAATGAGTGTGTGTGTGTATATTGAATGTGAGTAGTATGTATGTGTTGAATGAGGGTGTGTGTGTTGAATGTGTGTGTGTGTGTATGAATGTGTTGTGTTGCAATTGTTGAATGAGTGTGTGTGTGTGATTTTTGTGTGTGTGTGTGTTTGTATTTTAGAATGTATGTGCGTGTGTATGTTTGAGTGTGTTTGTGTATGTTTGTATGGATGAATGTGTGTGTGTGTGTGTGTGCGTGTGTTGAATGAGTGTGTGTGTTTGTATGGATGAATGAGTGTGTGTATGTTTGATTGTGGATGTGTGTGTTTGTATGGATGAATGAGTGTGTGTGTGTGTATATTGAATGTGAGTAATATGTATGTGTTGAATGAGGGTGTGTGTTGAATGTGTGTGTGTGTATGAATGTGTGTGTGTGTTTATGTATTTATGAATGTGTGTGTGTGTGTTTGTATGGATGAGTGTATTTGTGTATGTTTGTATGGATGAATGAGTGTGTGTGTGTTGAATGAGTGTGTGTTTGCATGGAAGAATGAGTGTGTGTGTATGTTTGATTGTGGATGTGTGTGTTTGTATGGATGAATGCGTGTGTGTGTGTGTGTGTTTGTATGTGTGTGTGTGTGTGTTTGTATGTGTGTGTGTGTTGAATGTGTGTGTGTGTGTTGAATGTGTGTGTGTGTGTTGAATGTGTGTGTGTGTGTTTATGTATTTATGAATGTGTGTGTGTGTTTGTATGGATGAGTGTGTTTGTGTTTGTTTGTATGGATGAATGAGTGTGTGTGTGTGTGTTGAATGAGTGTGTGTTTGTATGGATGAATGAGTGTGTGTGTGTATGTTTGATTGTGGATGTGTGTGTTTGTATGGATGAATGAGTGTGTGTGTATATATTGAATGTGAGTAGTATGTATGTGTTGAATGAGGGTGTGTGTGTTGAATGTGTGTGTGTGTGTATGAATGCGTGTGTGTGTGTGTTTATGTATTTATGAATGT
This sequence comes from Platanthera zijinensis, assembly GCA_039513925.1. NCBI lineage: Eukaryota > Viridiplantae > Streptophyta > Magnoliopsida > Asparagales > Orchidaceae > Platanthera > Platanthera zijinensis. Next base: position 162,812,188 of record CM077080.1, read on the forward strand.
GTGTGTGTGTTTGTATGGATGAATGTGTTTGTGTGTTTGTATGGATGAATGTGTGTGTGTGTGTGTATGTTTTAGTTTGTTTGTGTATGTTTGTATGTGTTGAATGAGTGTGTGTGTGTGTGTATGTTTGAGGGTATTTGTATGGATGAATGAGTGTGTGTGTGTATATTGAATGTGAGTAGTATGTATGTGTTGAATGAGTGTGTGTGTGTTTAATGTGTGTGTGTATATTGAATGTGTGTGTATGAATGTGTGTGTGCGTGTGATTATGTATTTATGATTGTATGTGTGTGTATGTTTGAGTTTGTTTGTGTATGTTTGTATGGATGAATGAGTGTGTGTGTGTATTTTGTATAGTGTTTTCATTATGTTATTCTTATATTTATGTTTATTGATTTTTTTAAGTTTATAGTGTAATGGGAAAAACAAAAGAAGGAGGGCTCGTAGCGAGTTGGGAGTCGAGCGAGGTGTTACTATTTTGTGATATTTGCATTAAGGAGATTGGATTGGGAAATCGACCCACAACACACTTTAGCAAAGAGAGGTGACAAAACCTGATATCTGGGTTTAAAGAGCGAACTGGAAAAAGCTATGATAGAATGCAAATGAAAAACAAATGGGATCACTTGAAGAAGGACTGGAAGTTATGGAAAGAGTTGAAGCATGGAGAGACAGGGTTAGGTTGGGACTCGGAGAAGAGAACAATAGCTGCCTCAGATGATTGGTGGATAAAAAAGCTTAAGGTTTGAACAATTTCTTTTTCTTTTTAAATTATTTTGTTTAGTCGACAGAATTATAATAATGTTTTTTGATTATTACAGGTTGTGCCTGTCGCGAAAAAATTTCAGTCTGGTGGTATTTCACCACAGTTGCAGGAGAAACTTAACGCTATGTTCAGCCAGGTGGTCGCAACTGGAGAGGACTCCTGGGCTCCTTCGATTGTGATTTTGCCACCGGATGTGGGGAGGATCCAATTGGAAGATGATGATGTGGCAGATAACACGGAGAACATTGGGAGTGCTTCCACCTCGGCGGTTAAAAGAAGAAAGCTCGGGAAGAACAAAGGAGTAACACTTTCTTTGATGTCAGATTTACATCAATCCACCCTATCACTGAAGCCTCCATCAGTTATCTCAGTCAAAGAAGTCGTACAGTTGATTGCTGGTAGCCCAGAGATACGGGCAAATCCCGATCTCTATTACTTTGCTCTCGACCACATCAGGGACAAGACCACTAGGGAGATCCTAATGAGTATTCCAGAAGAAGACCGGGTTTGGTCGATTAAGCAGGCGTACGAGAGGAGAGCTCATTGAGCTAGAAAAACTTGATATCTATATTTCTTTTTGTTTATCGTGATGAGAACTATGATGTTTTTTTTAGCATGATGAACAATATGAGGTTTTTTTGGAGCATGATAAACACTATGATGTTTTTTTAGCATAATATGATGTTTACTTTTTTGTTGTTATACCACATGATGATTATGATTAATGTTCTATGATACTATAAATGCAGGTATTTTAATGGAAGGGCATGACTCCTCCCCAGAGGATTCTGGGGATTTAACAAGTCTTTCGCCGGAGCGAACACAATATATACATTACTGTCGTGCAGTTATGTCATCGATCGAGAGGCTGGATTATTATGTTCGTGACACAAGACCATGCATGACATCTACCCAAACAGGTGCGAAATGGATTAAGGAATTACTAGAAGGACATCCAGATAGGATTCACGATGCATTTAGGATGTCGAAACACATTTACATTGATTTACTTCATAAACTAGAGGTGGATCATGAACTTCAAGGGTCACAACGAACGACGTCAAGAGAAGTTCTAGGGATTACATTGTACATCTTAGCACAAGGAGGTTCCATTAGATTGGCGAAAGAGCGATTCCAGCACTCGACCGAGACCATTAGTAGATATTTTTCGAAAGGCCTTACATCCCTTTTGTTACTCTCTGTTGAGGTTATAAAGCCTACAGACCCTCAGTTCAGAGAGATTCCGCCCGAGATTAGAAGTGATGCTCGTTACATGCCATTCTTCAAGGATTGTGTTGGTGCAATTGACGGGACACATGTAGATGCGAGGATACCCGTAGAAGATCAAGTCAGGTACATAGGCCGTCACGACATAACGACGCAAAATGTAATGGCAGTCTGTGATTTTAATATGTGCTTTACATTTGCATTGGCTGGATGGGAGGGCACTGCTCATGATAGTCGCATCTTCGCACACGCATTGAGAGATAATAGATTAAATTTTCCGCATCCCCCGCAAGGTATACAAATCAATATTTTTAAATTCATTTAAAATTTTTATACCACATAATGTTTGGGTGTTTAACATACCAAATAAATCCAGGTAAATTTTACTTGGTGGATGCTGGATACCCGTTGAAGATGGGTTATTTGAAGCCGTATCCGGATACACGATATCACTTGGCAGACTATGCCCGTGGTAGTCGGCTTGTTCATGGAAGGCAAGAACATTTCAATAAAGCGCACTCATCTCTTCACAGTGTTATCGAGCGTACGTTTGGAGTGTGGAAGAAGAAGTGGCACATTCTGAGCAAAATGCCACAATATACCTTCAAGAAACAGCGGTCCATAGCGCTAGCCACAATGACCTTACATAACTTCATTCGTAGACATCCTTCTCGCTGAGACCCTGAGTTTAATGCTTGTGATGTGGATGAGTCTTCTTACGTTCCCTTAGAGGATGAAAACCCTGCGACAGAGGATGACATTGAAAGCGATGTGGGTGATGATGATGGAGTTGAATATATGTCTACGGTACGAGATAACATAGCCGAAGAAATATACATGACGCGTAGGTAAAAATTCGATCCTTATCTGGTTAAATACTTTACAGTATTTAAATAATCATACCAATTAATGCGTATAAATTTTCTTCAAATAGGTGATCGGAAAGGATTGGAGAGAGCAGTCAACGGACTTTGGAAGTCATTTTACATTTTTCAGTTATTTTGTATTATTTAGATCTGTTTTTAAGAATGATGTGAAAGACTCTTGTTATCCGTTGTTTTTAATTATTCGCTGCGTTAAAATATTTATGTATTTTAAAGTTTAAAAAAACAGCTTCCAAAAGCTGTTTCTCCAAACAGCTAAATTAGAAAATTACTCTTCAAAGCGCACTTCTGCACAGAACACCCAAACACTCTGCAACTTTTCAAAACTGCTCCCCAGAAAGCTCTTTCAAAACAGCTCTATCCGGACAGCAGCTTTTTAATCCGCCAGAGCTGTCCCAAATAGAGCCTAACTTTCAAGATGGATCAAAATATTTAGACTTCAACTTAGAATTGAAATTCACAAATATAAGGTCATTCAATCTTTTGCTTTCTGGCCTATTCTTTTTCTTGGAATGAATCTAAATATAATATTAATAAATATTAACAATTGTTATTATATTAAAATATTATTGAAATATCATCTTAAAATGTATATTTACAATTAAATTACCATCTTAAAAGTGCTCTAATTTCTTTCGCAATCGGAGAAACTAATTGTCAAATTCAATATTCTTATGATCATAGTTCTCAAATTTGAAGCTTCAATTACATAGAACTTCCACCTATGATCTTTTTAAAAAATAACAAATTATTAGTAGTTCAGTTCAAAAAATTACTCCAATTGTTGAAAAATATCATTGATAATTTTCCTCGATTAAACCCTTGCAGTACTTTTTTCCTCTTTGCTATGTCCCGGGAAAAAAATCTTTGCTCTAACTGATAAATTTCAACATCAGCAGGAATGATATCTTGCATAGAAGGATCATGAGAGTACATTCTAGTGAGGCAGTCAATAAACCTATCCATAAACTTTGGGTCTCCATCTATCTCTTCCCTATTTGGGCAGTAAAAGAAAGGATTCAGAAAATGGCCTATTAGATGTAGAGGCCTTCTCATCTTAGTATCTGAAAGTCTTTTTTCAAGAGTAGCTACACACCTAAAGGGGGGGGGAGGGGTGAATAAGTTTTCAAGTCTTTTTGAACACTTTTAACTTTGGTTGAGTTGTGTGTTAGATTTTATTGTTAGCTTTCAAGAGACACAATAAAGCAGCAGAATTTATAGTGGTTCCCCTATCTATGGTACATCCACTTCCCCCTTCACCTTTCTAGTAGTGAGCTAGATTCAGCTAACTCCTCCTTTATCTCGACTCCTTGAGCTTACATCTCAGATCCCACAGGATCCTACACCTCAGAGTGAAACTCACTCCTACTACTCAGAATATATCAATTCCTACCTCAGGCTAGACAGTCCTACACTCAGAGATATATCAGATCTCCTACCTCAGATCTACACAGAGATCTTACCTCAGGAACAAGCCCTACCTCAGATCCTTAACAGGATCTTACAACTCAGAGACTCAACTCCTATACGCAGCCTTTATAACACAGGCTTACAACTTAGATCAACAGATGTTCTTACAAATTGAGTTAAGGTTTGGTGATGATTGACTCCAGAGAAATAGTTTTCTGAGTCACCTTTCTGAACTGAGAAAATCCAGTCCAAACTCTTCACAGCAACAAGACTTTAGATCTTCAGAATAGTTTTGCTTGTGCTGAGATGAACTGATGCAGAACCCTGTATCTTCAAGTTTTTGATGTAACAATGTTGTAAGCAGTGGATTTGAAGATGAACAACAACTTTTGAATGCTCTGCTTCTTCTCTTCTTATAGAAAATACAAAATGATTTCTGTTCTTGTTGAAGAAGACTTTGATATTTTTTAGTTCTTGATCCCTTCAATCAGCTAGCCTTTTTCTGTATTCAGAAGAGCTTCTGTAAATCAGAGAGAGAAGGATTTTCTCACTTGATGGAGATTATGGCTGTCCAGGAAAAAGCTCTTTTAATTTCTCTGTAAAAAGTCCTTTTATGTCTCGCCGTCCAACGACTCTTTGATCTGTATGGACATGCCGAACTAGGTAACTGTAAAGTTACTTTAGCATTAATTGCTGTACAGAAGACATTCAACGTCATTTGTCTTCTAGCACACAAGTCCTACAATATTTGAATTATGGATGACGTCAGCATGACTCAGTGCTTGTGAACTTAACCATTTTCAGTCAATCTGCACAGACGTTGAGTGAAGCCTTGTGACTCATCGCAAAAACACTTGACAAAAAATCTGCACCCTGAGGCGTTGAGTGAACCTTTATCACTCAACCCATCTGACTTAGACAACTGAACTGATAAAGCTGAGGCGTTGAGTGAACCTTCATCTATCCACTCTTCTATCTATCTACTCTTCACCTCTGATCTCAGAAGAGCTGCTCAACTTTCTTCAATGATGATAATTGCTTTCTTTTTCTTCTTATCAGCTGTCTGTTGGTGTGGAAGCAACACCCTATCCCATCTGTAAAACATCTTGGAGTCCATCTTTCTCAAGTGATGTATCTTTGTTCCTAGCCTCACTTTGAGGATCCCTGGAACAGAACCATGCAAGTACAAAGACAGAATTCTTCCTAGGTTTGGCTCTGGAACACATTCTACTATTCTTTCAAACAAAATTCTTCCCCAGTCTGTCCTTTTGGATAGAATGACCCTTGACTTTAACTCAAACATTTTCCTGGAGATTTTGTCATGAGACTCTGTTTTGCCAATTAAGGCCTTGCCGATTACATCAGCTAGAAGCTTTCCTTTCAGATTCATATCTTTTCTCAGAATAGAGCCAGTGGTGTGCTTTGAAAGGACACACCAATTGAGAGCTGATTTCACATCTTCAAGAAATAATTCATCTTCCTTATCTGATGTCCTGAACTTTGTCAGATTCAGAGCTTTGCTTAGCCTCCTTGAAGTGATCTTAATCTTCTGTCCACTTATAGAAGTCTTGATTTTGTTGGAAGAGGAGTCGATTTTGGCATTCGAGTAGAGTTCCAGCACTTCTTTGTTTCCATATCGAACTTGGCTCTGACAGGACAAACTCTAGGTCGGCGAACGACAATAAGTGGAGAACTAGCTGAACTTCTTCTGGTGCATCCTTGAACCCATTCCTAACGAGTTCAGAACGCTCAAAAAGGAAATCTACTTAGGGGTGAGGAACGAAAACCGAAAACCGACTAAACCGACCGAACCGATCGAACCGCATCGACTTTGATACCGAGCCGCCCGGTCCGGTGTTGGTTCGGTTTGGAGTTTTTGAAAACCGAAGACTTATCGGTTCGGGTCGGTTTTCAAGTTGTGAAAACCGACTAAACCGAACCGAACCGAGCACTTCACCACTGTTTTGGGGTATATTTGATCGAGCAACTTTTAGATTACCTTTGAGTCTACAACCAAGTTCACTTTCCCCATCTCCGTGCTTGGTGAGATTTTTCTGACTCTTCTCCTTAGGTTTAGAGAGTTCTTCAGATCCTAAGTAATTCTGTTTGGAAAAAGTTTTATTAACAGATTTAATTATTTGGGATGTTCTGTACATTAAATTGATTTAATAACGTCAATGATTATCTATCGTGATATTCCAATTGCTCTGATTGCTTATTGTTGGATCTATTAGTATTAAATTTGTCCAAGTTATTATAGAGAATTGTGGGATGTCATAAGGAAGGTTTGCCCCAATATACCCAAACTCTGAATGTCAAAATGCATGAATATAATTGCTGTTTGTGTGTGTGATGTGGATTTAATAACCTTTCTCTCTGACTTTACTCAAAAAAATTGTATACTATTTATTTAATATAAACCTTTAGTTGATAAAGATTATGAAATTAGTAAAGGGATGATGACCGATCCAACAAATAACACTTGATTATGTTTGTTTGCAGAAAACCGACACCGAACCGCAAAAAACCGACTAAAAACCGAGTCGACTTTGAACCGAACCGATTGGTTTCGGGTCAGGTCGGTTTGGACAAACCAAAAACCGAGGCATGTCGTTTCGGTTTCGGTTTGGGTCTAAACCGACCCAAACCGAACCGCTCACACCCCTAAATCTACTCCTTTGGGCTCTATTGAAACTTTGAATTTCTGGAGTGACGAGGAACTTGCTTGAGTAATCTTCACAGGGATGCAGACATTCGAATAGGGCTAGGATTTATGTGTTTTATTTTAAGCACACATTTCTATTTATAGTTACCCATATTCGAGAATGTGGAGAGGCGCGTACCTGTCGTGATTAACACGAGTAGATCAACGACTGAGATTAATCCCGGAAGATAGCCGTAATCAGAACTGTCTGAGTACATTCGTTGAGTGAACTCGGCGTACTCGATGCACTCGATGTCTGAAGTTGTCTCAACGCACTCGACGCTTGGACAGTTAGTCTCAGCACACTCGACGCCTGGACACTTAGTCGTAGCACACTCGACGCTTGGACAGTTGGTCCATATCTTGCTTGATAACCTGCAAAGGTCAATCTTGCCTAGAGCACACATGCATGTTGTAAGAGTATTAGCGGTGAACAACTAAGTTACAGAAGAAGGGCCGAGAGGTGGCCGGGAAGGAGGAAGAAGTTGGGTAAGGAGGAGATGAACTGCATAATTCTTATTTCTTAAAAAACAAATTACAGTCAATGTGCTCTTATTTATAGCTATTACAATAATAAAACTCCTAATACTATCCCAACGACTGTGAAGATTAAGTTGCGCCAGGTTCTCTATGCCACGTGGCGGCCTGATTCCATCCCTGATATTTATCTTGAATCTGAGCCGTTGTATTAACAAAAGATTCCACTGCTTCGCCGAAGGACTTTAAGCTTTGTCACCTTTAGTTGGGAATGCCCAGTTCTGATCTGTGCCGTCTGATGCACCGGTAAGTTTAAAGTGTTGTTACAATTACCTCCCCCTTATAAAATAACACTGTCCTCAACGTTATCTTTACTTGCCTCTTCCTGCCTCCAACCCTAACTATAGCGGCGGAACAGTGCCCTCTTCGGCGATGAATCTCCCTGGTTTGCTAATGGAAGACGACAGAAAATGATGCTGATAAGAGCAGTTTGATCGGTAGAACTTTGGCTAGAAAGGAGAGCTGAATCTGCTGCTCTTAGTGTGGTGAGGTAAGATTCCGCTGTAGATGTTGCTCGATTCGTTTTTTTTTGTTTTGGGTTTTAATCTTTTCTGGGAGATAATCCCTCCTGCTCCACTGGGTGTTTCCCGTTTGAGCTGGTAGTTTTTTTCCTCGTGCTACGCTTCCCTTTGTTCTTCCATGTTATTACTTCTCCTTGTCCGATCTGTTTGGAGAGGTGTTCAAAATCTTTTAAGTTTGCATAGTCTTTCCAAGTGCTGTCTTCTGGTGGAAGTCCTTCCCACTGCACTATGGCCTTCTTAATGTTGCGGCCCTGCTGTACAATATGTCGGGTAGATACGATAGCTAGAGGCCGATGAAGCGGGTTGTTTCTCCAGTGCATCTCTGGAAGGATAACCGGCTGAGGTATTGGTTCTCCTATGAAAGGCTTAAGCAAGGAGATTTGGAAAACTGGATGTATTTTTGATTCCGGAGGGAGGTCAAGTCGGTAAGCGACTTTTCCAATGACTTCCAGTACTTGATAGGGGCCATAGTATTTCAGCCCTAATTTTTTGTTATAAGATCGGCCCAAAGAAAGCTGTCTGTAAGGATGCAACTTGAGTAGTACCCACTGCCCTGGTTGTAGGTGTAGCTCCTTTCTTTTTTTGTCGGCGTTGGTCTTCATTCGCTGCTGAGATTTTTGCAAATTCTCTTTTAGTTGATGTAGTAACTTTTCGCGCTTGTTCAACGTTGCCGCTACCGCCTCATTTGTGGTGCTTCCCGGGCTGTAGGACAATAAACCAGGAGGGGTTCGACCGAACATGACCTCATATGGGGTCATTCCGGTCGCAGAGTTAAATGTTGTATTTATATAATATTCAGCATAGCTTAGATATGTTGTCCATTTCTTATAATTATGTTGGCAGAATAGGCGTATATATTGTTCAAGTGATCTATTGATACGTTCAGTTAATCCGTCCGTCTGCGGATGATAAGCTGAACTGTATTTCAGTAGTGTTCCCTGGAGCTTAAATAACTCCGTCCAGAAATTACTGACGAAAACTGTATCTCGATCAGTAATTATGGATTCAGGAATACCGTGTAACTTACCTACTGTTTCCCAAAATAAATTGGCTACAGTAGGTGCTGCTATTGTTTTGAGAGGTGCAAAGTGAACAGCCTTAGATAATCTATCTACTACGACCATAATAATCGTGTGAGAGTTCGAATTTGGTAATTTTGTTATAAAATCCATTGTAAGATCGGCCCATAGTTTGCTTGGTGTTTCGAGTGGTTGTAGTAGGCCATATGGTAGATGATTGCTTGGCTTGGCTTTCTGGTACATTACGCATTTTTTAACGTACTCTTCTATATCTTTTTGCATGTTTGGCCAGTAAAACTGTTGTTGTAATCGAAATGTTGTGCCCTTGACGCCAGAATGGCCACCCCACCGGCTGTCATGTGCTTCCTTAAGTAATATGCTATGTAAATTCGAGTTTTTTGGAATGAAATTTATGCTTGTGGTAAATATATGGTCCTTTCATGGACCAGGAAGGCTCTAATTGTGGTGCAGTTGTTATCTTCTGGGTGATTTGTTGTGAAAATATATCCGTGAGATAATCTTGCTCCAGTCCACTCAAAAGAGGAGAGACTGGAGTGGATAATATGGCTAGGTTCATTAAGGGTGGCTGTTCTGGTGTTAAATCTACCCTAGAGAGGGTATCAGCGACAATATTATTCTGGCCTGTTTTATATTTAATCGTGTAGTCATATCCTAGTAATTTTGAAAAAATTTTATGTTGTTCTGGGGTATGTAGATCTTGGGTTAAAAGATGATGTAGGCTTTGATGATCTGTGTGTATTATGAATCTATGACCTAGGAGATATTGGCGCCATTTCTCCACTGCCGAAATAATTGCATACATTTCCCTTACGTAGGGTTGATTTAGGTTGCATTTGTGGTGATAGTTTCTTACTATAATAAGCTATTGGTCGCTTAAGTTGGGTTAAAACTGCTCCAATTCCCTTCCCAGAGGCATCGGTCTCTATTTCAAAGGGTATTTCAAAATTAGGCAGGGTTAATACTGGTGGATTGCTTAAATTTGTTTTTAAAAGATCAAATGCTGTTTGAGTTAATGTGGTCGATAAGAACGGGGTTTGTTTCAGCAGATCTGTCAAAGGATAGACAATGGTAGCATGTCCTTTGATGAATTTACGGTAATATCCCGTTAATCCCAGGAATGCTCGAATATCTTTCTGTGTTTTTGGTATAGGAAAATTTTGAATGGCCGCAAGATTTGGTTTTGTTGGGCCTACTTGTCCCTGTGTGATTTGATGGCCCAAGAAATCATTGGTGGTGGTTAAGAAGGAGCATTTACTATGTTTAACATATAAATTATTTTGGCTTAAAACTTCCAATGCCTTACTGAGATGTGAGTGGTGGTCCTCCTGAGAAGCGCTATATATTAGAATATCATCAAAAAAAACTACTATGAATTTCCTTAAAAAGGGTAGAAAAATGTCGTTTATTAATGATTGAAATGTAGATGGTGCATTAGACAGTCCAAAAGGTAAGACAGTGAATTCGTAATGCCCTTGATGGATTCTAAAAGCTGTCTTGTGTATATCTTCCTCCACCATTCTTATTTGGTGGTACCCTGAGCGCAGGTCTAACTTTGAAAAAAACGAGCTCTATGTAGTTCGTCTGATAATTCATCGATTGTGGGTATTGGAAATCTGTCTTTTATTGTAATCTTATTTAACGCTCTGTAATCAACACAGAATCTCCACGTTCCATCTTTTATTTTCACTAATAGGACCGGGGATGAAATACTAGAAGTGCTTGGTCTTATTTGTTTCTTTTGCAACATTTCAATTATTAATCGTTCTATCTCATTCTTTTGGTAATATGGGAATCGGTAAGCTTTGAGGTTAGGTGCCTGTGCACCCCGTTCTAAATTAATATGGTGATCAATGGCTCGTTTCGGAGGTAACGAGAGGGGTTCCTGGAATAGGTGGTTCAGTGGTTGTACTTTTGTAGGATTGTTGTAAACTGAGGTGGTAACACTGGTGGTGGCTTGGAATCTGTCTTAGTAGGGAAAATTGTTCCATCTGTAATGAGCTAACATAGTGCTAAAGGTTGTAAGGATATTAAACGTGACAGTTGCGATGATGAAATCTGGCTATCGGGAAGGTTGGTATGTCCCTTCAGTATTATCGGTCCCTGGTTGCTTAAATAGGACATGGTCAAGGTTGAGTAATCGGTGGTTATGGGTCCTAACGGCCGTAACCATCGTACTCCCAGAATAATGTCGGCTCCCGTGATGTCTAGTACATATAATTGAACCTTAAATGGGTTGGCCTGAATGAGCAACTGAATGTCCTTACAAACTCCTTTACACTTAATGGATGTCCCGTTTCCCATTAGGACTGGAAATTCGGGTATGACATGAATTGGGATACCTAAGTATTTCGCCATGCGGGGAGATATGAAATTGTGGGAACTCCCGCTGTCAACTAATATTTCAAGGGGGTTTTGGTTAATGTGTCTTGTGAATCGAATAAAATGTGTAGGGGAAGAGTCTGTTAAACTTTGTATTAGGGCGGTCGATGTTGGGTTTTCGTCTTCAATATCTGAAAGTTGGTCAGTGGTGTCTTGTAGGTCCTCGTCCTCTGTCCCTTGAAAATAGCATAAAACCCCTTTCCCTCTGCATTTGTATCCCTGATGATATTTCTCGTCACAGTTGTAGCATAGTCCCTTCTCTCGACGGTATTGAAGCTCTTGGGGTGTTAGTTTTTGGGCGTTTATATTGGCAGCCCGTATATCGATATTGGCAACCCAAAAATTAATGAAAAACACACGTAATATGACCGCTAATAGCAGCCCAAAATACGGATTTCACGATTTTTGAAAATAGACATACTATATGACATTTTCAGAAAAAGTGTTCAACATAAAAGTTGTAGATCTCGACGAGATCTACAACATTCATGTTGAACACTTTTTCTAAAAATGTCATATAGTAGGCCTATTTTCAAAAGGCGCGGAACTCGGGCGGAACTTACATAGTTCCGCTCGGGTTCCGCGCCTTTTGAAAATAGACCTCTTATATGACATTTTTAGAAAAAAATGTTTAACATAAAAGTTGTAGATCTCGTCGAGATCTACAACTTTCATGTTGAACACTTTTCCTAAAAATGACTTTTAAAAACCTATTTTTTGGGCTGCCATTAGCCATTGGGCTGCCAATAACGATTTACTTGGCTGCCATTATAATTGGGCTGCCAATATCGATATACGGGTTGCCAATATAAACGCCCTAGTTTTTTAATCAGTTATCTGTTGGGTTGTGTAGTTGTTATTTTGGTAGTATTTGTGGAGTGCCAGTTTATTGGTGGTTTAGCGGGATATTCATTGGGTGGTTTGTATGTTTGAGTATTTGGTTTATAATATTTAGTGTGTTGGGCTTCAAACATTCTTGCCATTGTGAAAGCTCGCTCGAGTTCTGTTGGTTCGTGGATCATAACCTGACTTTGGATATACAGTTGTAGTCCTGATATAAACATATTAGTGACAAATTGTGGGTCTAATCCCGTGACTTTGTTTTTTAATTCTTCAAATTCTTTTTTGTAGTTTAAAACCGAGGATGTTTGAGTTAGTTTGGTCAAGGCGCCCTGATGATTTTCGTCTGGGCTAGCGCCAAATCTTTGCATTATTGCCTTAACAAAGAAGTCAAAAGTTAGTGCAGGGTTGTCAGAAAGTATTGCTTGGTACCATCGTGAGGCTTGTTTGTCTAGGTGTAATGCGGCGTAGAGTAAATATTCGTGTGGTTCTACGGTGTTATATTGAAAATTTTTTTGAGGTCGTAGAGCCAATCTGTTGGGTCTCCCACAAAAAATCGTGGACAAGAAATTGGTATTAATTTAGGTTGAGCAGAAACAACCTGGATTGGGACCTCTGGGGAAGGAGAAACGCCCAGAATTCCGGCTGATGATTGTCCCGTACAGTTCTCCTGTTGCTTTTGTTGGCGCGCATTTTGTAAGTCCAAAGATCGCTGAATGGACTCCATATATGTGCGCATTTCCTGGCGCAATTCCTCCTGACGTTCTTCCGCATGATCCTTGGAAGCCAAGAACTGTTGTGTGAGAATCTTGGTTTGTGATTGCATCTCGTTGCGTAAAGAATCAATTTGTTCCTGTCTTGTGCGTTGCTCTTCTTGTAGTGCCTGGGTAATCTCCACGGGTAGTTGGTCGGTGGAGTGTGATCTTGTTCCGCCTGGCATGGTAGAAGTTCGGACGAGAGCACCAAATGTAAGAGTATTAGCGGTGAACAACTAAGTTACAGAAGAAGGGCCGAGAGGTGGCCGGGAAGGAGGAAGAAGAAGTTGGGTAAGGAGGAGATGAACTGCATAATTCTTATTTCTTAAAAAACAAATTACAGTCAATGTGCTCTTATTTATAACTATTACAATAATAAAACTCCTAATACTATCCCAACAACTATGAAGATTAAGTTGCGCCAGGTTCTCTATGCCATGTGGCGGCCTGATTCCATCCCTGATATTTATCTTAAATCTGAGCCGTTGTATTAACAAAAGATTCCACTGCTTCGCCGAAGGACTTTAAGCTTTGTCACCTTTAGTTGGGAATGCCCAGTTCTGATCTGTGCCGTCTGATGCACCGGCAAGTTTAAAGTGTTGTTACACATGTAAAGTCAATGAAGCTACACTAAGTTTAACATACCTCACTCAAATTTGAAGGTGTTGAACTTGGCTTCATCTAGTGGCTTAGTGAAAATATCAGTCACTTGTTTGTCTGTGGGGACAAACTCAAAACTGTTGTCTTCCCTTTCTACATGCTCTCTAATGAAATAATATCTAATCTCTAGTGCTTAGTCCTGCTATGAGACACAGGATTCCTAGCAATAGAGATTGCACTAGAAGAATCAAAAAACATGAAAGTTTTACTTAGCTGGAGATTGTAGTCTTGGAGTTGATGTTGAATCCATAGTAGCTGTACACAACTTCTAGCTAAAATATATTCTGATTCTGCTGTGGAGATGACAACAGTTGTCTGCTTCTTGCTGCTCCAAGATATCAGTCTTCTCCCTAGAAATTGACATGTACCAGATGTGCTTTTCCTGTCTTCTCTACAACCTACAAAATCTGCATCTGAATACCCAAATAGTTCAAAATCATTATTCCTTGTGTACCATAGATCAAGATCAGGTGTGCCCTTGAGATATCTCAGAATCTTTTTTGCAACAGAATAATGACTCTTTAGGGCTAGCCTGGTACCTAGCACAAACACATGTAACATACATGATGTCTGACCTACTAGCAGTCAGATAGAGGAGGGAGCCAATTCTGCCTTTATTCAAGGTTTCATCAACAAGTTTCCTAGTCTCATCCTTGTCTATTGACACACTTGACCCCATAAGAGTTTTCATTATAGAGACACTCTCCATTCCAAATTTCTTGATTAGCTCCTTGGTGAACTTGGACTGAGAGATGAGTAAACCATCCTCTAATTGTCTAACTTGGAGGCCTAAGAAGTACTTGAATTCACCCATACTGCTCATCTCAAACTACCCTTGCATAAGTTTAACAAACTTCGTGCAGAGGCTATTATTACTAGACCCCAAAATTATATCATCTACATAAATTTGGACTAGAATGATCTTACTTTTGACTTCCCTAAGGAAATAATATCTTGTCTATCTTTCCCTTTGAGAATTTGTTCTCAATGAGAAAGCTAGACAGAGTTTCATACCATGCCCTAGGGGCTTGTTTCAACCCATACAAAACTTTTCTTAGCTTAAACAAATAATCAAGAAAGTTAGAATTAACAAAACCTGAGGGTTGCTCAACATAGACCTTCTCTTTTAGGTCACCATTTAGGAAAGCTGACTTAAATCCTTTATGTGCCGCATATGCAAGGAATAGTCTTTTTGCCTTCAGTCTAGCAACTAGTGCAAAGGTTTGATCAAAGTCACTTCCTTTCTCTTGTCTGTATCCCTTGACAACCAGTCTAGCTTTATTTTTGATGATAACACCATTCTCATCAAGTTTATTCATATAAATCACTTGATTCCAATGATGTTATGTCCATGTGGGCTGAGAACCAACTTTCAGACCTTACATCTCTTAAACTGATTCAGTTTTTCTTGCATAGCCACAATCCAAAAAGCATTTATGTTGACATCTTTAAACTTCTTTGGTTCAACTTGAGATAAAAAGCTTGAATATGTAGCAATGTTTAGGTTTTTGCTCCTTGTTGTAACACCTTGGTTTGCATATCCTATGATTTGATCTCTGGAATGATCTCTCAAGTGCCTGATAGCTGCTGACATTCTATCTTCAACAACTTGAACTTCAATTGCTGGATCCTGCTGGTCTTCACCTATGTCCTATACATTTGGACCTTCTTCAGGAATAAACACACCATTATCTTCCTCTTGGACAGAGGGAGGAGTGTCATAGATGGTCAGCTTGTCCATCTTCAATTCTACACCTGCAGATATAGAGGAGCTATACAACTCACTTTAATCATAGAAGACTCATCAAGCGCAATATTGACAGACTCTTCTACAACTTAGTTATTCAAGTTATAGACTCTATAGGCTTTGCTGTGGTTGTTGTACCTAACAAAAATTTTCTCATAGGATTTGACAGCAAACTTAGTCAAGTAGGACTTCCCATTATTGAGCACCAAACACTTACTTCCAAAGATCCTGAGATAAACAAGATTTGATTTTCTGCCATTCATAATCTCATAGGGAGTCTTCTTGTGATACTTGTTGATAGATGCTCTATTTAGGACATGACAAACAGTGTTTACTGCCTCAGCCCAGAAGTATTCTGGGAGAGAAGTGTCACTGAGTAATGTCCTTCCAGCTTCTATGAGAGTTCCGTTTTTCCTCTTAGTAATCCCATTTTGATGGGGTATTCTTGGAGAAGAAAACTCCTGAAGAATACCTTGCTCTCCGCAGAACTTTGTCATGCCTTCAGATTGAAATTCAGTACCATGGTCACTTTTGATTTTGACCACAGAGCTGTCCTTTTCATTCTGAACTTGCCTAACAAACTTCATAAAGATGTCAAAGGTTTCAGACTTTTTCTTTAGAAAGAAAACCCAAGTAAATCTGGAATAGTCACCAACTATCACAAGTGTGTGGACTTTCCTACCTAAACGAACTGACATATGACCAAACAAGTCCACATGCAAGAGGTATTAACACCTCTTAGAATCCTTTGCCCCAATGCTCTTAAAGGAGGCCTTTGTCTATTTGCCCTTTTGGCATGCAAAACAAATTGACTCTTTGTGCATCTCAGATTGGGTCCATTTCTGACTGGCCCTTCATTGAAGAGCTTGCTGATTGCCTTGTAATTCAAGTGAGCAAGCCTCTTGTGCTATTGCACACAATAAGAGACTTTCTCATTTGCAACAAGATATACTAGTGAGTCTGTACTTAAACATAAGAAATTTAAACAATAAATATTCCCACTCCTAGTGCCTGTCAAATTGACCTCTTAGTCACTTGATCTTTTGATCAGACACTCATCTTTGTGGAAGACAATGATATAGCTAATATTACATAGCTGACTTATGCTAATCAGATTGTGTTGCCATCCTTCCATATAAGCTACCTTTGTAATGAAGACTATAACATTGATTATCATACCATAGCCTTTGGTAAATCCTCTGTCTGAACCTTCAAAGATGACTTTAGATTCATTTCTCACTGGAGTATAATCCTTAAGATGGCTCCTTGTTTCAGTCATATGTCTGGAACATCCACTGTCCAAGTACCATATTGGCATTGTATGCGTACTTAGACTATCCTTCAATCACAGATTAGTTCACCTTAGGAACCTAAAAGGGTTTGGGTCCTTGGTTCATGTGAGCCTGAGAATGACTATGTCTAACTACAGCATCCCTGACAGGAAGACTCACCTTTGCCCTTGACACACTTGGGTTATGCCAACAGTTTATGACAAAGTGACCCACTTTGATACAACACCAACACTCATGAATATTATATAACCTTTTCTGAGCAGCCTTTGGAGTAAGCAAGCTATCAGTTTTTGTCTGTTCAGTGGGGAGAGCAACAACCTTTTTTCTGTTTCTTTCAGCAAGAATTTGACTGAAGGTGAGTCTGCCAGTAGATGTATTTGATTTATTCTGAGTTACACCAACAAATGTCTTCTTTGTAGTTGACATGATGTTGATGGCATCAGAAACAACTAAGTGAGGCTTACTGACTGACTTACCCTTAGTCAAGGTTTTTGCTGAAGGAACTCTAGAATAGACCACCGCCTTATCCTTGAGAGTGAGGGCTGGAGCACTAAACGTCCATAATGGGCGATTTGGATTTCCTCATGGGGAGCCTTCAGTGTACTTAATCTCACGCCCTTTCTTTTTCCATTGTAAGATACACTTGTATTCTTACAAAAATAGTTTCCATTCTTCCAGTGACCATACATACTGTCATGATCATACCTGTTAGAATGGAGGATTACCTTCTGAAAGGTGGTCTGAGGCACAACATGAGCCTTGCCTTTCCCTTTGGAATGGACAGCTCTAGTATTCCATTTGAACTCCAAACCTCTCTTATCTTTTTGAGAGATGAAGGGGTCAATCAGTGGTAAAATTGTTTTGGGCTTAAAAAATTCAGCCGCAAGCTTCCTCTCCTTAATGAGCTTCTCTTCAAGAACAATGATGATCTTGTTCTTCTGGCTAATGGTGTCAATTTCGATAACTGAGATTTTCTTTAGCTGACTGACTTCCCTCCTCATCTGAACTAGCAAAGGTGCTGACTCAAACTGCAGGGAAGCAGCTTGCTGAAGAGAGGCAATTTCCTCAGCTTGTCTCTTGACAAGCTTTTTTGCTCTTCTTCAGAGCCTCCGGTATAACACCATACTTGTCAATCAATTGATTGACATTATCATCAGATTATGATCCATCATCCTCACTGGAGGAAGTGGATGTTTCAGATTCTGAGCCAGTCTCATAGATAGAGGGAGAGTTAGGGAGAGAGTGTACCTCATCAGGAACAGAATTGTCCTGGTTGTATTCAGTTAGGGCCATTAGGCTGAACTCATCATCCTCTTCAAAGTCACTGTTAACAAAGAACAGTGAAGCTCTTATGTCAGTTGAGATAGCTGGATGATCAGCTTCTACTTCAATAGACATGAGACCAATGTAGGGCTCTTCTTCCTCTGATTCTGAAGACTCAGTATCACTGTTTGACAGACTGATTTTCTTCTTGGCCAAGAATCTCTTTTCAGGCTTCTTGTCCTTGTAATGCTTTTTGTCTTCAGACTTCTTGTGTTCCTTCCTTTTGATTGGACAGTCAGCAATGACATGTCCACTTTTGTTGCAACAGTAGCAAACAACATTAGTCTTAATATGTTTGTTCTGCTTAGAGTCATACTGTACAACCTCGGGCTCGCGGGCGAGAGGGCCCAGGCGAGAGGGCCCGGGTAAGGAGAGCCAGGCGAGAGGGCCCGGGTAAGGAGAGCCAGGCGAGAGGGCTCGGGTAAGGAGAGCCATGCGAGAGGGCCCGGGTAAGGAGAGCCAGACGAGAGGGCCCAGGTAAGGAGAGCCAGGCGAGAGGTGTTATGCGAGACGGCCCAAGTGTCATGTGGCAGGAGATTGGCGAGTGAGTGCCGAGAGGGGAGGCTTTCCCGACGAGTGGCCAGTTCGCCACGCGAGAGGACTCCAGGGGTGGAGCTCTCGCCAAAAGGCGGTCCTCTCGTCAGGCGAGAGGACCCTATAGGGGAGTTCTCGCCAGGTGCCATTTTGGTTCAAGGCCGGTTCAGATAGGGCCGGGCCCACCCTTTTGGGCCCCAGGGGTGTTCTACTCTTTTACCCCGGGTGGTCTGCATTTAGCCCTTTAGAACAGCGGAGTTTGGCTATTGACAGGCCTAGCCAAGGGTATTCTAGTAATTTCAGGACGGTTTAAGTGGGTTATTTGCAGTCCCAGTTCAGAAGCCTATAAATAGACCGGTAAGGTGCCTTAGAAGGGCAAGCCTTCTCGACTCTTTTCACTTCTTCTAAGGCACCTAGCTCAGCATATGTTAGGGAGGGGGAGAGCTTTAGCCTCTTCCGGGTACGAGGTGGGACCTCCTCGCTGAAGCCTCCGGTCTAGTTCTTGGCCCTGAGTGTAATCCTAAGGGAGTAAGCGTGAGCTGCCTCTTTAGTTCCAAGCTTTAGGAGGAATCGACCTTGTTGGTTCCAACATTTTTGGTGCGGTGAGCGCGGAAAAGCAGCTTGTGCGGAAGAACGTAGGGTTACCTCATGGCGGGGGATATAGGAGGAGAAGATGAGGGGTCCCCAAGCCAGGGGGGGTACGTCGGGAGGGCAGAGTTCATGATATCCATCGGCGGGATCATGGACATGCTGAAGCAGATCGCACAGGGAGGGGAGTGCGAGACCCCCCCGCCCCAGGTGCCGGGCCTCGCGCTCCGCGAGGGGGCCGACCCAGCAAGGGTAGGCGAGGATGCACCCGGGAGGCGACCGGGAAAGGAAGTGGCGGCAAAAGGGAGTCGGCGAGAGGTAGAAGGGAGTTTTTCCCCGGCCCGGCGAGTGCCGTCTCGCCCGCGGGGCTAGTCGCGCGAGTGGATATGGCGAGACCACCAGCGAGAGGGTCCCCTTTTTGCGAGTTGGTCCTCTCGGCACCCGTTCCGGAGGGGTTTCGCGAGCCAGAGATGACCTACTATGTGGGGAAGGATGATCCCCTCCAACATCTGCAATGGTTTGAAGATGCGGTCTCCATCAGACCAATGACAGACGCCTTCAAGTGCCGCCTCTTCGCCATCACTTTGAAGGACAAGGCCAGGGACTGGTTCCATCAGCTCCCGGCAGGATCAATTTATTGCTTCGAAGACCTGAGCAGAAGCTTCCAGTTGCGCTTCTCGACCTCTAAGAAGAGGAAGAAGAATCCGGAGTCTATCTTTTTGATCAAGCAGAAGGCGGACGAGTCCTTGGCTCAGTACGTGGATCGCTTCCAGGAGGAGATTCTGGACATCCAGGAGGTGCCTGGTTTTGCCCTCCAGATGGCCTTCACCGTGGGGTTGAGGGAAGGCTTCTTCAAGATGAGCCTAACCCGGAAGGCACCGTTGTCCTTTGAGGGGTTGATGGAAAAGGCAACGAAGGAGATAGCCATGGAGGCATCGAACCCGACATTTGCTAAGAAGTTGGCAAGGTTGACGGAGGTGGAGCAGAGAGAGCCAGGAGGAACGAGGCAGCAAGAGGGAAGGAGAAGGGAGGAGCCAAGGGGGCCCGCGCACCCAGAGTTGGGCTGGCGGCAACCGGGGGGTCCAGTTCCGGGACCAGGAAGAGGTCCTCATCAGGGGGGAAGAAACTATTATCCGGGACCAGGGAGGTTTCATCCGCTAGGGTGGGGGCATGGTCCGAGGCCACTCCCACCCCCGCCTCAGCAAGCTATGGCCATTGGCCGAGGGAGATGAAGAGGGAGAGAACGTGGGAGAGCAGGAGTGGGGAGGAGGAGGAACCCCCAAGAAGGGAGATGTGGGGGAGGAGTTTTGCCATACTGTGACTTCCATGAGGAGGAGGGTCATGCGACGACCACTTGTCCGGAGTTCTTAGAGTTGAAGAGGGGGAAAGGGGGAGAAGACCAGCAGCTACCGGTCCGGATAGTGGAGATGCCAGGAGCCGCGGAGGAGGATCGATGCGTGGATCGGTCGGACACGGGAGATCGAGGAGGGATCAGGGTGATTCATGGAGGGGTGGGGATCGAGGCCACCCGGAAGGCCAGTCTTCATACCATGTACCAGCGGAGCGTTGCCTCGACGTCGCAAGCCCCGCCCCCAGACGAGAAGATCACCTTTTCCAGAAGGGACCTACCTGATCATGAGGACCCTTTCTGCGATGCGTTGGTGATCAGGACCTCCATTGAGAACTTCACGGTGTCCCGGATCTTGGTGGACAACGGGAGTTCCGTCAATGTAATCTTTAAGAAGGCATTTAACGAGATGAGGGTGGAGGCCCGAAGGGTGTTGACGGCGGATGGGCCATTGTTTGGTTTCTCGGGAGAGAGGAAGGAGGTCGAAGGAGGAGTAGGACTCCAGGTGACTTTAGGGGGGCTGTCCAGGAACTGCCGTTTTGTGATAGTGGATGCCCCCAGCAGCTATAATGCGATTTTTGGGCGCCCTTTAATCAGCGCCTTTAGGTGTGTACCATCCTCATTCCATCAGTGCTTGAGCTCAATTCGGGAGGAACCAAGATCAGGGTAAGGGGGGATCCAATGGCGGCTCGGGAGTGCTACGTGACGACGATCAACACCATCTCATGGAGGGGTGACGCAGAGGAGCTAGAGAAAAGGATGGAACGAGAAGAGTTGGAGAGAGAGGAAGCAGGAGTGGAGAGAGGCAGTGCGGTGGAGCCAGCGATGGCAGGAGAGCAAGTGGCTGGAGGAGAGGAGTTGGAGAGAGAGGAAGCAGGAGTGGAGAGAGGCAGTGCGGTGGAGCCAGCGATGGCAGGAGAGCAAGTGGTTGGAGGAGAGAAGGTTGAGAGAGAGGAAGCAGGAGTGGAGAGAGGCAGTGCGGTGGAGCCAGTGATGGCAGGAGAGCAAGTGGCTGGAGGAGAGGAGTTGGAGAGAGAGGAAGCAGGAGTGGAGAGAGACAGTGCGGTGGAGCCAGCGATGGCAGGAGAGCAAGTGGCTGGAGGAGAGGAGTTGGAGAGAGAGGAAGCAGGAGTGGAGAGAGGCAGTGCGGTGGAGCCAGCAATGGCGGGAGAGCAAGTGGCTGGAGGAGAGGAGCTGGAGAGAGAGGAAGCAGGGGTGGAGGGAAGCCTTGCAGTGGAGTCGAAGATGGCTGGGGAGAAGGAGCGTAGGGGGAATGGAGGAGGTGTTGGGGGGAAGAAGAGAAAAAGGGCATCATCAGAGGGGAGCCTGGGAGAAGAGAGAGGAAGGACCCAGGAGAGGGTGGCGGCAGTGGAAGGCTTGGGAGTAAAGGAGTACGGGTCAAAGGAGCTGGAGGAGGACTTGAAGGAGCCAGAGGAAGAAGAACCTTCGAGGTTGAGGGCGGCCGTGGAAGTTCTAGAGATGGAGATCCTCACAAAAGACGGAAGAAAGGAAAAGATCAAGATCAGCGGAGAACTCACTCCCCAGGACCAGGAGGAGATCCGGAGGTGCGTGCAAGAGGACATCGATGTCTTCGCCTGGAGCGCAGCTGACATGCCGGGGGTCGACGCGGACGTGGCATGCCACCGTCTCAACCTCGACCCCAAGGTCCGCCCCATCCAACAGAAGAAGAGGGCCATCGCCTCCAAGATGGCCAGACCTATCAGAGAAGAGGTGGAGAAGCTGCTCCAGGCAGGATTCATATCTGCCAACAGGTATCCGGGGTGGGTGAGCAACGTTGTAATGGTAAAAAAGGGGGAGGGGAAATGGAGAATGTGTATTGATTTCTCTCTTTTGAATAAAGCCTGCCCGAAGGATTGTTACCCTCTGCCTCGAATCGACGCACTGGTTGACTCAGCCGTCGGGTTTTCACTAATGAGTTTTTTAGATGCCTTTTCAGGGTACCACCAGATACGCATGCATCCCCCGGACGTCAAGGACGTCACCTTCGTCACGGAGGATGGGTGATTTAGTTATAACATGATGCCCTTCGGGCTAAAAAACGCGGGAGCAACCTATCAAAGGATGATGGACCGGATATTCCGGGAGCAGAAGGGGCGGAACCTCGAGGTCTATGTGGATGATTTGATGGTCAAGAGTCGGGACCTCGAGTCCCATGTCTTGGACCTGCAGGAAACTTTTACAACTGTAAGGAATTATAAGATGAGACTTAACCCCCTGAAATGTGTATTCGGGGCCAGCAGGGGGAAGTTTTTGGGACATCTCCTTACCCCTGCGGGGGTGGAGCCCAATCCAGACAAGGTAAAGACGATCCTAGAGCTAGGATCTCCTAAGAATGTCAAGGAGGTCCAGCGTCTCACTGGCAAGTTGGCAGGGTTGAGCAGGTTCCTCTCTAGGGCAGGAGAGAGGTGCTCCTCTTTCTTTCGAACTCTAAGGGGAGGAAGGGAGTTTGAGTGGACCTCAGAATGCGAAAGGGCCTTTGCGGCTCTAAAGCATCAGCTCACCCAAACGCCACTACTTCAAGGGCCGAGGGAAGGGGAGAGTTTGTTCCTCTATTTGGGGTAGAGACGGGGGCGGTTAGCTCGGTTCTCGTCCGAGAGGAAGGGAAGAAGCAGTTCCCCATTTATTACGTGAGCAGGGTCCTCAAAAAGGCAGAGCTGAAGTACCCCTTCTTGGAAAAACTGGCCTTCGCTCTCATCGTGTCGGCCCCGAAGCTTAGGCCATACTTCCAAGCCCATGCAATTCAGGTCGTGACGGACCACCCTCTTCGTTGCATCCTCGAGGGGGTCGAGCACTCGGGAAGATTTGCCAAGTGGTCGATAGAGCTCAGCGAATTCGACCTCTCCTACGTCCCTCGAGAGGCCATTAAGGCGCAGGTGGTGGCGGATTTCTTGGCTGATTATGTGGTAGAGGCCGAGGAGATGGAGGTATCACCCGTTGTGGCTTGGGAGATGCTGGTAGATGGGGCCTCCTGTAAGAATTCTTTCGGGGGAGGGGTCATCTTGACAAGTCCCGAGGGGACTAGGATCGAGCAAGCCTTGAAGATAAACTTCACCCTCACAAACAATCAAGCCGAGTACGAAGCAATCATCGCCGGGCTTTGGCTGGCTAGGGAGTTAGGCATACAGGATATCAGAGTCTTCACGGACTCCTTGGTGGTGGCAAGGCACATCAACGGAGAATTCGAGGTGAGGGAACCGACTCTCCAGTTGTACCTGGTAAAGATAAAGGGTATCGTTGGGCAGTTTCATAGCTTCTCCATCCAGCACGTTCCTAGGGAAGAGAGTGCTAAGGCAGACCTGCTCGCGAAGCATGGCCCTCAGGCCGGGGGGACTATGACCGAACTCTTCAGGCCTTCCATAGAAGAGGGGGAGATAATGGAGGTCGACCAGGAGGTGTCTTGGATGGATCCTTTTGTGATCTTCTTGGCGTCGGGACGTCTACCCGAGGGGGATCTCGAGAGGAAGCGGATTAGGTACAAGTCGGCTTATTACTTGTTGAAGGAATGGGTACTGTACCGAAAAACATTGTCTTGATTGCTAGCCCGGTGTGTGTCCGAGAAGGAAGCATCAAGGGTACTGGAGGAGGTTCATTTGGGGGAATGCGGAAGCCACTCAGGGAGTCGGACCTTGGAAGGGAGGGTACTAAGGCAAGGCTATTTCTGGCCCACCCTACGGAAAGATGCGGAGGAGCTCGCCAAGAGATGTAGAAAGTGCTAGGAGTTTTCTCCCTTGCAGCTCCTCCCAGTACAGAGGCTGCGAACGATCACCTCTCCATGACCCTTTGCCATATGGGGACTGGATCTGGTGGGACCATTTCCTCAAGCCAGCGGTCAGAGGAGGTTCCTACTGGTCTTGGTGGATTATTTTTCAAAATGGTTGGAGGTGAAGGCTCTGGCAAAGGTGACATCACAAGTGGTCAATAACTTTGTGTGGGGAGAGATCGTTTGTCGGCACGGGCTCCATTTGGCCATCGTCACTTACAACGGGCCACAATTTGCCAGCAAGGAGTTTGTGGATTTTTGTGTGCATCTTGGCATAGACCTTCGGTTCGCTTCGATTCACCACCCTCGAAGCAACGGTCAGGTAGAAGCGGCAAATAAGATCATAGTGAATCTCTTAAAGAAGAAAGTGGAGAGCTTGAGGGGGAGCTGGGTGGAACAACTCCCCTCCGTCTTGTGGGCTCTGCGAACTACACTGAATACGGCCACGGGAGAGACGCCTTTCAGACTCTCCCATGGCTCGGAGGCCGTCATACCCATAGAATTTGAGATTGAATCTCCCAGGGTAACAACAGCAAGGGAAGGGGATGAAAGGTGGCAGGTGGATAATGGAGAGGAGCAGAGGCTTTCACTCGACCTTGTGGAGGAACTCAGGGAGCTAGCATCAATCCGGCAGGAGGAGGTCAAGCGTCGGATGTCCCGGTACTTTGATAAGCACATCAGGATCAAGCAATTTCAGAAGGGAGACTTTGTCCTCAAGAAGGTGGATGCCGCGGGCAGGGGGGCCTCGGTAGGGAAGCTCAATCCTAATTGGGAGGGTCCCTTCATCATAAAAGAAGTCTTGAAGTCAGGGGGGTATCACCTCCAAGATGTGGACGGGGTACCCCTAGATCGCACCCGCAGCGGTGACGATCTGAAGCGTTTCTATTCATAATGATAATTTTCTTCTGAATTTATTTGAGTATGATTTTTAATAATCTTCCTTTTTGAGGGCATGCCATGATTTCCTAGCACAATGCATCTCAGGGCGTCCTTCTTAAAAACGGGGTTACCGTGGAGAAAGAGGAGAGGGGACCCCGAGCAGACTCGCTGACCAGACTCTCATCAAGCTGGCAGGGCTGTAGGCTCACTCGGTGGTCGGAGGAGAAGGAGGAGAGGGGACCCCGGACTGACCAGGCTCTCATCAAGCTGGCAGGGCTGTAGGCTCACTCGGTGGTCGGAGGAGAAAGAGGAGAGGGGACCCCGAGCAGACCCGCTGACCAGGCTCTCATCAAGCTGGCAGGGCTGTAGGCTCACTCGGTGGTCGGAGGAGAAAGAGGAGAGGGGACCCCGAGCAGACCCGCTGACCAGGCTCTCATCAAGCTGGCAGGGCTGTAGGCTCACTCGGTGGTCGGAGGAGAAAGAGGAGAGGGGACCCGAGCAGACCCGCTGCAGCTCTCATCAAGCCCTGTAGGCTGCAGACCCGCTGACCAGGCTCTCATCAAGCTGGCAGGGCTGTAGGCTCACTCGGTGGTCGGAGGAGAAAGAGGAGAGGGGACCCCGAGCAGACCCGCTGATCAGGCTCTCATCAAGCCAGGGCTGTAGGCTCACTCGGTGGTCGGAGGAGAAAGAGGAGAGGGGACCCCGAGCAGACCCGCCAGGCTCTCATCAAGCTGGCAGGGCTGTAGGCTCACTCGGTGGTCGGAGGAGAAAGAGGAGAGGGGACCCCGAGCAGACCCGCTGACCAGGCTCTCATCAAGCTGGCAGGGCTGTAGGCTCACTCGGTGGTCGGAGGAGAAAGAGGAGAGGGGACCCCGAGCAGACCCGCTGACCAGGCTCTCATCAAGCTGGCAGGGCTGTAGGCTCACTCGGTGGTCGGAGGAGAAAGAGGAGAGGGGACCCCGAGCAGACCCGCTGACCAGGCTCTCATCAAGCTGGCAGGGCTGTAGGCTCACTCGGTGGTCGGAGGAGAAAGAGGAGAGGGGACCCCGAGCAGACCCGCTGACCAGGCTCTCATCAAGCTGGCAGGGCTGTAGGCTCACTCGGTGGTCGGAGGAGAAAGAGGAGAGGGGACCCCGAGCAGACCCGCTGACCAGGCTCTCATCAAGCTGGCAGGGCTGTAGGCTCACTCGGTGGTCGGAGGAGAAAGAGGAGAGGGGACCCCGAGCAGACCCGCTGACCAGGCTCTCATCAAGCTGGCAGGGCTGTAGGCTCACTCGGTGGTCGGAGGAGAAAGAGGAGAGGGGACCCCGAGCAGACCCGCTGACCAGGCTCTCATCAAGCTGGCAGGGCTGTAGGCTCACTCGGTGGTCGGAGGAGAAAGAGGAGAGGGGACCCCGAGCAGACCCGCTGACCAGGCTCTCATCAAGCTGGCAGGGCTGTAGGCTCACTCGGTGGTCGGAGGAGAAAGAGGAGAGGGGACCCCGAGCAGACCCGCTGACCAGGCTCTCATCAAGCTGGCAGGGCTGTAGGCTCACTCGGTGGTCGGAGGAGAAAGAGGAGAGGGGACCCCGAGCAGACCCGCTGACCAGGACCAGGCTCTCATCGGAGGAGAGAGGAGAGGGGACCCCGAGCAACCCGCTGGCTCTCATCAGGGCTGTAGGCTCACTCGGTGGTCGGAGGAGAAAGAGGAGAGGGGACCCCGAGCAGACCCGCTGACCAGGCTCTCATCAAGCTGGCAGGGCTGTAGGCTCACTCGGTGGTCGGAGGAGAAAGAGGAGAGGGGACCCCGAGCAGACCCGCTGACCAGGCTCTCATCAAGCTGGCAGGGCTGTAGGCTCACTCGGTGGTCGGAGGAGGAGGAGGGGACCCTGAAGAGGAGCTCTCATCAAGCAGGGATTGGCTCCCGGTGGTCGAGACCCCAGACCCGCTGACCAGGCTCTCATCAAGTTGGCAGGGCTATAAGCTCACTCGGTGGTCGGAGGAGAAAGAGGAGAGGGCACCCCGAGCAAACCCGCTGACCAGGCTCTCATCAAGCTGGCAGGGCTGTAGGCTCACTCGGTGGTCGGAGGAGAAAGAGGAGAGGGGACCCCGAGCAGACCCGCTGACCAGGCTCTCATCAAGCTGGCAGGGCTGTAGGCTCACTCGGTGGTCGGAGGAGAAAGAGGAGAGGGGACCCCGAGCAGACCCGCTGACCAGGCTCTCATCAAGCTGGCAGGGCTGTAGGCTCACTCGGTGGTCGGAGGAGAAAGAGGAGAGGGGACCCCGAGCAGACCCGCTGACCAGGCTCTCATCAAGCTGGCAGGGCTGTAGGCTCACTCGGTGGTCGGAGGAGAAAGAGGAGAGGGGACCCCGAGCAGACCCGCTGACCAGGCTCTCATCAAGCTGGCAGGGCTGTAGGCTCACTCGGTGGTCGGAGGAGAAAGAGGAGAGGGGACCCCGAGCAGACCCGCTGACCAGGCTCTCATCAAGCTGTCAGGGCTGTAGGCTCACTCGGTGGTCGGAGGAGAAAGAGGAGAGGGGACCCCGAGCAGACCCGCTGACCAGGCTCTCATCAAGCTGGCAGGGCTGTAGGCTCACTCGGTGGTTGGAGGAGAAAGAGGAGAGGGGACCCCGAGCAGACCCGCTGACCATGCTCTCATCAAGCTGGCAGGGCTGTAGGCTCACTCGGTGGTCGGAGGAGAAAGAGGAGAGGGGACCCCGAGCAGACCCGCTGACCAGGCTCTCATCAAGCTGGCAGGGCTGTAGGCTCACTCGGTGGTCGGAGGAGAAAGAGGAGAAGGGACCCCGAGCAGACCCGCTGACCAGGCTCTCGTCAAGCTGGCAGGGCTGTAGGCTCTCGGCCACCTCCAGCCTCTTCGCGAGATCTCCTGACTTCTCGCGCTCGGCAGCAAGGTTGGCGTCGATTTCTTTCCAACACCGGGTGTTGTAGATGAGGCGGCGCGAGAGTCGGTGGGATAACTCTAGGGTGCGCAGCTGAGAATGCGCCGTCCTCAGGATTAGATCTCGCGTGGTGACCGCGTCGAGCGCATCAGGGGAGAGACCTCCGTAAAGGCCGAAGCTTTGGGAGAAGGCGTGGGCGGTCGGCTGTACCTGCTCCCTCCAGGAGGGGAGGAGGGTTGAGATGGAAACCCGGTGTGTTCCCTTCTCCCAGATGAGCGAGGGCTCGTTGGCCCTGTCGGGGATGGACGGGCCCAAGTTGAAGTTGAGGTAGGTGGACGGTGCAGGGAAGTGAGAAGGAGCCCCCTCGCGAGAGGGGGACTTGGAAGAGGGGTGAGAAGAACTCGTAGGCGGCGCGAGAAGGGTCGCCTCCTCAGGAAGCGAGACGGCCCCATGCGGAGAAGTTAAGGCGAGTGAGGGGATTGGGATCCCAGAGAGATAGGACTCAAGGATCCCGACGCCGTCGTGTTGTAACACCCCTATCCGTCACATAGCATATAGCAGTAGGTCCGGCCGGGGCCCGACGCCATATACTACGGACAGACCGGTTGGTTACGCGTTGAAACCACACAACCAATCAGAGCGTCCTACACAACACCTAGCGGAAGCAATTTAATTAAGTTGCAAAAGATAAGAACCCTGCCACAGAGCATGAATGTCCACTATAACTCAGGAATGAGTACATACACAAAAGAGTTCACGGCCTTAAGGCCTTACAAAAATGTTCGCTTAACAAGATAGCGTCTTTCATACATCGGCGTGCAGGCCGGCCATACATGAACATAAAAAGCTAATAACTAAGCCTTCGAGGGCTGGCGCTGCAACTTGGGCTTTAGCCCGCTATTTGCCGCTTGGCTCCGCAACAGCACCTGCAGAAACAACCCACCCAAGAGGTGGCAATACAAAAGGGCAACGGTCAGCAAGAGCTGACCAAATTATAACGACCCCGTCCCGTTTCTCGGGACGGCGGTGCTCCTTCCCTGCATATAAAACTATCATAGCAATTCTATAGAGTATTCTATTCGCCACAAGTGTCGGCTCGCACGGCCGCACACTCCGTGCTCTCAGGGCACTAATCGGTGAACCCGGTCCGGACCCAGTCCGACACCGCGATTCCACCACCATCCCTCGGATGGCAACACTCGTGAGCATTTAGCCCTTTCAGCCGAAGCCTAGGCCCGTTTCCAGCCCCCCGGGAAGTCCCATGTACTTTAGGTCGCTTCTACCGAGACCACTTGGAATGGGTAGAGTTCCACCCGCCCGTTGCTCACTTCACCACGGCCATTTAGCCATCGGTGCGGGCCAAGTTTCTCCTCATTCCCACAATCGATCAAAACACGCACATAACCCCGTTATGTACCGATTTGCACTCCAAGGCAACATCGTGGCGGCAATGCGATTCCGCCCAAGCTTTCCGGGTGCGCCTCGAGGTTAACCCCCAAGGATCCCTGTATGCAATCTACCGCGTAGAATTTTCGGAAAACTAAATCACCGGCGCGGAGTCTTCTCCGGCCATGCAATGCAAACATCACCGATCCGGGCTAAACCCGAATAGGCTTCACACACAATGCCTACGCCCGTACTCCGATTCCGGGCTCTAACAACGGGGACTTTACATATCTACCCGAAGGGATTCCGCGCCTCAACGCTCACTCGCGAGAGGGGGATTTCCCTATGCATAGAAAGAAGGGCGACTACTCATGCCCTATGAAGAGGATCGTTACCCTCGCATTTTTCCGCGGCGCCATGAAGATGTAGTCGGATGGAAAGCTTCGCCTCGCCCTTGCCTTCGAGGATCCGGACTCGGATCGCGAATCGGTGCTTCAAGACTCCTCCGGCGGCCGGATCTTGGGCTCCTCCTTCCTCTTGCTCTCCCTTCTCTCTAAACACTTAGAGAGAGAGTGGACCAAAGAAAATGAGGATTCAAAGCCCTAATCCCGGCTAATAACCCCTCAGAAACAGCCCCCACCGTTGGATCCAGATCCAAGGGAACGAACGGCCGAGATTAGATCCAAAATCCCAAAAACTGGGCCGAATACGGCTTGACACACGGCCGTGTGTCTGGCCGTGTAGCTCATTCGCCGATCGACACGGGTCCTGACACGGCCGTGTGCCACGGGCCGTGTTACCTGGAGCTTCAGGACGATCGTCGGGCTTCCAGAACACGGCTTCGAACACAGCCGTGTTCGAGGCCGTGTGCCCCACACACGGTTTGAGACACGGCCGTGTGTCTCAGGCTGTGTACCTCTCTGACTCGAGACAGCACAAAACACAATAAATCCCTGAACACGGGTAGGCACACGGCCGTGTGCCTGGCCGTGTGCCCCTGTTCAGATCTCCAAAAGAGCCGTTTGATCGCCCCGCGATCATCTCCGAGGTTGGGGTCTTACAACTCCCTCCCCCTTAAGAGAATTTCGTCCCGAAATTAAGAACAGAGACTACACAAAAGAATAAACAAATCGAGTACCTGAGGGGAACAACTCGGGGTACTCCTCGCGCATTGTCTGCTCTCGCTCCCAAGAGAGCTCCTTGCGCCCGTAGTTATCCCAACGGACCTTCACCATTCTGATTTCCTTGTTCCGAAGCCGCTTGACTTCGAAATCCTCAATAGATATGGGCTTGACTTTCGTTGTCAACCCTTCCTCAACCGGTACTTGATCAGCTGCGATCACCTGCGAAGGCTCTTGCACCGCCTTCCGTAACACAGAAATGTGGAACACATCATGTAATCCACTCAACTCCACTGATAGCTTCAAACGGTAAGCCGCTTCGCCGACTCGCTCCAGGACCTCAAACGGCCCAAGGTATCTCGGACTCAACTTTTTCAAGCGTCGAATCCGTGAGACACCCTTGAACGGCTTGATCTTCAAGTACACCCAATCGCCTACCGCGAACTCCACGTTCCGGTGCTTGGCATTGTAGTACTTCGCCTGCCGGTCCTGAGCGATTAACAAGCGCTCCCGAATGATTCGCACTAACGAGGTAGCACTCTCCACCTCCTGCTTCTTGTACAACCTTGCCTCACCCGCTTCAAGCCACGATAACGGCGTGCGACACTTCCTACCATACAGGGCCTCGAAGGGCGCCATTTGTATGCTCGCTTGGTAGCTGTTGTTGTACGCGAACTCCACCAAATAAAGATGGTCTTCCCAATGCTTACCGAAGTCCAGGACACACATGCGTAGCATGTCCTCCATCGTTCTATTGACCCTCTCGGTCTGCCCATCCGTCTGCGGATGGAAAGCTGTACTGAACTTTAACTTTGTTCCCAACATCTGCTGCACCAACCTCCAATCATTTGACGTGAACCGCCCATCGCGATCACTCACAATGCTACGAGGCACACCATGCAGCCTAACAATATTGTCAACGTACAACTTTGCCAATTTCTCGACTGGATCATCCTTCCTATGCGGAATGAAATGCGACACCTTGGTTTGCCGATCTACGATCACCCAGATGGCGTCGTTCCCCTTCTGCGACCTTGGCAACCCGTGCACAAAGTCCATAGATATATCGTCGAATTTCCACTCCGGTATAGGCAAGGACTTCAGAAATCCTCCCGGCTTTTGGCACTCCGCCTTCACCAAGGCGCATGTTTGGCATTTAGCCACGTACAACGCCACATCTTTCTTAAGCCCCGGCCACCAAAACAACTTCTTGAGATCACGATACATCTTCGTGCTCCCTGGGTGGATTGAGTACTTGGTATGATGAGCCTCGTACATCAACTCCGCCCGGAGGTTACCCCCACTCGGGACGCACAACCGATGATCCTTCCTTAACAAACCATCTTCCACCGAGAACTGGGAATTTGACCCATCCGTAGCGGCCTCCAAAAGCTCCTTCATGGAGTCATCTAACTCCAATGCCTGCCGAACCCGGTCAGCCAGGTCATACTGCACCTCTGTCCAGTTTAACATTGCTTTGGCGCTCGTCTGCTTGTCAACGCAACAGATCTCAAGCTCCTCCAACTCCCGCACTAGCCGCTCATCATGCACCGACAACCAGTTGGCTCGGGCGGGAGCCCTGCGGCTCAGCGCATCCGCAACTGCGTTGCCCTTCCCGGGTACATAATGTATCTTGAAGGTGTAGTCCCCCAGAAACTCCATCCACCTCCTCTGCCTCATATTGAGATCCTTTTGATCCAACAAGTATTTTAGGCTCTTGTGATCGGTGTATATATCGACCCTTACTCCGTATAGGTAGTGCCTCCACAACTTGAGTGCAAATATCACGGCCGTCAACTCCAAGTCGTGCACCGGATAATTTCTTTCATGCACCTTTAGCTGACGCGATCCATACGCTATCACGCTACCATGCTGCAACAACACGCAGCCCAAGCCGCTACCCGAAGCGTCGCTATACACCTCAAAGCCCTCGGTCCCACTCGGCGAACTAAGCACTGGCGCCGTGGTCAACCGCCTCTTCAGCTCCTCGAAAGCCTGCACGCACTCTTGCGTCCATAAGAATCTCTGATCCTTCCTGGTCAACTTTGTGAGAGGTAACGCTATCCGCGAGAAGTTCTCCACGAAGCGCCTGCAATAGCCGGCAAGCCCAAGGAAACTACGGACTTCCGCTACCGACGACAACACAGGCCACTCCCGTATCGCAACTATCTTCGCCGGATCCACCGCTATACCTTCCCCACTCACTATATGACCCAGGAACGCTACCGAAGGTAGCCAGAACTCGCACTTGGAGAACTTTGCGTAAAGCTCATTCCTCCTCAAAGTCTCCAACACCAAATGCAAATGCTTGAAGTGGTCTTCTTCGCACTGCGAGTACACCAAAATATCGTCAATAAAGACGATCACGAAGCGATCCAGGAAATCTCTGAACGTCCTGTTCATCAGATCCATAAACACCGATGGCGCATTCGTCAGTCCAAACGGCATGACCGTGAACTCGAAATGCCCATACCTCGTATTGAACGCCGTCTTTGGGATATCACATTCCCTGATCCTCAGCTGATAGTACCCCGACTTCAAGTCCAACTTGGAGTATACAGATGATCCGACTAACTGATCAAAGAGATCATCAATCCTCGGGATCGGGTACTTGTTCTTTTCCGTCAACTTGTTCAATTCCCTGTAGTCGATGCACAGCCGCATACTACCGTCCTTCTTTTTAACGAAGAGGACCGGTGCGCTCCAAGGCGACGAACTTGGACGCACATAACCTTGCTCCATCAGCTCCTCCAGCTGAACCTTCAACTCCGCCATCTCCTTTGGCGCCAACCTATAAGGAGCACGTGACACGGGTTTGGCACCCGGCACGAGCTCGATCGTAAAATCAATCTCTCGCTGCGGTGGGGCTCCGGGAAGGCTATCCGGGAACACATCGGGATATTCGCAAACCACGGGGATGCTATCCAACGGGGTCTTTGGCTCCACAGCCCCCACTATCGCAAAGAACAGCTCTGCACCAGCACGAACCGCCTTCACCACCTGAAGAGCAGACATTAGTGTCTTGCTCGACCCCTTGAGCCCCTCGAAAGTAGTCTCCCGCCCTACACCCAGCTTGACCTCCTTACGGTCGCAATCGATCCAAGCCTTCTGCTCTGACAGCCAATCCATTCCAAAGATAACATCGAACTCTACCAACGGCAATAA
This sequence comes from Platanthera zijinensis, assembly GCA_039513925.1. NCBI lineage: Eukaryota > Viridiplantae > Streptophyta > Magnoliopsida > Asparagales > Orchidaceae > Platanthera > Platanthera zijinensis. Next base: position 162,845,955 of record CM077080.1, read on the forward strand.
TGACGCTAGCAAGTCGAACTCTTGGCTCCCTATGTGAACCTTCACGGCGCACACTCTGTCCGCACGCATCGAGCACCCGTTCGGTAGCAACACATCTAACTTGTCCTTCGCCATCGAAGAAGGGACTCCGATACGCGATATAAACTGTTCGGACAAGAAAGAATGCGAAGCACCAGTGTCGAACAGTGCCCGTGCCGGACTGTCGCTAATTCCCACAAAGCCTAAGCAAAAGACATTAGCTTAACAAGCAATAGGTAATAGTATTCTCAAGTCAACTTGCATAAATTAACTCATACCTGTCACCACATCCGCTTGCTTAATGGCCTCCTGCTGGCCCAAGTTGTAGACTCTAGGCTGAGTCGGAGCATAGTGGGACGCGGTCGACTCCACCGCTTTGCCCTTTTCCTCGTAGGTAGCTCCTTGTTTCCTTTCGGACTTTGAGCGTCCACTCCAGCAGTCACGGGCAAAGTGCCCCGGCTTTCCACACGTGAAGCAAGCGCCCGGGGTCCGATGGGTAGTTGCCCCCGAGGCACCTGCAGAAGAAGCTGGACCCGATGTCTTAGCCTTCTTGAAGAATCTACGGTAGCCCGACTTCGATATAGTCGGCGCCTTGAACTCTGATTTCTTGCCACCGGATTCCCTTTCTTTCTTTGCTTGCACGTTTCTCATATCCTTCTCCAAGGACCGGGCCGAACTGACCAGGGTCATGAAACCCTGCGTCTTGGGCCCCGACAACAGCAACCTCAAATCATCCCTTAGCCCTTCATAAAAGCGGCTCGTCTTGCGCTCCTCGTCTGCGAAGGTAGCGCCGGCATATCTCCCCAGCCGAGTAAACTCGTGGAGGTATTCATCAACGGTGCTATCACCCTGCACCAACTTCTGGAATTCGCTCTCTAGCGCGATCCTCTGCGCCGAGGGGAGGTATCGAGCCATAAATAGTCTCGCAAACTCCTCCATCGGGACTTCGGCCAATGGCCTTCCCCTCAACTGATGCAGCTCTAGGCCCTCCCACCACAGTCTTGCGTCCCCATCCAAAAGGAACGTCGCTATAGTGGTCTTCTGCCACTCTTCAGTTTGCGTCGCAGTCATCACCCTGTTGACCCTTGAGAGCCAATCCTCTGCTTGGGTCGGGGTTTCTGCCCCCGTGAACACTGGTGGGTGAAAGCCCATGACGTGCTTCAGTTGTCTTTCAGTTGCTCTCCTAGGCAACTCTGGCTCCAAAACTACTTGCTCAACCCTCCTTCGCTCTGCCGTCTGAACCGGTACTTGCTCCACAGCAGGAGCAGGCTGCTGCACCTGCCTTGCAGGCTGCGCATTTATCATTGCCATGACCGCTTCTGCCACCAACCTAATGGTCTCAGCAGACAAAGGTGTTGCAGGCGCATCGCTTGGCGCACTGCTCGCCTCAGAACCTGGCCGTTCAGACGGCCCAGCGGCACTTCTGGTCACCTAAAATCGTGCAAAACACCGATAAGCGACCCAAAAATTACTGCAAACAGCAATTATAGGAACACGCAGGTTCCTCAATCATGTGTATTTTCATTCCTAAGTGGACATTCATGGGTTCTTTTCATATTATAACGATGACGCACACAATGTGCTCACCACCCCTTAAAGTGAATTAGTCCACGAATTCATTTAAGCTTGACCGAAACCAGCCCTCTGATACCAATTTGTAACACCCCTATCCGTCACATAGCATATAGCAGTAGGTCCGGCCGGGGCCCGACGCCATATACTACGGACAGACCGGTTGGTTACGCGTTGAAACCACACAACCAATCAGAGCGTCCTACACAACACCTAGCGGAAGCAATTTAATTAAGTTGCAAAAGATAAGAACCCTGCCACAGAGCATGAATGTCCACTATAACCCAGGAATGAGTACATACACAAAAGAGTTCACGGCCTTAAGGCCTTACAAAAATGTTCGCTTAACAAGATAGCGTCTTTCATACATCGGCGCGCAGGCCGGCCATACATGAACATGAAAAAGCTAATAACTAAGCCTTCGAGGGCTGGCGCTGCAACTTGGGCTTTAGCCCGCTATTTGCCGCTTGGCTCCGCAACAGCACCTGCAGAAACAACCCACCCAAGAGGTGGCAATACAAAAGGGCAACGGTCAGCAAGAGCTGACCAAATTATAACGACCCCGTCCCGTTTCTCGGGACGGCGGTGCTCCTTCCCTGCATATAAAACTATCATAGCAATTCTATAGAGTATTCTATTCGCCACAAGTGTCGGCTCGCACGGCCGCACACTCCGTGCTCTCAGGGCACTAATCGGTGAACCCGGTCCGGACCCAGTCCGACACCGCGATTCCACCACCATCCCTCGGATGGCAACACTCGTGAGCATTTAGCCCTTTCAGCCGAAGCCTAGGCCCGTTTCCAGCCCCCGGGAAGTCCCATGTACTTTAGGTCGCTTCTACCGAGACCACTTGGAATGGGTAGAGTTCCACCCGCCCGTTGCTCACTTCACCACGGCCATTTAGCCATCGGTGCGGGCCAAGTTTCTCCTCATTCCCACAATCGATCAAAACACGCACATAACCCCGTTATGTACCGATTTGCCCTCCAAGGCAACATCGTGGCGGCAATGCGATTCCGCCCAAGGTTTCCGGGTGCGCCTCAAGGTTAACCCCCAAGGATCCCTGTATGCAATCTACCGCGTAGAATTTTCGGAAAACTAAATCACCGGCGCGGAGTCTTCTCCGGCCATGCAATGCAAACATCACCGATCCGGGCTAAACCCGAATAGGCTTCACACACAATGCCTACGCCCGTACTCCGATTCCGGGCTCTAACAACGGGGACTTTACATATCTACCCGAAGGGATTCCGCGCCTCAACGCTCACTCGCGAGAGGGGGATTTCCCTATGCATAGAAAGAAGGGCGACTACACATGCCCTATGAAGAGGATCGTTACCCTCGCATTTTTCCGCGGCGCCATGAAGATGTAGTCGGATGGAAAGCTTCGCCTCGCCCTTGCCTTCGAGGATCCGGACTCGGATCGCGAATCAGTGCTTCAAGACTCCTCCGGCGGCCGGATCTTGGGCTCCTCCTTCCTCTTGCTCTCCCTTCTCTCTAAACACTTAGAGAGAGAGTGGACCAAAGAAAATGAGGATTCAAAGCCCTAATCCCGGCTAATAACCCCCCAGGAGCAGCCCCCACCGTTGGATCCAGATCCAAGGGAACGAACGGCCGAGATTAGATCCAAAATCCCAAAAACTGGGCCGAACACGGCTTGACACACGGCCGTGTGTCTGGCCGTGTAGCTCATTCGCCGATCGACACGGGTCCTGACACGGCCGTGTGCCACGGGCCGTGTTACCTGGAGCTTCAGGACGATCGTCGGGCTTCCAGAACACGGCGTCGAACACAGCCGTGTTCGAGGCCGTGTGCCCCACACACGGCTTGAGACACGGCCGTGTGTCTCAGGCCGTGTACCTCTCTGACTCGAGACAGCACAAAACACAATAAATCCCTGAACACGGGTAGGCACACGGCCGTGTGCCTGGCCGCGTGCCCCTGTTCAGATCTCCAAAAGAGCCGTTTGATCGCCCCGCGATCATCTCCGAGGTTGGGGTCTTACACGTGTTCGCAGGGACCTTGTCCTTCTCGGAGGGGAAGGAGACGACCTTCTTCATCCTCATTTTCAGTTTCTTCGAAGGGCTGAGGCGAGAGGGAGCCGTGTCCTCGGCCGCCCTCTTCCGTAGAGAAGGGGTCAGCGAATCCTTGGCCGCCTTGGCCGCCATGGTGGCAAGAGCCACGTCCCTGGATGGTTTGATGTTGCTTCTGTAAGGAGGGTGCACCGGCACATTCCTCTCTCCTGGTAAAGGCGAGACGGAAAGTCGGGAGAAGAAGTCAGAGAAAGGAAAGTGTTAAAGGCAAGAAAAAGAAGGGGGGGTCGAGCATACCTTCCCCGGGGTACACGGGAAGCAGCGAGCCGACGCCCAGTCTCAAATACTGAACCTCAAAATTCTTCCCAGCAAGGTACTCGCAGAGAAGCTTGTCCGTGCCGCCGACTTGTGGGGTGGCGTAGAAGATTTCCGCGGGCGAGACGGGCGCGAGAGGGACGCCGCCCAGGTTCCCGCGAATGAAGACAAAGCGAGTCAGCCAATGATGATTCTTATTTGGCGTCTCGCATACCTTCAAACTCAGCCCAGTAAAGAAGGACACCCCGTCTTGGTTGACGTGGTAGACGAACATTTTGCGGAAGACGGTGAGACTGAACTCTATCCTCTCTCGCCGCATATAGCACGCGAATGCGACCATAACCGATATCGCGTTAGGGTTTAGTTGGGCGGGCACGACGCCGAAGTATTTCAGAACTTGCTTCACCTCTGGCCAGAGGGGAAGCCTGAGCCCCGCCTCGAAGTGTGAGACGGGGAAGGCGAGCTCCCCAGGATAGAAGGTGTTCACGCTCTCGCCAACCTTGGGAGGGCGTGACTCAAAGCCCTCCGACAGGTACTCGCTCCGGAAGGTCCCATACTCGTCAGCAGGGAGGCGACCGGGAGGAAAATTATGGTCTGTGAACCTCTTCCCGCAGCGGCTACGTCCCTCACCCTCCTCTGGTTTTCTTTTCCCCATAAGTACGCGGGACGGAGGGAGAATCGACGAGTGGGGAAGAATTGGCGAGTGGGGAATCAGCGAGAGGGAGCCGCAGGCCTACGTCTAGGAAAGCGTGCTTTCAGCCCTGACAGCGGGGGTATTTATAACCCTCACCGAAATAAGAGGATAGGCCGATAGGGAGCTGTACCGGGGAAGGGCAAGTGCCGGTAGGCATTTTCTCTCTCTCCCTCCGAGCCTCGGGCAGCGGAGTCCTGAGTGGGCCGCCAGCCCAATTAGGCGGGGGAAGAACATTACCCAAAATTAAAAAATTGACAGAGATTTAAAAAATGTAGCATAAAGAAATTTGGAGGCTGTCGCAACCATTAAATAAGCAGACAAATCATCAGACCAAGCAAACAGATCAAACAAAGTAATGATTCAATCCCGCATGAAGCAGGTGGTAAGTTCGAAGGGGCGCAGAGGGCGCAAGACAGACAGAACATCTTACAACAAGCGAACGAAAGAGTCAAAAAGGCGAGAGGAGAGAAGGCCCGAGCTCTCGTCAGTTCTTGTCCCACCTCCATCGTCCTCCACGGCCTCTCACGCATGGAGGGCGGCTGGGGAGGTGGAAAGCGCGAGCCGCCTCAACACCATGACGGGCGAGACGGAGCTGTTGGTCGACGTCGCTCAAGATCGCCTGGGGGTCCGTCATGTCCACCTCGATGTCGGCATCTATCTCAGAAGATAAACGAGCGCATTCCACCTCTAGCCAATTGATCCAGAGGTCTGCGGCTTGCTTTCCTTTTTCCAGCGCCTGAATGATGCGTGCATGCTTCCGCAGCATCTCGGCCACCCTACGCTTCATTTCTAGGGGGTCCATGGGGTCGCCCAGATAATCCTCGATCTCATCTATAGGAGGAGGAGGCGAAGGGGCCAGTTGCCTAGAGTAATCTTTGACTGGTGAGTCGGCGGCCAGCGAGTCCTCGGCAGGGGCCCCACTCTTACCTGTGGACGAGCCAAAAGGGTAAGACGGCGAGAAGAAGAGAGCAGGAGTCCGAAGTGAGGCCTCTTACCAAATCGGCGAGTGGATCCCGAAGTTGTAGAGGGATCATCCCTCCTCGCCATAGGAGTGGAGGGAGGAGTGGAAGCTTGAGGCGAGAGGGGCCGGGAAAAGAGCTCCGAAACGTTGATACGAATGGTCTCTGGACGATGGGGAGGCGCTGAGATTTTTTGGGTAGAAGTGGTAAGTAAAAGGTGTGGGGTAGATGGAAATCGTAACAAGACGGAAGGGCTTAACTCCTTTCCTTTGAAGCTAGCTAGAGCAGGAGGTACGCGCCCCCCCGGGAAGGAGCGAGAAGGTTCTCCCGCCGGGAGAGGAGGATCAGGGAATCTTGCCTTTTTTGGAGGAGACGTGGATGGCGGTAGCGAAGGAGGAGCGCGCACAGGGATCTTGTTCAGACCCGCCGCCGTCGCCTTGTTCCGCTGGCGCACGGCTGCGATGCGGTCCCGAAAACTTTGGCTGAGAGAAATGACCTGCAGATGCTAAAAGAGAATAGAGGAAAGAGAACAGCCCCTTGCGGGGAGGCAATTTCCGTATTTATAGATTAGGCAAGGGGCCTACCAAAAGATTCCCTCAATAAATTCACTGTACCATCACGGGCCTCGGTTGCACTATCTTTCCGAGTTTGTAAACAACCTCGAAAACAGCGGGGATTGTGTACAACCTCGGGCTCGCGGGCGAGAGGGCCCAGGCGAGAGGGTCCGGGTAAGGAGAGCCAGGCGAGAGGGCCCGGGTAAGGAGAGCCAGGCGAGAGGGCCCGGGTAAGGAGAGCCAGGCGAGAGGGCCCAGGTAAGGAGAGCCAGGCGAGAGGTGTTATGCGAGACGGCCCAAGTGCCATGTGGCAGGAGATTGGCGAGTGAGTGCCGAGAGGGGAGACTTTCCCGACGAGTGGCCAGTTCGCCACGCGAGAGGACTCCAGGGGTGGAGCTCTCGCCAAAAGGCGGTCCTCTCGTCAGGCGAGAGGACCCTATAGGAGAGTTCTCGCCAGGTGCCATTTTGGTTCAAGGCCGGTTCAGATAGGGCCGGACCCACCCTTTTGGGCCCCAGGGGTGTTTTACTCTTTTACCCCGGGTGGTCTGCATTTAGCCCTTTAGAACAGCGGAGTTTGACTGTTGGCAGGCCTAGCCAAGGTTATTCTAGTAATTTCAGGACGGTTTAAGTGGGTTATTTGCAGTCCCAGTTCAGAAGCCTATAAATAGACCGGTAAGGTGCCTTAGAAGGGCAAGCCTTCTCGACTCTTTTCACTTCTTCTAAGGCTCCTAGCTCAGCATTGGCTAGGGAGGGGGAGAGCTTTAGCCTCTTCCGGGTACGAGGTGGGACCTCCTCGCTGAAGCCTCCGGTCTAGTTCTTGGCCCTGAGTGTAATCCTAAGGGAGTAAGCGTGAGCTGCCTCTTTAGTTCCGAGCTTTAGGAGGAATCGACCTTGTTGGTTCCAACACATACCTTTTCCCAGAGGGGTCTTTTCTTGATTTCTCCATGCTGGAATAAGGCTTTCTTGAGGTGGAGCTTGAAGAGCTCTTGTTATTCCATTATCTTCTCCTGCTCATCATTTTCTTTAACTGTTTGGAGAACAAGGTGAGTTCTCCATCTGACAGCTCATTTCCTGAGGAGCTGGGATCTGAGCACTTTGACTCTATAACTCTCCTTGGTGGAGAAAGAGTCTTTTCCCATCTCCTTCTTGTGGCTTCAGCTCTGAAGGCCACAACCTTCTCTTTGTTGAGAGTTCTTACAATATCTTCTTCTGCCCTTCTGGAGTTCAGCTGCATCTCATGTGACATCAGCTTCCCAAACAGGTTTTGAGGCATTGTGTTAGCCAAATTACCAACCTCTCTAATGACACAGATCTTGATATGTCATTCCTTATTGAGAGATCTCAAGAACTTGTCATTCAGTTCATAATTTGTGAACTGTCTACCATAAGTGATCAAACTGTTCACTATCATGAAGAACTTTTCATAGCAGTCAGCTATGAAATCTTTCTTGCCTTGCTTGAAGGCCTCATACTGCTGATTCAGGAGAGATTTCCTGTCATCCCTCACCTTCTTTGTCCCTTTCATATATACTATAAGAGAATCCCACATCTCTTTAGCAGTTCTGCAGTGGACCAAGTTCTGGAATGTGGAGTCATCTATAATACTAAGAATAATGTTTTGGCCCCTTTTATCCATTGTTGCCAGAATGACTTCATCCTTGGTCATCTTAGTATATTTCTTTGGTGTCTGGATATTGACATCTATAATAGAGACCTTCATGGGAGTGAATGGTCCCCCTTGAACTATTATAAATATCCTATGGTCTGAGGCTTCCATAAATAGCCTTACCCTTTCTTTCCATATCCCAAGGTTCTTTTTCCTACATATAAGAAGCTTCATTGAGCTCAACTCCTTATGGTTCTCACCCGAATCCATAGAGATAATCTTCTGCTACTCTTGGAGATCTGTTCAGACTATTAAGTCCTTTTTGAACAACCTCCATCTGATACCACTTGAAAGTCTTTGTTTAAGAGTAGCTACACACTTAGAGGGGTGGTGGTGAATATGTTTTCAAGTCTTTTTGAACACTTTTAACTTTGGTTGAGTTGTGCGTTAGATTTTATTTGTAGGTTTCAAGAGACACAACAAAACACTAGAATTTATAGTGGTTCCCCTATTTAGGGTACATCTACTTTCCCCCTTCATCTATCTAGCAGTGAGCTAGATTCGTCTAACTCCTCCGTATCTCGGCTCCTTGAACTTATACCTCAGATCCCATAGGATCCTATACCTTAGAGTGAAACTCACTCCACTACTCAGAGTATAAGAACTCCTACCTCAGACTAGATAGCCCTACACTCAGAGATATTAGATCTCCTACCTCAGATCTACACAGAGATCTTACCTCAGGCATAAGGCCTACCTAAAATCCTAAACATGATCCTACAACTCAGAGACTCAGCTTCTACACTCAGCTTTTATAATACATACTTACAACTCAGATCAACAGATGATCTTACAGATTGTGTTAAGGTTTGGTGATGATTGACTCCAGAGAAATTGTTCTCTGAGTCACCTTTCTGAACTAAGAAAACCCATTCCAAACTCTTCACAACAACAAGACTTTAGATCTTCAGAGTAGTTCTGCTTGTGCTGAGATGAACTGATGCAGAGTTCTGTATCTTTAAGCTTTTGATGTAACAGTGTTGTAAACAGTGGATTTAAAGATGAACAACAACTTTTGAATGCTCTGCTTCTTCTCTTCTTACAAAAAATACAAAATGATTTTTGTTCTTGCTGAAGAAGACTTTAATATTTTTAGTTCTTGATCCCTTCAATCAGCTAGCCTTTTTCTGTATTCAGAAGAGCTTCTGTAAATCTGAGAGAGGGAGAGAGGAATTTTCTCACTTGATGGAGATTATGACTGTCCAGGAAAAAGCTCTTTTATTTTCTCTGTAAAAAGTCCTTTTATGTCCCGCCGTCCAATGAATCTTTGATCTGTATGGGCAAGACGAACTAGGTAACTGTAAAGTTACTTTTGCATTAATTGCTGTACAGAAGACATTCAACGTCATTTGTCTTCTAGCGCACAAGTCCCGCAATATTTGAATTATGGATGGCGTCAGCATGACTCATTGCTTGTGGACTTTAAAACACTTGACAGAAAATCTGCACCCTGAGGCGTTGAGTGAACCTTCATCGCTCAACGCATCTGACTTAGACAACTTAACTGATAAAACGTTGAGTGAGCCTTTATCACTCAATGCTTTTGGACTTGGCAGATTTCTCCTGACTGAAGACGTTAATTGAATTTTCAACACTCAACGCTTCTATACTTCTGCTGAGTTATTGATAAGGCGTTGAGTGAGCCTTCCTCACTCAACGCTTCTGTACATAGACAGATTTCTTTTTGAGTAGGCGTTGAGTGAACTGCCTTCACTCAACGCTTCTGGACTTAACCAGATTTGAGTCCATCAATACTGAGGCTTTGACTGCATGAACTTTTGTCAACGCTTTTAGACCTCAGGCGTTGAGTGAAGTGTATTCACTCAACAATTCTGGACTTAGTCTGCTTTCTGCTTTTCCAGCATCTTGTCATGAGTCCAACTAACATTGTGACCCTGACAATCTGTCTAGCCAATGAACAATAAACAATTTGCATACATTGAACTTCGAACATATATCAGATACATTCATGTGTATACCATTGACCTGTGAGCTTCTTCAAATCCAGGTCATTGTGATCAATGGACCCAACAATATCCACTCTTCTATCTATCAACTTTCATATAAGAAGATATTTACTCTCTTTAAACTCAAGGGAAACAACAACCTCCGCTCTAGCCTTCTTCATATCATGATACAACCATCCCATTGAAGGTGTATCCTCATTAGCTCTTCTAAGAACTTTCACTAATGGGACAAATACAAGAATAGCATGCTCAACATTCAGCCAAAAAGTCCCACCCAAAGCTTTTGTTGTAGGCTACAACTCAAGATAATAGATAAATGATAAGTAATAGATTAATTATAGAACAATATGTAATAAAATACTACACATGAATATTAGATACAAACTTCTAAGATACCTGTTAGCCCACATCATTACCAAATAATTTGGTAACATCCAACCTTGCTGATGTAAACATCTCCCGCAACAATCTCTTTTTCTAATGGATGCTTTGTAATGAAAGAAATGCTGTAGCGATTCTGGTTACTCCAGGGCGCACAAGATTGACTCGAAGTCTTTTGTATCTCCCTAAATGTCAAGGGAGATTGTGTGACCATATATATGCACTGACAATTGACATCCCATTGCAATTACATTCTTGATTTGCTTTAATCTGACAATGTTTTGGAGAAGCAAATTGATTGTGTGTGCTCTCCATGGAATCCAAAAGAGCCTTGGCCTCTTCAAAGCCATCAACCTTGATACTACCATATTTTTGGATGCATTGTCTATCACAATTTGTATTATATTCTATTTTTTTGGTCATCTGGGTTGGCAATAGCCTCATCCACAAAATCAAAAATAAATTTCTCATTATGTGTGAATGAGGATACATTCTTGAATAGCCAAAATGCCACCCTAGCAATAGTGTGCACCACTACGTTCATGATGCTTCTCCCCTTTCTATTTGCCCATGCATTTGTAAGAATATTGCAGCCATGCACCCTATAGGTTTGAGTGAATGTACTTAGCATCTCCTTCGCCCGTTGAACTCCATCTTCGAGAATTTCTCCCTCATCTCATATGGGGTTGACCCCTTCATCCCTGGTCCACATTATCCGACTGCATGCAACACCTGTTGGAACGATTTAACATACACGACATTGAAAGGAATGCATATCTCGTATGCCCACCTAGCAATATAGAAGCATGCATCATTTCCAGCTTTTTCTTATACTTACTATAAGTGCTGGTTTGTAACACTTTACTGCTCTCGGCGGTTTGGACAAATTGATCCATAGGTTCTTTAGTACCTACCTTTGTATAAAGATTCCTTTGTATGGCTTCTTCTTTGTCACTATCCGCTCTTCCAACAACTACATATTCCAAAACTGTTTGCAACCTTTCAGTCTCAATCTTTTTGGTTGCTTGTGTAGAGTTTAAAATCCCTCAATCTTTCCTTTAACATCAGATGGTACTGTCTGGCATGCCTTTAACATTTCCCCTTATCCCTGCCAAGTGATGCTTCAAACGAGTAATTTCACCATTCACAATTTGCTTGCAATATATGCATAGTATCTGATTGGTGTCATTTGAAGTCATTTCTCACCAAATGCCCAATACGGATTTCGATCCACTATGAAAGAAGCAGCGTTAGGAATCTTGCTAGAACCTGTTGGATCTACTGACGGCCTTAGAGGGGGGAGGGGGTGAATAAGGGTTTTATAAAATTTGATTCTAAATAAATTTTTTATTATTAATAGTTTCGGAATATTAAATAAAAAAACCTTATTTTATCTTTTCAAAAAATATTATATTGAAGATTACTCTTAAGAAAAACATAGTTCAATCTTTATTCACTACCGTCGGTGGCAGTTGCTACCGCATAGCGCAAGTTCTCAGAGATTGAATTCTAAGTGTTATTAAACACAAAGAATCTTTTGATATATTTTGCATTAAAGCTTTGAGATTAAATATTGTTTAAAACATTTTAATACAGTGGAAATAATATCAAGATAATAAGACAAATGAAAACTTGATTTTATTTCATAATATATTTGATTACAAATTTTTTTGATTTCTATAACACTAGAAGTCAAGACGTAAATGAAAAACCTTTTTTCGTTTTCTATTCCGACCCTTCTCCCATGAACTGGTTGACTCTAGCTTTTGTCTCCCAAAATAAAGCCTCGAGCCGCCTCTAGATCTAAACCCTAGACCTAATCGTCAACACACGCGTCAAATTGTCCCTAAGCCACATAAGGGCCTAGTCGCAAACTACTGCGATGAATTTTTCTTAAGCCGCACACGGACCTAGTCGCCAACACAGACGAATTTGCTATAGATACACCAAGGTAAATAAAAAGAGATTACTGGATATAAAATAAGATTGAGAAACTCCCTAAGAACTTCCGAAGGTGAAGACGAAGGCGTTGTAGAAATTGACGTTTTTGATGCGTTCTCCCTTAGTGTTGAATAAACGTTGTTGCACTTCCCCTTCAAGTTCTTTTTTCAATCTTCTTGTTCTCCCAAGTGAGCCCTCTCGATGTCTCGATCCTCTCACCAAAGGTTCAAAGTTGTGGCTTCGGAGGATGAGGGTTTGTACAATAGAAGGAGTGGATCCAGTCTTTAAGTAGACTCAGAGTGTAACGGCCCAAGGACCATCACAATTTATACAGTAACATAAGCCATGTTTCATATCACATACAACACAACACAATAAATACACAATGAGCTTGCAACGAGTACAAAATAACTTTTATTTCATTTCTTTCTTTATTACATCCCGATACAAAAGGGTACTACATTTACATATGGTATTTTTAACATACATGATCTCATTCACGTCTGGATCCTTCAACTTGCGATCTATTGTGAGTTTCAGGGGTGGTTAGATTGACGGCGTTCGGCTCCTAAAAACATTGCCCACAAATGGGTTAGTCTAAAAAGATTAAGTGATATTTTAAGTTTTTAACCACTAATACATACAACATACCATTAGAGTGAAATATTAGAAATATGCATTCAATTAATAACATAGCAATAATAACTGTAACTGTATTAATATGCATGTATAATAATAATACAAAACAATCATAAGCAGTATGAGTTCTATAATGTATTTGAATTGGATTTTATATGAAGTCGAGGGTATCAACAATACAATATTCATATCAGTATTTTGGCCCAACCCTTCAAGGTCAACTACTACCAATGCAGCATGTTCATCACGCGTTAATGCTTTTCAGCCGACTGCTTTGGTTGACGAAATAGTTTAGTATATTTAGTATATCATTTAACCCCTCGTTTTCTCATATTTTGGATGTATGTTAAAAAATGTATGCATGTATAGTTCACTTAAAGAGAAAAGTAATAATTCATAGTTAATCCCCTCAGGTTATTATCTCTTATTTGATTTCTCTGCCATATTGCCATCCTTTAGCGATTTATAATTTTATTAGTGATATGATGCACATGTAGGAAGATTTTACAATGTCAAGATACTTTGCATGTAATTGAAAGTATAATAATTAACAGTGTAAATTAAAGAAATAATTCTCACCTGCATAATTTCCTTTCCTTTATCTCGTCGTAGGTCCTCATCGTGTCTACTATTTGATGCCATCCTTCGAGTTTCTGTTATAGGCATCATTTATTAAGTAATAGTTTCTCGTGGTTGCATCTTAAAGAGAGGCGATTTGGACTCTATCGAAAGATTTTACACTTATTTGGAGTGGTCTTTGATTAGAAAGAATTTAGGCGATTTCTACAAAAAAAACCATGAATATTTGGGAAAAAGGGCAGCCCTCAATTCCAATTTTGCAAAGCTAGAAATGGGTGGAAAAATTGAGGAGGTGACATAACCTTTCTAAACATATAAAGAATCATTTATACTGACCGGCTAGACATGAAACATAAAAAATCCCAATTAAAACCTCAAGTATAAACCAAAATATATCATTTTGTTAACAGCCGAACTCAGGAAATCCTCCTTATACACCCCATTTTCCAACAAGTAAATATATATTCCAGCAAAAAGGAAATCACCAAAATATAGTGACTGTAAAAGGACTCACAGTAGAGAGGAAGAGAAGGACGGAAGTGCTGAAATCTGCACAAGTATAGTAGCCACTGAGTTCACTGGTTAGGGTAGAGGAGAGAAGAGATTGCATGAAGGAGGAAAGATCCCATCTAGCCCTTATATAGATATTCCAAGGTCGGTAAGCTTGGTGAAGGCACGACTCCAACATAGGTGTCATCCGCAAGGAGGAAGGAGAATGACATGTTAATAGAGGAGAAGACCTCACCAAACCTTCTCTTATCGTGGTTTTACCGCCGCTTGCCGCTGCCGCCTTGCCGCGGACGAGAAGGAAGAGGAGCGTTGGGCTGATATCGGGATGGAAGAGCTAGGGAAAAAGTAAAAATAAAAGACCACACCTCTTGTAACATAATAGAGAATCTTATATGGTATAGTATAAGCCCATCCCATCACCTGGACAAAGGCCCACTTAAAAAGAATTTAATCAGCCGTCTGTTGCACGTTTTCAGCAAGAGTATTAAACTATTTATGCTATAAATTTATTAAGATAATGATATTCTTCCTAACACATGCATCGAATATTGGCGATCAATCTTGGATGGCTTATTGTAACACTGAAATTCACTTTCATCATCGGGGATATTTAATAAACAAACCAAAACAAAATTTTATAAAGTTTAGGCATTACACAGAGAGCTACCGCCCCGTGGTACCTTATATGGAAACCTGGAGGCACACAAATCGTTGCATAAATGGCAAGCACGTTCCTCCATTTTAGTCGTTCAACCTTACCGCGCTGCGGTAAGGACTAGCATGCCGCGTTAGCTTGTTATACGCCGCTCCGTCAGATTTCCTTCTCCATTTAGCTCCACATTTCAGTGTTTATTGACGACCTTTCCATATGCTACCATCGAGCGTTGGAGTTAGGGCGCCTTGGTAGAAACTTGCTACAGATGGTCTTTCTCCCGCGAGTCCTTGCGTTGAAATGCATTTGCCAGTGTCCTTCTATATTCAGGACTTACCGCCAGCGGTAGGTGCTACTGCCTCGCAATAGCTCACAGAGATGAGCATCGTCTTCCATCTTATATCCTCGTTCATTGTATGCTTGTACTTGTATGACATGCATACTATAAACAAACAAAAGAATAGATCAAATACATAATGATATTTGTTATTCATAAATCAAGAGATGCGGAATGCATGTTCTAATAGAACCTTCAGATGAATTCATTCAAAAAAAATTGAACAATAAAAAAACATGAGTGATATTTTTTTAAATTCCCGCAATATTAAGGTTATCATTCATCAATGCTTATTGATCAGTCTAATAGCCCAAGGGTCAACATTAATTTTGCAACATCATATTTGCATCACTTAAAAAACAACGGTATTCATTATTCTAAATTTCAAAATAACCTCCTATTTTGTCAGTTGTCATTTTGCAGTGAATTGTGTACATGAGAAAAAAATTGGAGTTGCGGAGATGAGAATGCTTAGGTGGATGTGTGGACACATGAGATTGGATAAAATTAGGAATGAAAGTATCAGGGATAAGATAGGGGTTGCGCCAATTGCAGAGAAAATGCGAGAAGCTCGTCTAAGATGGTTTGGACACGTACGGAGACCATTAGAGGCACTTGTTAGGAGTTGTGAGAGTCTAGTCACTAGGCATGTTAAACGAGAGAGGGGTAGACCAATAAAGACTTGGAATGAAACTGTAAGTAAAGACATGATGTACTTAGGCATTAATGAGATTATGACAAAAGATAGGGCACAACGGCGACAAAGGATCCATATAGCCGACCCCACTATAGTGGGATAATGGCTTGGGTGTTGTTGTTGTTTGTCAGTTGTCATTTTACTTCGACAGCACGAAGCAACAATTATCCATTATTCAATAAGACATGCTCAATGCAAACTACAATAACAAGCATGCAGTTTAAATAGGGTATCACAAAAAATCTTCATCATTTGTTGTAAATATAATGTTCAACCTAAGTGTATAGTTGAATATTTTTTTTCACTTCATATGGTGCAATGAAAAACAACAAAAGCCACAATGCCACAGCTGTAGAGGAGGGAAGGGAGAAATAGAGAGATCGGATTAGGAACAGAGACAATCACATTGCCACAATGCCACAGTACCTGAATGCAAAAATAGCCACAATGTCACTATCAACTATCCACAATGCCAAAATACCCACAATCACAATGTCACTGCCTAGTGCTAATAACAGCTATCCAAGTCCAACTATAGAGAAATATAGGAAGAGGGAAGAGAGAAATAGAGGAAGAGGGAAAAGAGAAATAGAGGAAGAGGGAAAAGAGAAATAGAGGAAGAGAGAAATAAAGAACGGGAGAGAGGAAGAGAGATTAGTACCCAACATTCCAACTATTCATAACAACTAACCAGCCGAGAACAAGACAACCAGAATGCTCCTGCCAACTATCCATAATGCCAAAACAACCACAATCACAATGTCACTACCAACAATAGCTATCCAACTATAGAGAGATAGAGGAAGAGGGAAAAGACAAATAGAGAGAAATAGAGGAAGAGGGAATATAGAAATTGAGGAAGAGAGAAATAGAGAGTGGGAGAGAGGAAGAGTGTTGTAGGGCCAGGAGTTTACTTGTCTGCCACCCCGGGACCAGGAGTCCACCTGCCCAGGGGTCCCACCGAGAGTCTACTCGATAGGCCTTATCATGTCCGCGGACCGTAAACCCCAACCCATCCCCGACTTCACCACAGAGCCGATAGGTTGTTGAGGTCGGGGCTCGATCCTCCGATATCCTTGATGAGAGGTCTTCAGCCTCAGTTGGTGATAAGACTTCAGCTGGAGACCTCTTATCAAGGAGGTCGGGGGATCGAGCCCCGAACTCAACAACCTATCAACCCTGTGGTGGAGCCGGGGATGGGTTGAGGTGTATGGTCCGCAGACATGATAAGACCTATCGGGTGGGCTCTCGGTGGGACCTCTGTGTAGACGTGCTCCTGGTACTAGGGTGGCAGGCAGGTGGACTCTTGACTCTGCATCAAAGAGTTGTATCCAACATTCCTACTATCCATAGCAGCTAGCTAACTAAGAAGAAGATGACCACAATGCCACTGCCAATTATACACAATGTCAAAAAGCCACAATCACAATGTTACTGCCAACAACAACTATCCAGCTATAGAGAAATAACGAAATAGAGGAAGAGGGAAGAGAGAAATAAAGAGAAATAGATGAAGAGGGAAGAGGGAAATAGAGATAGGGAGAGAGGAAAAGAGTAGAATCCAACTATCCATAACAACTAGCCAGTCGAGAAGAAGACGACAGATTAGGGTATGAGACACTATACATAACAACTATCCATTGCAACTAATAACTTAAAAAATGAAGATAAAACTCACAGTGACGAGGAGATGAGTCACAGAGGATGAGAGGAGAGGAAGAAATGTGTCGAGAACCAATGCGGAGAAGAAGACGACAGACGAACAATAAACAACTAGAAATTTACAACCCAATTGCGAGAATCCCAGAGAACCAGTGCCGAGAAGAGGACGAGAGCCGAGATAGGAATGCGATTGCGAGAGACGAAGAGAGTCAAAGGAGAGTCCAGGTATTAGATTAGGGCAAGTCGCATGCAGATGTGAGGAATATGCAACTTTAATAAGTTATGTTATAAAATTAATACTTAAAATTTAATAACTTATTAAAAGTATATAATTTATAATGTTAGCTGTAATTAATCGTCATTAGCCACAATATTGGGCCAACCTGTTCGACATTTCGGCCGTAATACTGGAAAACGGCAGAATAGCCAAATGTGGTGAAAACATGTCGACTCTCCCTCAAAAATGGCATGACAACCAACATGTCGGCCGCATTCTACAAGCTTGTTTCTCTCTTCCTCCCTTTCATTATTTTTGTGAGATGCTATATGGTATTTTCTCTTTCTTCCTCTATTTCTTTGTGTTGTTGTGGCATTGTTGTTGGTTGATTTGGTTCCTCTCTTCCTTCCTCTATTTCTCTATTTCTTTATTTCTCTATTTGTAATCCTCTCTTCCTTCCTCTATTTCTCTACTTCTGTCTGTGCCTCCGTGGAATGCAAAATAAAGGGATTTAGCTTCGATCTCTTTCTCTGCTACTGCATTGCTGCTCTGGTTTTTCA
The DNA here is from genome assembly GCA_039513925.1 of Platanthera zijinensis. Taxonomy (NCBI): domain Eukaryota; kingdom Viridiplantae; phylum Streptophyta; class Magnoliopsida; order Asparagales; family Orchidaceae; genus Platanthera; species Platanthera zijinensis. The sequence continues at coordinate 162,863,908 of CM077080.1, forward strand.
ACGTCGATTGGACATACAATCACTGCTTTGGTTTTGTCAATTTAGCTTCCATTAAGATTTATGATAGGGTTTATCTATTTGTAATAAATATCTGTGCCACTGCTTCCTCTATTTTCTCTTATCCTCTATGCTTTTGGTATTTTTCATTGCAGCATATGGTGTGAAAAAACATTCAACTATAGACTTAAGTTTGAACATTATTTTTGCAACAAATGATGAAGATTTTTTGTGATATGCTACTAAACTACTTGCACGGCCATGCGGTGTGGCTGTGCGTTCTCTCCAATGATTGTGTGTTAGGGCGTGCGCCTTTCTTTCTTCAAAAATCAGAAAGCACAAACGCTGGAGTGGGGCGAGAACGCACAGGTGTGCACAAGCCAATTTTGCTCAAATATCTCAGTCACTCCAGTTTCTCTACGGGTAACACCTATACCCTCAAGGGTGGGTCTAAAGCATGCAAACATGCATTCAAAAGCTATTTTCATGGCGTTACATAACTTTAACTTTTTCAATTTGCAACCCGGTTGCATCAATTCCCCTCCAAACAATCTACCTCATGTAGTTGGGACCGTGCCCAACCCGCCCACTATCTTCTCCAACCCGTCCTTACCCTCAACACTATGAAATTAGTGCGAATCTATGGCAATAATGCTGTACAGCCCCCAAATCTCTGGCATTTGACCTCTCCAGTCTCCTATTTCTTATGTAAGTTTGTTTATGAAGTTAATATTTACTTTTGGTTGATGTTAGATTCTATGTGTTTACCCATTAATTGCTCTAATTGAATAGTTTATTCACTTAGGATCTAATTAAAATACTTGTCTTAACATAACGTGAAATTTGTTTCTTATCTATCTTTTTGGATTCCTTTAATAATTTTAATGCTAATTGTAAGTAATTGTCATATGCATGTGCTTGTGCATCACATCACCCTTAGTTTCCCACGACACCTCATAACACTTCATTGTAGTTCCCTTTGTGTATGCTTACACTGAGGTCAAACTCTTTACATTCGTCCAGGGCACTATTTTAAATGTTCTCCGATATGTTTGACATGTTTGCCGACATGTTATTTTTGATGGCAAAATGACTTAAAAATGATTATATCTATTTGTAAAATTTGGGCCAATATATCCAAAATTTTCAGATATATCAGCAGAGCACTTTTTAATATATCGCCTGCTATTTTATTTTATGTTATATTAGCTAACTAGCTGTATATGTTTAAATCACATATATTTATTATATTATGCATGTTAAATCAATTAAATTTACTGTTTTATTCTTTGTAAAGTTTATTCTTGCAGCCAATTTTATTTAATAATTTCACACAATTTTATTATTTCTCATATTATAAAAATGTGAAAAAGTTTAATACAATTATTAGCTGATTATTTTTATGGCTTTATTTATAATCTTAGAAAGACTTATAATCAATCAATGATTATTTAGTTTTTAAATCTTTTTTATTTGCTATAAATTTAGTGTAAATTTATTGTATAACATTATATATATATTTATATATATTATAATGTTATTACGTTCCTAACATACAATGTATGGTTTTACATTTCTTAATAATATTTTATCTTGAATATTTTTTGAATTTATTTTGGGATATACTTGATTCATTCTTCATCTATTTGTTATATTAATTTTTCTTACTTTTAGAACATATATAATATAATTAGTATACAACAACAACACTCAAATATTTATCCCACTATAGTAGGTCGGCTATATGGATCCTTTGTCGCCATTGTGTCCTATCTTTAGTCATAATCTCACTAATTTCTAAGTACATCATGTCTTTTTTTATAGTTTCATTCCAAGTCTTTATTGGCCTACCCCTCCCTCGTTTAACATGCCTAGTGACTAAACTCTCACAACGCCTAACATGTGTCTCCAATGGTCTCCTTTGTATATGCCCAAGCCATCTTAGTCGTGTTACTCGCATCTTTTCTGCAATTGGTGCTACTCCTGTCTTATCCCTGATACATTAATTCCTAATTTTATAATATAATTAGTGTACATAAATATATCTTTTTTATTTATAAGATATTAAAATTGATATTTTAAAATATTCCTAATATTTCTCTGACATTCAACATCCAAAATTTTAAAACATAATCCTACACGTTACCGACATCCAATATTTACATCCTTGGTTCTGTCTCATATTATATTTTAGGTTTTCTTCTTAATATCGACGAGTTTGCCTCATCGACGTCTTTTCTCTTAAATAACTTTGTTTCACCCGTTTCTGCCCAAACTTGTGGAGTACGACACTTCTTGTTATATAAAGCCTCGAATGACGCCATTTGAATACTTACTTGGTAACTGTTATTGTAGGAGAACTCAGTCATATAGAGATGGTCCTCACAACTTTTGTCGAAATCCAAGGCGCACATTCAGAACATATCCTCCATTGGCCTATTTACCCTCTCGGTCTGACCATCCGTTTGTGGATGAAAGACCGTGCTGAACTTCAGCTTGGTACCCAAAGACAAGCTCTTCCAATAGCTCTTCCAAGCTTATAGCGTCAATACCCTGATGGTACACTATCACCAGCGATACAAGCTATTGTCAGGCGATATCAAATCGACTTCATCGACCTGTCGACGGTATCGTTCTGAACACTATCGTCGGGCGATATCGTCAGTTGTTACCTATAATGGTCCATGTATTCGACGCTAGGTTAGCTTATGGATCTCGCCAGTTGAAGGTGCACAAGAAAAATTATCCAGTCCACAAATTACTTAGGTGTTGGAGATCTCCAATAATGAGCATCTTATTCGTGACTTGGAGGCCTTGGAGATCTCTTGTGTGAGCAGGAGAACCAGCGCGAATGCATGTTTAAACTGGACGGAGGTGCAATATGACCTTGTGGACAGGATTCGACAGACGTTGGAGTTTGATGACAGTATGAAACGCTACTTGGCAGAGACTGTGGATGGGTCAAATTCATAGTTTTCTGTTGATAATGGTTTTTTATGGAAATACAGTCGATTGTGCGTCCCGAATGCTGACAAATTACGGAAAGAATTGATGAACGAGACACATTTCACAAAGTACTCAATCCATCCGGGGTGCACAACGATGTTCAAGGTCATGAAAAAGTTGTTCTGGTGGCCAGACATGAAGAAAGACATAGCTCTATTTGCGGCGAAGTGTCATACTTGCGCACTAGTGAAGGTTGAATGTCAGAAGCCTGGTGGTTTCCTGAAGTCGTTACCAATTTCGGAATGGAAGCATAATGATATATCGATAGATTTCGTGCACGGTTTGCTGAGATTGCAACACGTGAACGATGTCATAAGGAGTGAGGTCATTATAATTGTGGTCAGCTAATGCTGACCATTGCTTTGTTTTGCCACATATTTGTGAGCTGGACTTGTGCAGGTACTGGCGAGCCGAGCTGGAAGTAGCGAGTTGAAGCCCATTTTGCTATGCTGGCCCTCGAAGGCCGAAGTGCTCGTTTACTGCTTTTATGTCTGGCCGGCTTGCGTGCCGATGTATGCAAACATTGTGTAGGCACCCATTACAAAGTTTTATAGTGGACATTCAGTCTTGTGGGTTATTGTTACTCCTTTGCTTCCACTAGAATGCAACTCTGTGCTAGGCTGCGATGATGTTTCGTATTTCAATTTCGTAACGCCTTTGTCTGTTTGTGGAATATGGCGTGGGACTCCTGCCGGATCTTCTGTTATATTTTTCATGACGGACAAGGTGTTAAAAGTATTTCTCAATGAGTCGCAATATCATTTTAAAATGTATTGTTATATTCCATATATTAATTTAATAGGAGATTTTTTGCAAAATTAAATGTGAATGAATAAATAAGTGCTCTTCTATATGTTATGAAGTCTTAACATTGATTTTAGATTCAAGTGAAAATTTTATATTATATATTACTTTTACTAAATTTCATTGTTTTATTTTCTTCAATATTAATCACTCCGATTTACTCTTAATTTATTAAGGATTTACTTTTTGCCAGAGAATCAACTTCTTCTTAATAGTCGAGAGAATGAAAATAAAAATAAAAATAAAGGACATAATGACACAGCTCATTAAAAATGCCACCACACTCATGTATTATCAAATAAATGAAACTATGTTTCTGTTCATGACTGCAAAAAATAAAAATCTTTAAGTACCTACAGAATCTCCGCTGACCACCTTGGATGATTGCGAGAGAGTTCAAATACTTATTGAGTATTTGTTGCAAAATTAAGAAGAATCTGTTTTCCTAATCCAAGCTAAGATTTGGTTCTAGTGCCTCACCTCTTCCTATAAAAATGCAAGCATTATCTGGAACCTTCTTTAGAATATGGTATTCTTAGTGAGTAGCTGGCAGCAGGATTTTTCAAGGAAATAATTAAGTTTAAATTAGGTTAGCGGGCTTTATTTTCTATCGGATTATTTAGCGATTATCAGATTATGATATTTTAACCACATACATTACATTATTTAGGATTAGCATATGGCAGCCGGTTAATTGGAGAAATCAAAAGTATGGAGAAATTTCAGAGTTCCACATGGCTTGGCTGACGGGTGGTGGAAGGAGTTAATGCTTTGTTTGGCCCGGCTTTTTGAGAGTTGCACACCTCTACTTCCTCAAAATCCGCGCCAAACACATTTAGGATTTCAGCCACCGCCAAAAAGTGCTGCATGGAGCCCTTTTCCTGCCGTGGGTGGGTTCCCATGGCATGAAGAGAGCTGCCGCTGCAACCCTTTACCATCTTCATTATATTTCTCATGCTATTGTTTTGTCCCAACACTTTGTCTTGCGATCATACTCATTCAGCTATTTTTCATCATCATGAATGGTCAATTAATTAATAGTTTTCAGCATTTTTGTTCCTTGTCTTCCTGCAACTTGCATTAATTTCCTATCTCTTTGAATGGATCATGTGCCTTCCTATATTAATTATTATTTGCTTGCACTGGCTTTATTTTGCTAACTCTCACTCATAAAGTTCTGACCTATTTTATGCCTTATCTGATATTTCATTTATTGATTTTGTAGTGTTCAAATGGCCATACAATATGTTCTGGATGCAAGGCTCTAGTACATAACCGGTGCCCAACTTGCAGGCATGAACTTGGCAATATTAGATGCCTTGCTCTGGAGAAAGTGGCAGCTTCTCTTGAACTCCCTTGCAAATATCAGGGGTATGGCTGTATGGGTGTATACCCTTATTATTGCAAAATGAAACATGAATCGCAATGCCCCTTTAGGCCATATAATTGTCCTTATGCGGGTTCTGAATGCACTGTTGTTGGAGACATTCCTTTCTTGGTTAGCCATCTTAAGGATGATCACAAGGTCGACATGCATAGTGGAAGCACATTTAACCACAGATATGTGAAGTCAAATCCACAGGAGGTTGAGAATGCAACTTGGATGCTAACGGTACTTTTCCAACACAAATCTTAATGTGGGGTTTTACTATTTCATTATTGACATGTGATTCCACAAATTCTGTAATCTATTTTTTTCACTTTAAATATTAATGTTGGGTCTATTGATCCCAATGTCCCAGATTTGTAAGAAGTCAAACTGGTCATTGACATACACACATAATGTATTTGATGTGTGCTTAAGTTCATACATGTAGGTTGTCCTTGATTGGACATGTGAACAAAAAGAGTAAGATGGAAGTCAGATAATTTGACTAAGGCAAAAGCGTCGAGACAGCTGAGACAGCTGAGAAGAAAGTCTCAGCATAACCGCTGAGACAGCTGAGAAGCTCAATGCAAAGCGTTGAGAGAAGTGTTGGTCTCAGCAAAATCGCTGAGACAGGAGATAATCTCAGCTGTGAAGAAGGAAGCGTTGAGACAGTTGAGAAGAAACCGCTGAGACAGTTGAGAAGGAATCGCTGAGACAAAGCCAACAGAAATTCTCTAAGTCCAGAAGCGTTGAGTGAAGCAGGTTCACTCAACGCTTCTAATGAAGAGCCAAGTCAGCGTGCGTTGAATGACTTAACATCACTCAACGCTTAATGAGTTCTGGAATTTCTCTAAGTCCAGAAAGTGATGGCCACTGCTGACGTCACCAGAAGTCAACAAGTCAAAGTATTTCATGCCTTTGGGGGAAAGTTACAACAACACCAAATGACCACTGCTGACGTCACCAAAAGTCAACAAAGTCAAAGTATTTCATGCCGTTGCGGGAAAGCTACAGTAGCACCATACACTACTATTTGTCCTCTTCTGAGGGAGGTGGCCCCACACTCAAATAGTGCCATTGATTCAAATCAACAGATATAAAAAACAGAGAGAAAAGGGGATTAGGGTTAACGAAAAAAAGAGACGGCTGGACTTCATCTTCTCCGACGAGCTTGAAAGCCAAGTCCAGCAGGGCAAGCCTGCAGGAAAAGGAAAGATAGCTGAAGCTTTTCCAGTTCAGCAAGTTTGTTCTTTGCAGAACAAGTTGGCTGATTCATCCAATCAGCAAGGAGAGATAGCTGTGTGAAGGGCCGTCAGCCTTCAACAACAGATAGCTGTTCCTCAGTGCAACAGAGAAGCAGTTAGCTGTAGAAGACGACTAATTCCTTTTACAGCAAGAGGGATGGACTGATATCTGCTCAGTCTAGCAAGATAGACTCTGAGATTTATCTCTGAGTCAGTGTTTTAAGTTATTTCAATTTCTGATAAATTTCCTGTAGGATTCAGGTTATCTGAATCTGAGTTATAGGGCCTTTTGTGCCTGAGTTGTAGGTGATTAATTAGTCACTGAGGTAGGTGCCCTGCAGGGGTACTGAGGTAGGATCCAAGTGTGGATCTGAGAGAAGGGCTGTCCTCCCAGCCTGAGTAGTAGGGCCTAGTGCCTGAGGTAGGTGACTGTTGAGTCACTGAGCTGTATGTGACAAGTGTCACTGAATTGTAGGTCTTGGAGGAGACTGAGTGTAGGGCCTTTTGGCCTGAGGTAGGTGACAAGTTTGTCACTGAGCTGTAGGTGCCTGGAAGGGCACTGAGGTAGGTACCTGGAAGGGTACTGAGCTGTAGGAGTGGTGCAGCACTCTGAGAGTAGGGCCTTGTACCTGAAGTTGTTGGGCTGAAAAGCCTGAGCTGTAGGTCTTAAAGATAAGGCTGAGGTAGCTGGTTTGAGGACCACTGAGTTGTAGGAGCACTGCAAGGCTCTGAGGTAGGAACCTTTGTGGTTCTGAGGTATGGTTCTGAAGAGAACCTGAGTGTAAGGTTGAGAGCCTTAGGTGTAAGCTCTGAGGAGCAGTTTGGAGGAGTTTGTGCCTTGTCTAACATAAGTTCGAAAGATGGGAGGGAAAGTGGATGTACCCATTTGGGGAAACACTATAAATATCTGTGTGCTTTGCTGTGTTGCTTGTTCTTCTTTTATATTGCAGATACTAATGACAAGCTCTAGATTACTTAGTAAGAAAACAACAAAAAGACTTGGGAATTTTCAAAGACCTATTCACCCCCCCTCTAGGTGACTAACTAACCATAAGCTAATAACTTTCAAGTGGTATACTGGTATCGGATGGAGGTTACCAAAAAGGATCTAACAATCTGGTATACCTCCAAGGTTACTATAAGATATAAGTATGGGGTCTGGTGTAAACTAACAAGGAGCTGGGGGTCATGAAGCTCCAATAGAAAGGAAGGATTTGGCCTCTGGAAGGAAAGAGTTAGGTTTTCATGGAAGCTGTGACCCTAAGATATATATCAGTTAAAGAGGGAGCCTTCATCCCTATGAAGACCTCAGTTCTTGGCCAATTCCAGACACTAAATCTTATGATGAAATGAACAAAATGAGCTCCTACTTGCCTCCATGGACAAGAGAGCTCAAAAAATTATTGCCAGTGCTATAGATGATTCAACCTTCCAAAATCTGGTACATTGCAAGACTTTCAAGGAGATGTGAGACACCCTAGTTGTGTTCATGGAGGGCTCAGAGGAGGTGACGGATGACAGAAAGTCCATTCTCAACCAGGAGTATGAGGCCTTCAGACAAGGAAAGTCTGATGACATTGTTGAGAGTTTTGAGAGATTTTTCAGAATAGTGAATGAACTGAGAATATATGGAAGGGTATTCAACACCTATGAGCTAAATGACAATTTTCTCAGGTCCCTCACAAAGGATTGAGACATAAAGATTTGTGTCATTAGGGAAATGACCAAGTTAGCTGACACTCCTCCTCCAACTCTGTTTGGAAAGCTGCTGTCATATGAGATGCAGCTTGCTTCAAGAAAGGAAGAAGAGAAGAGCAGTAAGTTACAGTCCAAGGAGAAGTCTGTGGCCTTCAAAGCTGATGTCCCAACCAGAAGCAGAAGGAAGAGCTCTCCACTCAGGAAAATTATCGAGTCAGATTCTGAGAGCTCATAGACCAGCACCTCAGATAGCCATATATCGGATGAGGACCTTGCTGCCTTCTCCAGACAGTTCCAGAAATTCAGACAGCCATATGTCGGATGAGGACCTTGCTGCCAAATCCCACGAGGGGATCTTTGTTGGGTACAATAATAATAGTAAGGCATATAGAGTCTATAACTTGACAAATCAAGTTGTAGAAGAATCTGTCCATGTAGTGTTTGATGAGTCAAACATGATTGACAGTGAGCTGTCAAGCTCTTTGCCAAGTTCTGCAGATACAGGAGTCATGATGGAAAATCTCTCCACAAAAATAAAGTCCCAGCTGTGCAAGAAGAACATTGAGAGGGATGCTTTCCAGAGGAAGCACATGACAGTCTAGCTGAAGATGAAGATCAACTAGCTGAAGTAAATGGAGCTTAGCAAGAAGCAGTCAGACTGCCCCCAACACTCAGATATCTAAGAGTTCATCCTCCAGATCAAATAATAGGTTAGGCTAGCTAAGGTGTACAGACCAGAAGCAGAAGTTTCAACACAGCTCTTTATTCCAGCTTCCTGTAACAAGAAGAGCCCAAGAAATTTGAAGAGGCAAATCAAGACCAATTATAGATTGGTGCAATGCAAGAAGAATTGAAGCAGTTCAAAAGGTGCAAGGTCTGAAAGCTGGTTCCAAGACCAAATGGAAATAATGTCATTGGAGTCAAGTGGACTTTCAGAAATAAACTTGATGAGAATGACATTATAATAAAGAATAAAGTTAGACTGGTGGCCAAAGGGTACAGATATGAAGAGGACATTGATTATGATCAGACTTTTGCTCCAGTTGCAAGGTTTGAAGCCATCAGACTGTTCCTTGCATTTGCAGCCTTCCAGGGATTCAAAGTCTTCCAGATGGATGTGAAGTCAGCCTTCCTGAATGGAGACTTGAAGGAAGAAGCTATGTAGAGCAGCCTCCAGGTTACAAGGGGGATAGGAAGATCACTTCTGGCTCCTGTCAATTTCTAGGTGGAAGGCTTGTCTCTTGGAGCAGCAAGAAGCAAACAAGTGTTGCAATCTCAACTGCAGAGTCAGAGTATATTTCAGCTGGGAGTTGCTGTGCTCAGTTGCTGTGGATCCAACATCAACTTCAGGACTACAATATTCAGATAAGTAGAACTCCACTCTTTTGTGATTCTACTAGTGCATTTTCTATAGCTAAGAATCCTGTCTTCCATAGCAATACTAAACATATAGAAATTAGATATCATTTCATTAGAGAACATGCGGAAAGGGAAGACATCAACCTTGAGTTTGCTCCACAGACAAGCAAGTGGCTGATATCTTCACTAAACCACTAGATGATGCCAAGTTCAACACCTTCAAATTTGAATTGGGTATGTTGAATCTTGTGTAACTTCAATTCTCTCTTCTACCATATGCAATACTGTCTATTTTGTAGGTAGTACAAGTCCTTTCTCAAGATAATGAAGCGAGTGTGCAACTGTTGAGGGGGAGCAAGCTCAATAACTGCAATGAGATTGAGTTAAAGTGGGGAGATCAACCCCAGACAGATAAGGGGAGAAAAACTCCACAAAAATCTCCCTATTGCGGAAGTTAAAAAGGGGGAGAGTAGTTAGGAGGAAAGAAAAATAGACTTCATCAAGACTTGACCAAGCCAAGATGCCAGAGCAAGCTCAAAGCCAGGTGGTGCTGAAATTGCTTCAATACTAGAATAGTAAGGGTGGCTCACCCAGGAGAAATGCGGCTTGAGACTGGCAGCAAGCCAGGGGGAGTAAGTAATTCTCCACAGGATGGAGAAATGTGGTAACATTTCCAAACTCTAATTATGTTACACAAGTTTTAGTTTTTATGTTGAATATACTGTGTATGTCAATGACTTGTATTATTGATCAAGCAAAGTTTTGACTCTCTTCAAATAGGGGGAGATTGTTGGGTCTATTGATCCCAATGTCTCAGATTTGTAAGAAGTCAAACTGGTCAATGACATACACACATAATGTATTTGATGTGTGCTTAAGTTCATGCATGCAGGTTGTCCTTGATTGGACAGGTTAACAAAAAGAGTAAGCTGGAAGTCAGATAATTTGACTTAGGCAAAAACGTCGAGACAGCTGAGACAGCTGAGAAGAAAGTCTCAGCATAACCGTTGAGATAGCTGAGAAGCTCAATGCAAAGCGTTGAGAGAAGTGTTGGTCTCAGCACAATCGCTGAGAAAAGAGATAGTCTCAACTGTGAAAAAGGAAGCGTTGAGACAGTTGAGAAGAAACCGCTGAGACAGTTGAGAAGGAACCACTGAGACAAAGCCAGCAGAAATTCTCTAAGTCCAGAAGCGTTGAGTGAAATAGGTTCACTCAACGCTACTAATGAAGAGCCAAGTCAGCGTGCGTTGAGTGACTTAACATTACTCAACGCTTAATGAGTTCTGGAATTTCTCTAAGTCCAGAAAGTGATGACCACTGCTGACGTCACCAGAAGTCAACAAGTCAAAGTATTTCATGCCGTTGGGGGAAGCTACAACAACACCAGATGACCACTGCTGACGTCACCAAAAATCAACAAAGTCAAAGTATTTCATGCCGTTGCGGGAAAGCTACATTAGCGCCCGAAGCTACTATTTGTCCTCTTCTGAGGGAGGTGGAGCTCACCATCCTTGGCTGGGCCCACACTCAAATAGTGCTGTTGATTCAAATCAACAGATATAAAAAGCAGAGAGAAAAGGGGATTAGGGTTAACGAAAAAAAGAGGCGGCTGAACTTCATCTTTTCCGACGAGCTTGAAAGCCAAGTCCAGCAGAGCAAGCCTGCTGGAAAAGGAAAGATAGCTGAAGCTTTTTCAGTTCAGCAAGTTTGTTCTTTGCAGAACAAGTTGGCTGATTCATCCAATTAGCAAGGAGAGATAGCTATGTGAAGGGCCGTCAACCTTCAACAACAATAGTTGTTTCTCAGTGCATCAGAGAAGCAGTTAGGTGTAGAAGATGACTAATTCCTTCTACAGCAAGAGGGCTTGACTGATATTTGCTCAGTCCAACAAGGTAGACTCTGAGATTTATCTCTAAGTCAGTGTTTTAAGTTATTTCAATTTCTGATAAATTTCCTGTAGGATTCATGTTGTCTGAATATGAGCTGTAGGGCCTTTTGTGCCTGAGTTGTAGGTGACTAATTAGTCACTGAGGTAGGTGCCCTGCAGGGGTACTGAGGTAGGATCCAAGTGTGGATCTGAGAGTAGGGCTGTCTTCCCAGCCTGAGTAGTAGGACCTATTGCCTGAGGTAGGTGACTGTTGAGTCACTGAGCTGTAGGTGACAATTGTGTCACTGAGTTGTAGGTCTTGGAGGGGACTGTGTGTAGGGCCTTTTGGCCTGAGGTAGGTGACAAGTTTGTCACTGAGCTGTACGTGCCTGGAAGGGCACTGATGTAGGTACTTGGAAGGGTACTGAGTTATAGAGTGCTGCAACACTCTGAAAGTAGGGCCTTGTGCCTGAAGTTGTAGGGCTGAAAAGCCTGAGCTGTAGGTCTTAGAGATAAGACTGAGGTAGGTGGTTTGAGGACCACTGAGTTGTAGGATTCCTGCAGGGCTCTGAGGTAGGAACCTTTGTGGTTTTGAGGTAGGGTTCTGAAGAGAACCTGAGTGTAAGGCTGAGAGGTGTAAGCTCTGAGGAGCAGTTTGGAGGAGTTTGTGTCTTATCTAACATAAGTTAGAAAGGTGGGAGCAAAAGTGGATGTACCCATTTGGGGAACCACTATAAATATCTATGTGCTTTGCTGTGTTGCTTGTTCTTCTTTTATATTGCAGGTACTAAGGACAAGCTCTAGATCACTTAGTAAGAAAACAACAAAAAGACTTGGGAATTTTCAAATACCTATTCATCTCCCTTTTAGGTGACTAGCTAACCTTAAGCTAATAACTTTCAATTAAGCACATTAAATAGTGAAGTTTCATAAAGATAATAACAATCTGTGACCAATGGTTCCAATTAAGCATTGCTAATCAGATCTGTTTCTCTTCAATGCCATAAGTTAGCTACTATCTATAGAATTATTTGGTTGCTAATTACTGATTATACTTAAATGGTAACTGATAGCAGTTGGCTATTTGGAGAAGGGGCAAACTTTAATTTTTAATGACAATTTGTTAGCAATTTGTAATAGAATAGTTCGTAGATTGGATTTAAATGTTGGTGGACACTCAGAAGCTATGTGCCTAACTCCCATACACTTGAAGCACTTGATAGTGCTTGATCTAGGTAGTACCTGTGGATGACCAACCTTCTCCTTCCCCTTCCCCTTCCCCTTCCCCTGATGCTCTCTGGGCGTCTCTACTGTAGAGGTGTTATCATGTGTTGCCTCTACTTTTTTCTCCTTGGGTCTGAAAGGTCTCTTAAGCACCTTGATAATTTCCACACATATCCATAACTTTTAAGAAACACATTGTATATTTGTAATCCTTAAGTTCCACTCGGCATTATAAGCATTGGAGCCGTGGTCAGCTTCATTTCCTTATCTTCAAAAGTATTTTGGCATTCATCATTCTGTTTAAATATAACATTTTTTGTGTCAACTTACTCAATGATCTAGGTTATTAAAGACGCAAGATGCACCGACGTGCAAAGGGGTCCTGGAACCTATACATTTTTTGAGAGAAATTATTGAGAAATCTTTGACAAGTTTTTGATAATAGTCGGTCGGACCGAGAAACTTCATACTTCCATCACTAGTGTAGGTCTGGCCAATTGATTATGTAGGGAAATGAAAAGCGTTAGCCTCTAATGAGGAGAGCTAGCCAATATATATTATCTCAAGTGTGAAAATTTACAAATATGTCCATACACAGTAATTACAGAATATATATTAATAACTCCAATACTCCCCCTCAAGCTGGTGCAAAGATGTCAATCATGCCCAGCTTGGAAATGGTTAGATCTGAACGAGTAGGGCCAACAACTTTAGTGAAGACGTCGGCCAGCTGGTTGGCCCAGGGGACATAAGCTGGAAGAATAGTCCCAGTATGAACGTGAGCACGCAGAAAATGAATATCCATCTCGATGTGCTTGGTGCGCTCATGTAGCATCGAGTCCTGGGCAAGAAAAAGAGCTGACTTATTATCACAGTAGAGAGTCGAGCCAGTAGCCAGGGGTATGCCAAGTTCAGTCAGCAGCGATCGAAGCCAAACCAACTCAGTGACACCGTGTGCCATGGCCCGGTACTCTGACTCAGCAGACGACCGGGATACGATGGGCTGTTTCTTACTCCGCCACGAAACAAGATGATCACCATGGAATACACAGAACCCTGACGTAGAGCGCCGATCAGTCAAGGAACCAGCGAAATCAACATCAGTGAAGAAGGAGAGGCTGAGGGCACTATCAGCCTGATAGAATAGCCCAAGGCCAGGAGCGCGCTTAAGATAGCGGAGAACACGTCGAGCAACCTCTAGGTGAGATGTTTTTGGAGAATGCATAAATTGGCTCAACATGCATACGGAGAAGCTGATGTCGGGCCTCGTATTGGTAAAGTATATCAAGCGGCCAACCAACCGCTGGTACTGAGAAGGGTCTGGTAGAGGATCAATAGATTCAGCATGAAGACGATGGTTGGTGTCCATAGGAGTACTCGCTGGACGACACCCAAGCAGACCCGTGTCCCGAAGAAGATCCAAGGTGTACTTGCGCTGCGATATGGAGATGCCCTGTCAGGAGCGAGCAACCTCAATCCGAAGGAAATAACAGAGGTGTCCAAGGTCGTTCACCTCGAAGGCTGAGCGAAGAGTAGCTTTCACCTCAGAGATGCCAGAAGGGTCATCCCCGGTGAGAATAATATCGTCTACATAGACCAATACAATGGCACGACGTCCCTCTGGAGTGACACGAATGACGCAAGTGTGGTCTGCACTTCACTGAGTGAAGCCAGACTGAAGGATAACCGAGCTAAACCGTTCGAACCAGGCACGCGGGGACTGCTTTAAGCCGTACAGGGATTTGTGCAGGCGACAAACTCTCCCCGAATACTCCTCTTAAGGGAAAACCCCGGGGGAGGAGCCATATAGACCTCCTCCTGTAAATCTCCGTGCAGGAAGGCATTTTTGACGTCGAGTTGGTAGAGAGGCCATGCCCGAGAGGCCGCAAGCGAGAGCAGAAGGCAAACACTGGTCAACTTAGCCACCGGAGCAAACGTGATGCCAAACTCATCCGGAGCCTGAGTAAAGCCCTTGGCCACCAAACGAGCCTTGTAGCGGTCAATGGTACCATCAACGGAGTACTTCACGGTATAGACCCATTTGCACCTAACCGTGCGCTTCCCCGGAGGAAGAGGAACCAGGGACCATGTCCCAGTACGATGGAGAGCAGACATCTCCTGCTCCATGGCCAGAACCCATCGAGTGTCAAGGAGAGCCTCCGCAGTCCAAGTAGGAAGACGGACAGAATCAACATCAGCCACAAAAGCCTGGTAAGAGGGTGAGAAATGCTGGTAGGAAACAACACTAGCCAACGGGTGCTCAGTAACAGAGGGATGAACACAAGTACGTTTACCATTGTGCAGGGCAATGGGTAAATCAATAGAAGAAGTAGAAGAGGGGGGCTCAAGAGAGGTACCTGCGACCGGAAGAAGCTGCTGATCCGGGATTGGATGAGAAGTGAGTGCACCGGGGGCTGGCCGGGGCTGGCGGCGGCTGGAGGCGAGAGTAAGTCAACAGGACAGGCGTAGAAGCAGGTGGGACCACGTCTGGTGGTGGAGGGACGACCGTGAGAGGTTGTACAATAGTGGGAAGCGCAGGAGGGGTCATGTCCGCAGGGAAGAAGGGAACCTCCTCATGAAATGTCACGTCCATAGAGTAAATAATACACCGCAGTTGGGGATCATAGCAGCGGTAAGCCTTAGTTGTAGTCGAGTAGCCGAGGAAGAGACAGCGGATGACCCGGTCGTCAAGTTTAGTCCGAGAAGGTCGCCGATCCTAGACAAAGCACACACAACCAAAGACCTGGACAGGGATGCGTGAAGACGGATGGATGGATGAGACTGTAGGGGGTAGCGCCACCAATCGGACGAGAAGGGGTCCTATTAATGAGGAAAGTCGTTGTAAGAAGAGCAACACTCCAATAGGACTTAGGGACATTCATTCCCCGAAGAAAGCAACGAACATAGTCTAATAGGTGGCGGTTTTTCCGTTCGGCCATCCCATTCTGCTCGGGGGTACCTAGACAAGAAAATTGGTGTAAAGTGCCCTCATTCCGGAGAAAAAGATCAAAGGGACGAGAAGTGTACTCACCTCCATTGTCGGAGCAGAGGATATGAACAGACGTCCCATGTTGGGTCCGTACCATACGTGAAAAATGGGAGTAAACAAATAAAACTTCAGATTTATGTTTTAGGAGGTAAACCCATAAGCAACGAGAATAGTCATCGATAAAAGTGACAAAGTACGAGAAACCATCAAATGATACTACAGAGGCCGGGCCCCACACTTCTGAATGCACCAACTCAAAACAAGAAGTAGCACGACTAATAGAAGGAACATACGCGCTGCGTGTGTGTTTTGATAGCTCACATACATCACAGCGAAAAGGGAAATAAAAGACACATCAGGACAAACAGACAACATCCGCTGAGGGCTAGCATGGCCGAGGCGTGCGTGCCAAAGCGAGGTCGACGACAAAGCAGGGTAGGCAGTAGAAGGTGTAGGTGGGCAGGTGGCGGTGGCAGTGGGAGCAGCAGTGGGAGAAGGTAGCTCCAGGTAGTACATCCCACTCCTCTCATATCCCATACCAATAGTCCTCCTGGATCTCAGGTCCTGAAAAACACAACGATCAGAGAAGAAAGTTACAGAACAGTCCAAAGTACGAGTAATACTACTAACATATAATAAGTTAAGAGCCAACTGAGGAACAAGAAGAACAGAGTCAAGGGAGAAAGAGGAAGAAAGTGGGACGGTGCCCCGACTGAGGACAGGGGTATCTGAGCCATCAGCAAGACGCACGTCCCGTTGGGAGCAGGGAACAACCTGAAGCAGACGGGAAGACGTACCAGTCATATGGTCGGTTGCACCAGAATCAATCACCCAGGGTGACGAATCCTGGTCAACCGTGGTCACAGAGTAAGCAAACGGAGTACCTGAGGAAGAGGGGACAATGGAAGTAGCGGCAGGAGTGGAAGGTTGAGATTGCTGGAACTGCTGAAACTGCTGAAACTATGCCAACATCTGACAGAAGTCAGAGGTGTTGGCACCCAAGGTCTGTTCGACAGGCCCGGAAGACTCGGCAGTGGCAACAGTATGACGATGGCACCACCAGGAGAAGAACGCTCAGAGCCCCGTAGATATGGGTATAGCTGGTAGCACCGACTACAGTCATGATATAGACGGCCACAATGAGAGTAAGGGCCAGGTGTACCCGTAGAGCCACGACCACCAGACGAACCACATCGCCAGATGGAGTAGAGTGTCCTCGACCGCCTCGACTACGAGTGCTGGAGGTGGGAGGGCGGTAAGAAACGGCAAGAGCCATCTGCTCAGTAGGAAGATGGGAGGTAGCAGGAGCGCCCGAGAGACTAGATTGCCTCTGCATACGTTTCTCATGCTCGACAACTATTGAATAGGCCTCGAGAAGATCTGGCAAAGGTGACATCCCCACAATCTGAGCATGGGTAGACTCATAGTCGGGGCTGTACAACTCCGTGTTCGCCGAGTGGGTCCACCAGGCTAGGTGGTCACAGAGTAAGCAAACGGAGTACCTGAGGAAGAGGGGACAATGGAAGTAGCGGCAGGAGTGGAAGGTTGAGATTGCTGGAACTGCTGAAACTGCTGAAACTATGCCAACATCTGACAGAAGTCAGAGGTGTTGGCACCCAAGGTCTGTTCGACAGGCCCGGAAGACTCGGCAGTGGCAACAGTATGACGATGGCACCACCAGGAGAAGAACGCTCAGAGCCCCGTAGATATGGGTATAGCTGGTAGCACCGACTACAGTCATGATATAGACGGCCACAATGAGAGTAAGGGCCAGGTGTACCCGTAGAGCCACGATCACCAGACGAACCACATCGCCAGATGGAGTAGAGTGTCCTCGACCGCCTCGGCTACGAGTGCTGGAGGTGGGAGGGCGGTAAGAAACGGCAAGAGCCATCTGCTCAGTAGGAAGATGGGAGGTAGCAGGAGCGCCCGAGAGACTAGATTGCCTCTGCATACGTTTCTCATGCTCGACAACTATTGAATAGGCCTCGAGAAGATCTGGCAAAGGTGACATCCCCACAATCTGAGCATGGGTAGACTCATAGTCGGGGCTGTACAACTCCGTGTTCGCCGAGTGGGTCCACCAGGCTAGGTGAGCGGACCAGGGTAACTTGCCTGTGCCAGAACAGTGTGCGGGCGAGCTCAAACCGACCAACACGCTCTTGCCAAAACAAGGCGGGCGAGCCGCGCGAGCCGGTTCATCCAGCCCGCTCTCCCATAGGCGACCTGGCCGCCAGCCCGCCTCAGAGCGAGGGTTGGCGGACTACGACGACCTGGCTCGCGCTCGCCTAAGGAGGGAAGGCGAGCTGCGGGAGCCAGGTCGCGTACGCCTCAGCAGGATGACGAGCTGTGGCGAGCCGACCTCCAGATCCTTGGAGCCTGTCCAGTGGGGCCCAACAACCAGATTACCCGGGTACCCTTGCTGGAGGTGCACATAGATGTTTAAAACAACGGAGTTACGCTGTTGGCAGACCTAGTTGGGCTGCACATAGCTGTTCAAAACAGCAGAGTTACACTGTTGGCAGACCGTTCCCCGAAAATTATAAATAGGACCCAAGGGGCACCTCAGAAGGCATGCTCACTTATATCCCAGTCTTCTAGCGCTTTCTGAGGTTGCCTTAGCTCGACTCTTGGCTAGGGAGGGGAAGTGCTCTGAGATCTTCCGGGTGTGTGGTGGGACCTCCGCGCCGAGTCCTTAGGTCAGTCCCCTTCCTTTGTCATTTTTCTTGCAGGAGAGGTGCGCGATCACCCCTTCCCCGAGGGTGAACTCCCCAAGAGACCGAATTTTCGGTTTCAACATTTTGGTGCGGTGAGCGTGGATCGTGGTCAATACAGAAAATCTTCAGCAGGCTCGATGACGGGAAGATCAGGACAAGGCTCAGACAGGTTCGACTCGCCACCCCCCGCCTCTCGCCACGGTGGGGATGTTCGAAGATTTCAAGCAGGAAGTGCTCGGCCTCGTCAGATTCGCACTCGGCGCGCGGGCCGAGTGCTCGACTCCAGCAACACCTGTACTCGCGGTCCCGGCCCTTGGCAAGGACGCTCCCGGCAGGCAAGCTGGGAAGGAAGTTGCGGAAGAAGGGAGAGGATGCGAGCTCCCCGGGTGAGTGCTCTTCCCGGGCTCGGCGAGCGGGGGCAGGTTCGGCGAGATGGGGGTACGAGACCCTCCAGCTTGCCCAGCACGGGGAGGCAGCCCCTTCATCAAGTTGGTTTCTTCCGCCCCAGTTCTAGAGGGGTTCAGGGAGCCAGAGATGACTTACTACCCCGGGAAGGGAGACCCGGTCCAGCACGTCCAGTGGTTTGAGGACGTGGTTTCGATCCGACAGATGTCAGATGGGTTCAAGTGTAGGCTCTTCGCCATCACTCTCAAGGAGAAGGCGAGAGAGTGGTTCCACCAGCTGCCGGCCAACTCCATCTACTGCTTCGAGGACCTACGCTGGAGGTTCATGTTGAAGTTCACCACCCCCAAGAGGAGGAAGGAGTCGGAGTCCCTGTTCCACATCAAGCAGAGAGTGAACGAGACCCTGAGGAGCTACGTGGACCGGTTCCAGGAGGAGGTGACCCAGGTCCAAGAGATGCCAGGGCACGCCCTGATGATGACATTCACCCTGGGGCTGTAGCAGGGTTTCTTCAGAATGGAGCTGAAGAGGGTGCCACCCCTATCCTATGAAGAACTAATGGAGAGGGAGGCAAGTGAAGTTGATTGGGAGGCGTCGAACTCGGAGTTTGCCCTGAAGCTGGCCAGGTGGGCCACGGAGGAAGAGAGGCCCAGAGGTGGCAGAGGACAGGAGGAGAGGAGAGCTGAACCCCGGCAGAGGGAACAACAGTAGCAGCAACAACCCAGGTGGGGGCACTAGGAGCCGAACCATCGGCTAGGTTGGAGGCCGGAGTGGCAGGACTAGGGGGCGCGGAGAGGTTTCCATGGAGGAGACAACCGCCAGGGGGGCCAGGGTCAGTGTTACCCTCCAGGAGGGAGGCAAGGCCAGAGACCACCTTCCCCGACCAGAACCAGGCAATTGCTATAGCTATTGGGGAGAGGAGGAGAGCAAGCATGAAGAAGACGAAGAGAGGTTAGGGTGGAGCTACCCTACTGTGATTTCCACCAAGAGGAGGGGCACACTACGACCACGTGGCCGGAGTTCCTCGAGATGAGAGGAAACAGGGAGCAGCAGCAACAACAAGACTGTCAGGGAATGCAGATCGAGGAAGTTCTGCCTCGGGCAGAGGAGGACAGGTGTGAGGACCGGGCCGATTTTGGGGCCCGGGGAGGGATCAGAGTGATCCATTGGGGGTGGGGGTCGAGGCTTCCCGGAAGGTAAGTCTCCACACCATGTACCGCAGGAGCGTTGGCTCCACATCCCAGACCCCACCCCCGGAGGAGAAGATCACCTTCTCAAGGAAGGACATGCCAGACCATGAGGACCCCTTCTGCGACGTGCTGGTCATCCCGTCGGCGGTCGAGAACTTCACCGTCTCCCGGATTCTCATCGACAACGGGAGTTCAGTCAACGTCATCTTCAAGAAGGCGTTTGACGCGATGAAGGTGGAGGCCAAGAGGGTGCTGGCCTCAGATGGGCCTTTGTTTGGGTTATCAGGGGAGAGGAAGGAGGTTGAAGGAGGAGTGAGACTCCATGTTACTCTGGGGGGGGGCAGTCCTACACTTGCAGATTCATCATCGTGGACGCCCCCAACAGCTACAACGCCATCTTCGGGCGACCCCTCATCAGCGCCTTCCGCTGCGTCCCCTCGTCCTTCCACCAATATCTGAAGTTCCACGCCGAGGGGATCCAGGTCCGGGTCCGGGGAGACCCAAGATGTCAAGGGATTGTTACGTCACCGCCGTGAACTCCATCTCTTGGCAGGAGGGAGCCGAAGAGATGGAGCGAGGATGGAGGAGGCAGAGCAGGAGGCCGGTGGAGAGGAGATTTAGGTGGAGGAGAACCGCACCCAGGTGGAGGTGGCGGAGGAAGTCCAGGAGCCGGCCGAGGCGATGGCCGTGGAGGAAGCTGAGGAAGAAGCTCTTGCCCCAGTAGAGGAGGATGTTGGAGAATGGGGGAAGCAGTTTCGTCTGGAGGCTGCAGAGGAGGTGGTGGAGATGGAGGTTCTCACCCTCAGAGGTAGGGTGGAGAAAGTTCGCATCAGCGGGGGCTGACCCCGGAGGACCAGGGCAGGATGTTGGAGTGCATCCAGAAGAGCGTCGACGTCTTCGCCTGGAGCGCCGCGGAGATGCCATGGATCGATGCAGACGTTGTCTGCCACCGCCTCAACCTGGATCCGGAAGCTCGCTCCATCCAGCAGAAGAAGAGGTCCATCGCAGACAAGCTGGCCGAGCCCATCAGGGAGGAGGTGGCCAAGCTTCTCAAAGCTGGCTTTGTATCCGAAATACAGTACCCCGGCTGGGTCTCCAATGTAGTCATGGTTAAAAAAGGAGACGGCCGGTGGCGTATGTGTGTCGATTTTTCTTTACTTAATAAATCGTGCCCTAAGGACTGTTATCCCTTGCCTCGGATCAACGCGCTGGTTGACTCAACCGTCGGTTTTCCTGTAATGAGTTTTTTCGATGCATTTTCAGATTACCACCAGATCAGGATGCACCCCCCGACGTCAAAGATGTCTCCTTCATCACGGGGGATGGATGCTACTGCTACAAAATGATGCCCTTCGGGTTGAAAAGTGCAGGGGCAACGTACCAGAAGAGGATGGATAGGGTCTTTCGAGAACAGAAGAGGAGGAACCAGAAGGTATATGTAGATGACCTCATGATCAAGAGTCGAGACGTGGACTCTCACCTCCGGGACCTAGAGGAAACCTTCACCACTCTGCACAAGTACAAGATGAGGTTGAACCCCCTGAAGTGTGTCTTCCGGGCCAGCAGGGGTAAGTTGCTGGGTCATCTTCTCACCCCCGCGGGGGTGGAGCCAAATCCTGACAAGGTCCGAGCGATCATGGAGCTGGGATCGCCTCAGAATGCTAAAGAGGTGCAGCGGTTGACAGAGAAGTTGGCAGGGTTGAGCAGGTTCCTTTCCCGGGCTAGGGAGAAGTGTTCTCCCTTCTTCAAGGCGTTACGGGGAGGCAAGAAGTTCGAATGGACCAAGGAATGCGAGGAGGCATTTCAGGACTTGAAGAGACTGTTGACTCAGACCCCCCTACTCCAAGGGCCGAAGAAGGGGGGGACCTGTCTTTGTATCTTGGGGTCGGAGCAGAGGTCTTGGGCTCCGTCCTGGTTCGGGAAGAGGGGAAAAAGCAACTCCCCATATATTATGTGAGTCGGGTCCTAAGGAAGGCGGAGCTTCGGTAGCCCATCTTGGAGAAGCTAACCTTTGCTCTGGTCATCTCGGCTCGGAGACTCCGGCTTTACTTCCAGGCACACTCAATCCGAGTGGTGAATGACCACCCCCTCCGCAACATCTTCGAGGGGGTGGAGAATTCGGGCCGGTTGGCCAAGTGGTCGGTTGAACTGAGTGAGTTCGACATCTAATTTTTCCCCCGCCTCTCGATCAAGGCCCAAATAATGGCCGACTTTCTGGCTGAGTATGTGGTCGAGGTGGCGGAGGCGTAACTCACTCACCTAGTTCCCTTGAAGGTGATGGTAGATGATGCTTCAGGGAGGCATTCCCTGGGGGTGGGGGTGATTCTAGTCCGCCCCCAGGGGACGAGAATCGAACAAACGGTAGTGGTGCACTTTCACATTAGTAGCAATCAGGCCGAGTACGAGGCAGTGATTGCAGGGCTCCGCCTGGCCAGAGAGCTCGGAGTGCATGATGTGGAGGTCCTCACTGACTCCATGGTGGTGGCTTCCCAGATCAACGGGGAGTTCGAGGCAAGGGAGCCTACCCTCCAGCTATACTTAGCAAAAGTAAAGAGGGTCATCAACATGTTCTAGACCTTCTCCATCCGATACGTGCCCAGGGAGGAGAACGAGCAGGTGGACCAACTGACAAAACATGGTCCCCGGGTTGGGGTACCATCACTGACCTGTTCCTTCCTTCCATTGAAGAAGGAGAGCTGATGGAGGTGGATCAACACCCCTCGTGGATGGACCCATTCACAACCTTCCTTTCCACAGGGGAGTATCCGGAAGGGATGGATAAAAAGAAATTCAAGTACAAGTCAGCGTACTATCTCATCCGCGATGGGCAGCTGTACCGAAAGACCCTCTCAGGGATGTTGGCATGTTGCGTGGCCGAGAGGGAGGTCCAGAGGATCTTGGAGGAGGTCCACTCCGGGGAGTGTGGGAGTCACTCCGGGAGTCGGACCCTGGAAGGAAGGGTTGTCAGGCAGGGGTATTTCTGGCCTACCTTGGGCCACGACGCGGCGGAGTTTACGAAGAAGTGCCACAAGTGCCAGTTGTTTGCCCCCTCCAACTGCAATAGGCCCAGCGCCTCAGGAGTATTACGGCCCCCTGGCCCTTCGCCATCTGGGGAATGAATCTGGTAGGGCCTTTCCCCCAGGCCAGCGGGCAGAGGAGGTTCCTACTTGTCATGATAGATTATTTTCCCAAGTGGTTGGAGGTGAAGACGCTGGCTAAAGTGACCTCCCAGGTTATCATGAATTTTGTTTGGGGGGAGATCATCTGCCGGCACGGGTTGCCGCAAGCCATTGTCACGGACAACGAACCTCAGTTTGCCAGTGGCGAGTTCATCAGCTTCTGCGGGCAGCTCGGGATTGATCTCAGATTTGCCTCGGTCCATCACCCTAGGAGCAACGACGGGTGGACGTGGCAAACAAAATCATAGTGAAGCTCCTGAAGGAAAAAGTTGAAAACATGAAGGTAGCTGGGTAGAGCAGCTTCCCTCGGTTCTTTGGGTCCTGAGAACCACTCCCAACACGGCCACATGGGAGACCCCCTTCAAGCTCTCCCATGGATGCGAGGCAGTACTCCCAGTAGAGTTCGAGGTCCGGACGCCTCGGGTGGTTGAGGCGGAGGAAGGCAGGGAAGAATGACAGGTTGAAAACGAAGAAGAACTATGACTCTCCCTTGACATGGTGGAGGAGCTACGCGATCTCTCTGCCATCCGATAGGAAGAAGTAAAAAGAAGAATGACCAAGTACTTTGACAAACACTTCAGTGTCAAACAGTTCGCGGAGGGCGACTTGGTCCTGAGGAATGTGGATGCCGCGGGAAGATCAGCCGCTGTGGGGAAGTTCAACCCCAACTGGGAGGGTCCATACATTGTACAAGAAACATTGAAATCAGGAGGGTACCGCCTCCGGAATGTGGAGGGCGAGACCCTAGGTCTCACCTGGAGCGGTGATGACCTGAAACGTTTTTACCCTTGAGCCATGTAAGTAGCGTTCATTTTTCTAATAAAACTTCTTGGTGTGCCGATACTCCTGCCGTGATTTATGTGGATAAGTGAAGTGTTCATTTGACAGACCCCAAGCAGATCCCGCTGTCAGGCTCTCACCTAGCTGGCAGGGCTGGATGTCACTCGATGACGTCTACCCAGACCCCGAGCAGATCCCGCTGCCAGGCTCTCACCTAGCTGGCAGGCTGGATGTCACTCGATGACGTCTACCCAGACCCCGAGCAGATCCTGCTGTAAGACTCTCACTTAGCTGGCAGGGTTGGATGTCACTCGATGGCGTCTACCCAGACCCCGAGAAGATCCCGCTGCCAGACTCTCATCTAGCTGGCAGAGCTGGATGTCACTCGATGACGTCTACCCAGACCCTGAGAAGATCCCGCTGCCAGGCTCTCACCTAGCTAGCAGGGCTGGATGTCACTCGATGGCGTCTACGCAAACCCCGAGCAGATCCCGCTGCCAGACTCTCACCTAGCTGGTAGGGCTGGATGTCACTCGATGGCGTCTACCCAGACCCCCGAGCAGATCCCGCTGCCAGACTCTCACCTAGCTGACAGGGCTGGATGT
Source organism: Platanthera zijinensis (assembly GCA_039513925.1). NCBI lineage: Eukaryota > Viridiplantae > Streptophyta > Magnoliopsida > Asparagales > Orchidaceae > Platanthera > Platanthera zijinensis. The sequence continues at coordinate 162,888,338 of CM077080.1, forward strand.
CACTCGATGACGTCTATCCAGACCCCAAGCAGATCCCGCTGCCAGGCTCTCACCGAGCTAGCAGGGCTGGATGTCACTCGATGGCGTCTACGCAAACCCCGAGCAGATCCCGCTACCAGCCTCTCACCTAGCTGACATGGCTGGATGTCACTCGATTACGTCTACCTAGACCCCGAGCAGATCCCGCTGCCAGGCTCTCACCTAGCTGACAGGGCTGGATGTCACTCGATGGCGTCTACCCAGACACCGAGCAGATCCCGCTGCCAGGCTCTCACCTATCTGGCAGGGCTGGATATCACTCGATGGCGTCTACCCGGACCCCCGAGAAGATCCCGCTGCTAGGCTCTCATCCAGCTGGCAGGGCTGAATGTCACTCGATGACGCCTACCCGGACCCCGAGCAGATCCCGCTGCCAGACTCTCATCTAGCTGGCTGGGCTGGATGTCACTCGAGAGTGTCTACTCAGGCTTTCAACTGGCTAGCAGGACAGGGGGTCTTGATGAACGTGGTGTCTAAAGTCGGGACCCAGACACTCGTATTACGAAGGCAAAAATCCCAGGGTTGCCAGGATGACCTTAGCAGGTCGGCGAGCCGGAACTGTCGAGCCGAGACTATGGATCGACGAGCACCCGGAAAGCGACCAAGGCGGCAAGAGCTCAAACCGCGTCGCGACCTCACGGGGCACAGCTCGCACGGAGCCAGACGACTTGGGTGCGAGCCGAGTCGGCTTGCCTCCTCTATTTCGCATGTGGCATGAAGAGTCTTGGCATGGGTATGGGTCTCCATTCGTGATTCGACCAAATAACGCTCCTATATTTCCTGAGCTAAGTCCCGAATGAACACAGGACCTCGCTCGCGAGTTGTAGGATGAGAGATAGTGAACGGGAGGACCGAAGCCGGCCGTGAATACAGAAGAAAAAGGACGAAGCGACATTACAAGTATCAATTCCAAGAAAACATATTTCATTAATTAAGGACAAAATTACAGGATTGGGGGCTCTGCCCGCGTTCATATTACAACAAACATATAAAAGGCGAGACGTCGGGATTCAGCGAGGCGAGCCCTCGAGCGACGAGTCCTCCTAGATGGGTCGGTAGGACGCATCGCCCGACTTTGGTACCAGAAGGAATAGTGTCGGTACCACATCGCTCGCGGAAAGGCCCGCGCCCTCGCTCTTAATAAGGTCCGCCTGCCGCAAAATCTGGAGAGTGTACTTCGCTGCATTGGCAGCATTCTTCCTCATCATGACCTCCAGTTCGTACTCGGTATAGTGCGTGAGCTGACAACTGCTGCTGGAGGGCGGCGGAGCAGCTGTTGCGGGTCCAGTTCACGCACCCGAGCATGTGACGCCTCCTTTTCGTTCTCAAAAACGGCGATCTACAAGCCTAGACGACTGGACGTCGCCGCGTCCTGCGAAAAGGGGTAGGGTAAACTTGAGAAAAGAAGAGATCCTTCAAGGGATATGTGCGAGTCGAGAGACTTACCGCTCCTCCCAAGTACTCGGCAAGGGCGGAATCTGCTGCGTCCGCCCACTTCTTCTGGTAGTCCGCCTCCTCCTGGGCGAGACGACGAGCTCCCTCCTTTTCGTCGACCAACTTTTTGAGCGACGGGGCGTTCTTATCCAGCTGGGTTAGCCGCCTGCCCACCATGTGGGCCAGCTCCAGGCCGCGGAGCTGGGCCCGCGTGCTCTCGTGCACAAGGACCCGCGTGGCCTCCTCGTTGTAGACCACGACGTCCTCTCGCGCGTACAGGCCAAACGAGAAGTTGTAGGCCTCCCCGCTGATGGACTCCTGCTCCAGCCAGCTTGGCAGCAGGGTGGAGATGTAAGCCCGGTTCGCCTCTTTGTCCCACTGGAGGAGGGGAATTCCGAGCTCATCTAAAGGATGCTCGCCGAGGCCGAAGTTGCGATGCCCTCTCGGCACCGGCGTCACGGCGGGCTGCGTCTCTTCTTGCGGTCTGGAATTGCCGGCCGCCCCACCGGGGGAGTTGCAGGTCGAGGAGGCCGCGGGGGCGAGATCCCCAGCTGGTTGACCCGCCAGGGCTTTACCTTTTTACGGAGCTGCGGGAAGTGCGCCACCCGCGGTCTTCGATTTCTTGGGAGGCGGCGGCGGTGGATGCGATTCGCAGCTAGGCCGCTTCGGGGGAACAAAGGCCGGGGTCTCACAATGAGCGGAGGCTGCGACCTTGGCGCGGGGGAGCTGTGGACGTCTTCGCCTGGAGCACCGCGGGGATGCCATGGATCGATGCGGACGTCGCCTGCTACCGCCTCAACCTCGATCCGGAAGCTCGCTCCGTCCAGCAGAAGAAGAGGTCCATCGCGGACAAGCTGGCCGAGCCCATCAGGGAGGAGGTGGCCAAGCTTCTCAAGGCTGACTTTGTATCCGAAATACAGTACCCCGGCTGGGTCTCCAATGTAGTCATGGTTAAAAAAGGAGACGGCCGGTGACGTATGTGTGTCGATTTTTCTTTACTTAATAAATCGTTCACTAAGGACTGTTATCCCTTGCCTCAGATCGACGCGCTGGTTGACTCAGCCGTCGGTGTTCCTGTAATGAGTTTTTTAGATGCATTTTCAGGTTACCAACAGATCAGGATGCACCCCCCGACGTCAAAGATGTCTCCTTCATCACGGGGGATGGATGCTACTGCTACAAAATGATGCCCTTCGGGTTGAAAAATGCAGGGGCAACGTACCAGAAGATGATGGATAGGGTGTTTGAGAACAGAAGGGGAGGAACTTGAAGGTATATGTAGATGACCTCATGATCAAGAGTCGAGACGTGGACTCTCACCTCCGGGACCTAGAGGAAACCTTCACCACTCTGCACAAGTACAAGATGAGGTTGAACCCCCTGAAGTGTGTCTTCCGGGCCAGCAGGGGCAAGTTGCTGGGTCACCTTCTCACCCCCGCGGGGGTGGAGCCAAATCCTGACAAGGTCCGAGCGATCATGGAGCTGGGATCGCCTCAGAATGCTAAAGAGGTGCAGCGGTTGACAGAGAAGTTGGCAGGGTTGAGCAGGTTCCTTTCCCGGGATGGGGAGAAGTGTTCTCCCTTCTTCAAGGCGTTAAGAGGAGGCAAGAAGTTCGAATGGACCAAGGAATGCGAGGAGGCATTTCAGGCCTTGAAGAGGCAGTTGACTCAGACCCCCCTGCTCCAAGGGCCGAAGGAGGGGGGACCTGTCTTTGTATCTTGGGGTCGGAGCAGAGGCCTTGAGCTCCGTCCTGGTTTCGGGAAGAGGGGAAGAAACAACTCCCCATATATTATGTGAGTCGGGTCCTAAGGAAGGCGGAGCTTCGGTATCCCATCTTGGAGAAGCTGACCTTTGCTCTGGTCATCTCGGCTCGGAGACTCCAGCTTTACTTCCAGGCACACTCAATCCGAGTGGTGAATGATCACCCCCTCCGCAACATCTTCGAGGGTGTGGAGAATTCGGGCCGGTTGGCCAAGTTGTCGGTGGAACTTAGTGAATTTGACATCTAATTTGTCCCTCGCCTCTCGATCAAGGCCCAAACAATGGCCGACTTTCTTGCTGACTATGTGGTCCAGGTGGCGGAGGCGTAACTCACTCACCTAGTTCCCTGGAAGGTGATGGTAGATGACGCTTCAGGGAGGCATTCCCTGGGGGTGGGGGTGATTCTAGTCCGCCCCCAGGGGACGAGAATCGAACAAACGGTAGTGGTGCACTTTCCCATTAGTAGCAATCAGGCCGAGTACGAGGCAGTGATTGCAGGGCTCCGCCTTGCTAGAGAGCTAGGAGTGCATGATGTGGAGGTCCTCACTGACTCCATAGTGGTGGCTTCCCAGATCAACATGGAGTTCGAGGCAAGGGAGCCTACCCTCCAGCTATACTTAGCGAAAGTAAAGAGGGTCATCGACATGTTCCAGACATTCTCCATCCGACACGTGCCCAGGGAGGAGAACGAGCAGGTGGACCAACTGACAAAGCATGGTCCCGGGTGGGGGGTATCATCACCGACCTGTTCCGCCCTTCCATTGAAGGAGAGCTGATGGAGGTGGATCAACACCTCTCGTGGATGGACCCATTCACAACCTTCCTTTCCACAGGGGAGTATCCGGAAGTGATGGATAAAAAGAAATTCAAGTACAAGTCAACGTACTATCTCATTCGCGATGGGCAGCTGTACCGAAAGACCCTCTCAGGGATGTTGGCATGTTGCGTGGCCGAGAGGGAGGTCCTAGAGGATCTTGGAGGAGGTCCACTCCGGGGAGTGTGGGAGTCACTCCGGGAGTCGGACCCTGGAAGGAAGGGTTGTCAGGCAGGGGTATTTCTGGCCTACCTCGAGCCACGACGCGGCGGAGTTTACGAAGAAGTGCCAGTTGTTTGCCCCCCTCCAACTGCAACCGACCCAGCGCCTCAGGAGTATTACGGCCCCCTGGCCCTTCGCCATCTGGGAAATGGATCTGGTAGGGCCTTTCCCCCAGGACAGCGGGCAGAGGAGGTTCCTACTTGTCATGATAGATTATTTTTCCAAGTGGTTGGAGGTGAAGACGCTGGCTAAGGTGACCTCCCAGGTTATCATGAATTTTGTTTGGGGGGAGATCATCTGCCGGCACAGGTTGCCGCAAGCCATTGTCACGGACAACGGACCTCAGTTTGCCAGCGCCGAGTTCATCAGCTTCTGCGGGCAGCTCGGGATTGATCTCAGATTTTCCTCGGTCCATCACCCTAGTAGCAACGACATGTGGACGTGACAATCAAAATCATAGTGAACCTCCTGAAGAAAAAAGTTGAAAACTTGAAGGTAGCTGGGTAGAGCAACTTCCCTCGGTTCTTTGGGCCCTGAGAACCACTCCCAACACGGCCACATGGGAGACCCCCTTCAAGCTCTCCCATGGATGCGAGGCAGTACTCCCAGTAGAGTTCGAGGTCCGGACGCCTCGGGTAGTTGAGGCGGAGGAAGGCAGGGAAGAATGGCGGGTTGAAAACGAAGAAGAACTACGACTCTCCCTTGACATGGTGGAGGAGCTACGTGATCTCTCTGCCATCCGACATGAAGAAGTAAAAAGAAGAATGACCAAGTACTTTGACAAACACGTCAGTCATCAGAGGTTCATAAATGGCAGGTACTTGAAGAAAGACTATCCCTCGAGTCAAACATTTCGCGGAGGGCGACTTGGTCCTGAGGAAGGTGGATGCCGCGGGATATCAGCCGCTGTGGGGAAGCTCAACCCTAACTGGGAGGGTCCATACATTGTACAAGAAACATTGAAATCAGGAGGGTACCACCTCCGGATTGTGGAGGGTGAGACCCTAGGTCTCACCTGGAGCGGTGATGACCTGAAACGTTTTTACCCTTGAGCCATGTAAGTAGCGTTCATTTTTCTAATAAAACTTCTTGGTGTGCCGATACTCTTGCCGTGATTTATGTGGATTGGTGAAGTGTTCATTTGACAGACCCCAAACAGATCCCGCTGCCAGGCTCTCACCTAGCTGGCAGGGCTGGATGTCACTCGATGACGTCTATCTAGATCCCGAGCAGATCCCGCTGCAAGGCTCTCACCTAGCTGGCAGGGCTGGATGTCACTCGATGACGTCTACCCAGACCCCGAGCAGATCCCGCTGCCAGACTCTCACCTAGCTGGCAGGGCTGGATGTCACTCGATGGCGTCTACCCAGACCCCGAGCAGATCCCGCTGCCAGGCTCTCACCTAGCTAGCAGGGCTGGATGTCACTCGATGGCGTCTACGCAAACCCCGAGCAGATCCCGCTACCAGGCTCTCACCTAGCTGACAGGGCTGGATGTCACTCGATTACGTCTACCCAGACCCCGAGCAGATCCCGCTGCCAGACTCTCACCTAGCTGGCAGGGCTGGATGTCACTCGATGACGTCTACCCAGACCCCGAGCAGATCCCGCTGCCAGACTCTCACCTAGCTGGCAGGGTTGGATGTCACTCGATGACGTCTACCCAGACCCCGAGCAGATCCCGCTGCCAGGCTCTCACATAGCTGGCAGGGCTGGATGTCACTCGATGACGTCTACCCAAACCCCGAGCTGATCCCGCTGCCAGGCTCTCACCTAGCTGGCAGGGCTGGATGTCACTCGATGGCGTCTACCCAGAACCCACGCAGATCCCGCTGCCAGGCTCTCACCTAGCTGGCAGGGCTGGATGTCACTCGATGGCGTCTACCCGGACCCCCGAGAAGATCCTGCTGCCAGGCTCTCATTCAGCTGGCAGGGCTGAATGTTACTCGATGACGCCTACCCGGACTCCGAGCAGATCCCGCTGCCAGACTCCCATCTAGCTGGCAGGGCTAGATGTCACTCGAGAGTGTCTACTCAGGCTCCCAACTGGCTAGCAGGACAGGGGGTCTTGATGAACGTGGTGTCTAAAGCCGGGACCCAGACACTCGAATTACGAAGGCAAAAATCCCAGGGTTGCCAGGATGACCTTAGCAGGTCGGCGAGCCGAAACTGTTGAGCCGAGACTATGGATCGACGAGCACCCGGAAAGCGACCAAGGCGGCAAGAGCTCAAACCGCATCGCGACCTCACGGGGCACAACTCGCACGGAGCCAGGCGACTCGGGTGCGAGCCGAGTCGGCTTGCCTCCTCTATTTCGCATGTGGCATGAAGAGTCTGGGCATGGGTACGGGTCGCCATTCGCTATTCGACCAAATAACGCTCCTGTATTTCCTGAGCTAAGTCCCGAATGAACACAGGACCTCGCTCACGAGATGCGGGATGAGAGATAGTGAACGGGAAGACCGAAGCAGGCCGTGAATACAGAAGAAAAAGGACGAAGAGACATTACAAGCATCAATTCCAAGAAAACATATTTCATTAATTAAGGACAAAATTACAGGATTGGGGGCTCGGCCCGCGTTCTTATTACAACAAACATATAAAAGGCGAGACGCGGGGATTCAGCGAGGCGAGCCCTCGAGCGACGAGTCCTCCTAGATGGGTCGGTAGGACGCATCGCCCGGATTGGGTACCAGAAGGAATAGTGTCGGTACCACATCGCTCGCGGAAAGGCCCGCGCCCTCGCTCTTAATAAGGTCCGCCCGCCGCAACATCTGGAGAGTGTACTTCGCTGCATTGGCAGCATTCTTCTGCATCATGACCTCCAGCTCGTACTCGGTATAGTGAGCGAGCTGACAACTGCTGCTGGAGGGCGGCGGAGCAGCTGTTGCGGCTTCCAGTTCACGCACCCACGCATGTGACGCCTCATTTTCCTTTTCAAGGACGGCGATCTACAGGCCTAGACGACTGGCCGTCGCCGCGTCTTGCGAAAAGGGGTAGGGTAAACTTGAGAAAAGAAGAGATCCTTCAAGGGATATGTGCGAGTCGAGAGACTTACCACTCCTCCCAAGTACTCGGAAAGGGCGGAATCGGCTGCGTCCGCCCGCTTCTTTTGGTAGTCCGCCTCCTCCTGGGCGAGACGACGAGCTCCCTCCTTTTCGTCGACCAACTTTTTGAGCGACAGGGCGTTCTTATCCAGCTGGGTTAGCCGCCTGCCCACCTTGTGGGCCAACTCCAGGCCGCGGAGCTGGGCCCACGTGCTCTCGTGCACAAGGACCCGCGTGGCCTCCTCGTTGTAGACCGCGATGTCCTCTCGCGCGTACATGCCAAACGAGAAGTTGTAGGCCTCCCCGCTGATGGACTCCTGCTCCAGCCGGCTTGGCAGCAGGGTGGAGATGAAAGCCCGGTTCGCCTCCTTGTCCCACTGGAGGAGGGGAATTCCGAGCTCATCTAAAGGACGCTCGCCGAGGCCGAAGTTGCGATGCCCTCTCGGCACCGGCGTCACGGCGGGCTGCGTCTCTTCTTGCGGTCTGGAAGTGCCGGCCGCCCCACCGGGGGAGCCGCAAGTCAAGGCGGCCGCGGGGGCGAGATCCCCAGTTGGTTGACCCGTCTGGGCTTTACCTTTTTATGGAGCTGCGGGAGGTGCGCCACCCGCGGTCTTCGATTTCTTGGGCGGCGGCGGCGGTGGAAGCGATTTGCGGCTAGGCCGCTTCGGGGGAACAATGGCCGGCGTCTCACAATGAGCGGATGCTGCGACCTCTGCGCGTGGGAGCTCGCTAGAAGCAAGCCGCGCACTCTCATAAGGAGGGTGCAAGGGGACGCCCCGCTCGCCTGCAGAAAAGGAAAGTTAAGACAGGAATGATAGTAAAGAAAAGGAGAGAAGGAAGCACAAGTACTTTACCTCTTCCGGGTGCGACGGGGGCGAGGCTGTCTATGTTCCTGCGGAGGAACGCGACTTCAAAGTTCTTCCCCTCGAAGAACCCACAGAGCTCGGCCTCGTGGCCCCCCAGGGTAGGGGGTGGTAGCTCGCCTCGCTGAGCTGAACTGGCGAGAAAGGGACATTACCGAATTCTCCTTTGATGGAAACAAATTTCTTTAGCCAATTATGGCTCTTGTTGACGGTCTCCTGCACCTTAACGTGGTTGCTGGAGAAGGAAGCGGTCCCGTCTTTGTTCGCTCGGAAGGAGAACAGATTGCAGAAGACCGCGAGGCTGAACTCGATCCGCTCTTCCCGCAGGAAGCACGCGAATCCGATCACCACCGCGATGGAGTTGGGGGTCATCTGCCCGAGGACGACCCCGAAGTATTTCAGTATTTGGCGGACCTCCGACCATAGAGGAAGCCGAAGACCCGCCTCGAAATGCGTCGTGGGGATGGCAAGCTCCTCTGCCGAGAGGTCGTTGATCTTCTCCCCTTCCCCAGGTCGCCTCGCCACGAAGCCTGGCGGTATGTAGTCGCCTATGGCATCAAAGAACTCACCTTCAGAAATGGCGGCATGGGAGAAGTCGTGCTCGGAGAAGGTCCAAGCACACTTGCTCCTCCCATCCGTGTCGCCGCTACCACCACCCATCTTACCGGGAATTTGTTAAGGGGGACGAAGTAGTTCTCGCTGGAAGCTGTCGAACCGGGAGTCGCAGGAAGTAGAGAAAGGGGAAATCTTAAATGCGGTAGGTAAGAAAGGATCGGCAGGACCTATTTATAGAAAGGAAAAAGGCGGGAAAATGCTCCGCCTGTTGGAAAAGTGCGGATAGCAAAATGTGCCCCGACGCTTCGACTTCTAGACCCACCACGGATTTGCATCAGCTCGCCGATGTGCCACCAAGACTACTCAGCAGCAAGCCGCGTTCACCCGCGATCCGCACCCGCCAGAAATAGTGGGCGAGCCGTTTAGGCTCGCGATCAGCGAGAACCCAACTCGCTCCCGCTGAGACTAGATAGGCGAGTTGGGCGAGCCGATTCCGTAATCTCGCGCCGCTTAAAAAGGGGTAGGCGGGCAAGAACGCCTCATCTGCACCCGCCCAGAGAAAACTAAGCAGCAACACAATAAAGGTAGCATACAACAAACATGAGCCCACTGACGGGAGAAAAGGTCTCGAATTTTTACAAACAGATTAAATGTCCCGAGGGAAGAAAGTTCGCGACCTAACTACGCGAATTGATTTAGGATGCAAATGCGACCCGGGCCTGGCGATCCATAGCGGGGAGGGGGTAGGCGGCTCAGTACTGGATCCACTTCCACCTGCCCTGCCTTCGCGTCCCGGATCGGTGGGGGGGGGGGCACGCGAGGATAGTGGTACTCGCGGACCGCCAACAGCTCCTGCTGGGCCAGGTCGATCTGCTTCGTGGCATGCCTAAGCCACTCCTCGACCCGCGTAATGTGCACCCCCGGAGAAGTAACTCCATCCCCGTCAGCTGGACGCCTCGTTCCCTCCAGAACTACGAACCGCTCCTCCGCCTCGGCCTTGTCCTTGTCTTCCCTGTTGTAAACCTCCTGTAACAGTAGCGTGTGTTTTTGAAATAGCCGGGTCACCTGCCTCTTCATCCTCTCAGCATCCAGCGGGTCGCCTAGGTACTCCGAAATATGATCTGTATCAGGGGGAGGAGAATACCCCTCGCTCATGTCGACGTCGGAGGAGGAGATCGCGTTAAAGCCTACAAAAGGAAGAATCAGAAGGAGCGAGCAGTAATAAATGTGCAAAAGTCCAAGCTCACCAGGGGTCGACACGTCGCTCGCACCAGCAGATGGCCGGGAGGAGCCCGACTGGCCCTGAAAGGAACCCCTTCAGGAACTACGAAGGATTTCCCCAGCCCAGGGGGAATCGGCGACTGAGTAATCACCGCAGTGGGGTGCCCCTGGCCTGGAGGGCTGGCAACCCGATCGGTTATCAGTTGGAGGGAGCGACTCCGCTCCCCTCCGACGCCTCCATCTCCGGGAGGCGTCACCTGCGGAAAAAGGAATCAGAGGCGAAATGGCGAATCAAGCGGGAGGTTCGCATGCCACATGGGCGACCTCGGCACCGGCCGCCGAGCTGGACCCCGGGGGCTCGTTCATAGGAGACCGCCTGACGATCTTCCCTTTCACCGGCCTGAAGAGGGGGTCGGGCGATCCCCGCGCTAACCATGGGGCGGCGTCAAGAGCTTGCTCCCTAGTCCCCTCCGCCGCGGCCTCTAGGCGCGCTCACATCTCCTCAGACACAGACATCATTCAGGTATAGCTCACAGAGAAGGTCAGAAGAAGGCGGGATTTTTCCAAAGGTCCGATGTTATATTGTATAGCACGATGGTGAGACCCACCAAAAGATTTTCTCCAGCTCAGCAAAGCACTCACCGAACACGTGGGTTAGATGATTCTTTCCGAGCTTGGACAAACTCAAAAAGAGCGGAGATTATATACAACCCCGTGTTCGCCGAGTTGGTCCACCAGGCCAAGTGAGCGGACCAGGGAAACCTGCTCGCGCCAGAACAGTGTGCGGGCGAGCTCAAACCGGCCAGCACGCTCTCGCCAAAACAAGGCGGACGAGCCACGCGAGCCGGTTCATCCAGCCCGCTCTCCCATAGGCGACCTGGCCGCCAACCCGCCTCAGAACGAGGGTTGGCGGACTACGGCGACCCGGCTCGCGCTCGCCTAAGGAGGGAAGGCGAGTTGCGGGAGCCAGGTCGCGTCCGCCTCAGCAGGATGATGAGCTGTGGCGAGCCGACCTCCAGATCCTTGGAGCCTGTCTAGTGGGGCCCAACGACCAGATTACCCGGGTACCCTTGCTGGAGGTGCACATAACTGTTCAGAACAACGGAGTTACGCTGTTGGCAGACCTAGTTGGGTTGCACATAACTGTTCAAAACAACGGAGTTACACTGTTGGCATACCGTTTCCCGAAAATTATAAATAGGACCCAAGGGGCACCTCAGAAGGCATGCTCACTTATATCTCAGTCTTCTAGCGCTTTCTGAGGTTGCCTTAGCTCGGCTCTTGGCTAGGGAGGGGAAGCGCTCTGAGATTTTCCGGGTGTGTGGTGGGACCTCCGCGCCGAGCCCTTGGGTCAGTCCCCTTCCTTTGTCATTTTGCTTGCAGGAGAGAAGTAGGTGTGCGATCACCCCTTCCCCGAGGGTGAACTCCACAAGAGACCGAATTTTCGGTTTCAACAGGGGAGAAGCCCAATCAAGAAATGGTATGTCTCTCGTCGCTGTCGCTGTTTTCGAATAAAGGTGATATCATTAGGAGATTTCAGGGCACTGAGAGGCTCGAGATCGTTAGGCTCAAGAAAACGATCCTAAAGGTAGGTGAAGTACTCCAGAACAGAACGCTCCCCCTGAGTGGCGGAAGCGATATCCTGAAAGATGCCGAAAATCTGGGCATCAACACGCGTGTGCCCAAAGGTGCGCTGGAGAGCGGACCAAAGATCGAAGATGTCTTCAAAGCGCATGAACTGACTGAAGATGCGAGGCTCCATCGAACACTGAATCCACCCAAGAACCATGTACTTTTCCGTCGACCACTTGACTAATTCCTCTTTCTTGTCATCCTTGTCGGTCGGTTTAGGCATAGGAGGGCCGCCGGTCAGCCATGAGGGCTTATTCCGGCCAGCTAGAGCCACTTTCATCGAAGTCGCCCATGAAGAACAATTTTTCTCATTAAGAAGGATGCTGGTAATCCGTCCCGTAGATGACCCATAGGTGTCCTTGGAATCCATGGTGCAAAAAATAAACAAACCAACGAGATCCCTTCCGCAACGGAGACCTAGGATCGAGAGACAGAGAAGAAACGAGAACGGAGAGGCACGGAACCGGCGAATGCTCCGATCAAGGACAGCAGATGAAAAATAAGCGGACGAGAGAAACACCAACAACGATCGGGAGGCACGAAGACGACAGAAGCCCCGATCGGGGACAGCAGGCGGAAAACAGTGTATGCAGAGGTGCAGCGATCGGCGGATGCGGAGATGCAGGCGGAGATGCGGTCGACAGATGCGGTCGATCGACGGAAGGCGCGATAGACGGAGACCCGATCGGCGGATGCCGTCGATCGGAAGAAGTGGAAGGTGCGATCGGAGGAAAGCCGAAACCCTATTGCTCGGATACCATGTAGGGAAATGAAATGCGTTAGCCTCCAATGAGGAGAGCTAGCCAATATATATTATCTCAAGTGTGAAAATGTATAAATATGCCCATACACAGTAATTATAGAATATATATTAATAACTCCAATAGATTATAGCCTCAATTTTTTTATTAGATCCAATGGTAGTCCGTTTTTGTTAATCACATTCCCAAAAAATGCAACCTCATTTAACTTGAATTCACATTTCAAAAATTTCACAAATAACTTACGATCCTTACATTTTCAACATGGTCTTCCCTGTTCTTGGAATAGATGAGGATGTCATCAAAAAATACCATCACAAATTTATCCATATATTCTTTCAAAAGATTTTATGTGCAAACCACTTTCGGTTATGTGCAAACCGCGGTTTCAAAAAAAAATGCAAAAATAGTTATGCGCAGACCGGACTTTTACGGGTTCATAAGTTTTTATGATTTTTTAGTTTGATTTACACTTAACCTTGTTTTAACATAGCCAAAATTAGTCTACACATAACAACACCCATTCTTTAAATACTCTGTTCATTAACCCCATTAAGAAAACGAGAGCAGTTGTTAGGTCCAATTAACATTACAACAAATCATAATGTTTTTACCTTGTACTAAAGGTCAGCTTATATATATGTTTATACACGAGTGACAGTGCACAGAGGCCTCTCGTGTCCCGTGCGACAATACCCCGACCACGACAGTGCGGGCGACGACATTCTGCGGGGGCAACATGATTCGGCGGAGCAACAACATTTGGCGGGGTGACGACATTTTGCGGGGGCGTCGACATTTTGCAGGGGCGGTGACATTAGGCGGGGACGACGAGATTCGATGTGGGCGACAACATTTGGCGTGGGCGGCGACATTCGGCAAATTTTCTCTCGGGCGCACAGAGCACGTATTTCACATGACGGCACACCCGTTGCTCACACAATTTCAAATGATTTCTATACATTTAAATTATAATCATTTATATATATTTATATTTAAACATAAATATAAATTATTTATAAGCATAAATATAAATTATGGATACCTACCCCTTCATCTCTCTCTCTTTCTCACACTTAAATATAAATGATCGATGCCCCCTTCTCACTCCCTCTCTTTCTTTCTCACTCCCTCTCTTTCTTTCTCTCTCCCTCTCTTTCTATGATGGATGCCACCCCCTCTCTTTTTATCTCTCTTTCTCACTAATACAGATTGAAAATGGATGGCTTGGATTAGTTGGGTGGTCCTCCAGAGTTACGTCGGTTTGCCAAAGTATATATTTATAATATATATATATATATATATATATACTAGCATCTTCGAACGGGCTCCGCCCGTTCTCGATGCGTCGCTGCGGGCTTCGCCCGCAATCAAGCGGGCTTCGCCCGCTTGGCATTCAAGCGGGCTTCGCCCGCCTCCCCCGGCGGGCTTCGCCCGCCTCCCACGGCGGGCTTCGCCCGCCCGCCCCCCCGGCGGGCTTCGCCCGCCCCCCCCCCGGCAAAATTTAAAAGTATTTAAAGCAATTATTTAAAATTTTATAATTTAAAAATATTTGATTTTTTTAACCAAAAATTATAATTTAATAAATATTTATATAATTACTTATTTAAAAATGAAAAAAAAAACAAAAATCCCCCGCCCCCGCTTCGGCGCGCTCACGCAGGCCGCCCTTCCCCCTGCCGCCGCCGGCGGAGCCGCCGGCGGCCTGCCCGGCACCCATCGGCGGGTCCGCCGGCCTCCGGCGAACCCGCCGTGGGTTGTCCGGCGGCGGGCGGGCAGGGCCACCGCCGGCGGTGGCCCTGCCCGTGAGCTCCAAAACTGGAGCTCACGGGCAGGGCCACCGCCGGCGGTGGCCCTGCCCGCCCGCCGCCGGACAACCCACGGCGGGTTCGCCGAGGCCGGCGAACCCCTGGTGGGCGCCGGGCAGGCCGCCGGCGGCTCCGCCGGCGGCGGCAGGGGTGAGGCTGTGAGGGGGCGGGAGTGCGGGAGGGGTATCGGGATTTCACGCACTGTGAACAGTGCGTGAACAGTGCTGGGGGCTGAGATTTAGATATTAGCAGTCCGGATGTTATAGATTCAATGGCCAGATTTGATTTATAGGAGATCGGACGGCTCCTGTTCATTCTATGGTGTGCTTCCAAATATGTATATTGGTTTATATAATAAAGATATATATATATATATATATATATATATATATATATATATATATATATATATATATATATATATATATATATATAATGGGGAACGACAACGCGAACCCTTGGTTGAGCACGAGTTTTGAGCCCGTTTGTGGCCGATTGGCCATCTGCCATATTTAACTTCTCCGTATCGACGATCCGACTCTACGGATGTATCCAGATTATTGTTTACATGTTTTTTCATTTATTACTTTTGTATTTTCAGTCATTATTTAGTGAAATCGGGCACTTGACACTCGACCAATCATAGTTGGCGATGTCAGGGTGCCCTAATGTTGTATTATTATAAATAAGAGTATGGGGGCCTCCATCTTCTTTATTGCTGATTTTGGAGATGAAACATTTCAGAAACATGACTATCCTCTCGTGGTGATGACTCCGTGAGTCCGTAGGTGACGACTTCTAGGTTTGTACTATCCCCTTGTATTCCCCTCTTGCTGTAGTTTTTTTATTTTCAGAAATTCTTTCCCATAACCCCAACAATCCCCCTCCCACCTCCACCTACATGATCCACAGTTTGCTCTTCAGAAATTCCTTCAGTGAAACTCTACAATCCAGCCTTGTCTAGCCCTCAAACAAGCAGCTTACCTTCTAGGGAATGCTGCTTTCACTTCCTCCAATGGTCCATTCCCTCTGGTTTCCAAGCCCCATTCTCGACTCATTCCCCCTCCCCTCCCTCTACCAAATTGAACTCCACCAAATCCTTCTATTGCCTCCCAGAACTCACACCTAAGCCCTACACCGAAGCATTCAATCCCCCTAGGAGACTCCTACTATAGCCCCCACTCATTCACTTATTTCCTCCCATAATCTTTTGACCCTTTTATTAGCAAATCCTTGCCACATTCATACTATCCATCCACTGGACGCCTACGTCCTTCCCTCTTACCTATTTTCGGTACGATCCTATCAACAATCATAATCCCAGCCCTCCGCCACCTCTCGTTCCCTAATTCCTGCTACCGTTCAGTCACCATACAACAATTCTTCCTCCTCCGGACAACCACCAACCATCCACGAGTCACCGGATCCCCATTGCACATCACCATCCCTTCTACTTTGTGAGTTTGTTTAGTTATGGAATTTTGAATTTCAACATTATTTTATAGTATTTTTCTTGGTTGGATCTATAGTGTTGTTGTATTTTTGTTATGAATTAACTTGTGATTTGCAGAAAGGAATCATTCGCCGCGTGTTTGACCTTTACCCTCCTCGTGGAGGAAAGTCATTGCTTGCCTTAAAAAACTATTTTGTCGTGGTTAAAATTATACTTATGATTTAATCATTTATTGCTATGTATTGATTCCACCGTTAGGTTTTGCATGTGTTACATATAATGTTCATGGGTGTAATAAATTTATCTTCCCGCACTTCACCTAGGGCTGCATTATTTTTGCGCGCTCACGTAGCCTATCCTCATCAATTGGTATTAGAGTTCAGGGTTGGGCTGCATTTATAAACATAGCGGTTGGTCATAAAGATTCTTGAGCTTCATCTATGACTAGTTATCTTCGCCATTCTTCTCTATTTGAGGATCCCATGTGTGACTATTACTGATCCCATAGAGCCCCTTTAGATAGATCTTCATGTTATTGCGATGATTATTAGCGTTCATATCACACCACTTCCAGAGATCATGTTGTCCCCTCGATGTGATTCCTCTATGCTAGAGATTACTATGATGATTATCGTCGTCCTCATCCCCATGCACGAGCAGATCGTGTTGACCCTTCAACACAACTCGATTATTTTAGGGATGACTATTGCGAAGATCATTGATTTGAAAGAGACCTCAAATGTTGGTTTCGTGCAGTTGCTCCACCGTTTACTGGATTACGGAGTCCCTAGTTTTTTAGCTATTATCTCGGTAATTTTGAGTTATTCGGTGAGTGATGCTTTAAATTTGTGAAACTTAGACTTCTAGATGAGACGAGAGCACACTGATCTAGCATTGAGAGGACTCGCAAGCGAGATCGTCTTCACCGCATTACTAGTTGAGTGGAGATGAAGCGTATGTTGTATCAGAGGTATTTGGCGACATCATATCAGAGTTGCATGCTCGAGCAATTATTTTCGCATCAATAAGGATTAATGTTCATCTCTGAGTATAAGGATCGTTTTGATGAGTAGTTGTGAGGAACGACATCCAAGAGGAGCCAGCTATGACCACCTCCCGATTTTGGTCCATACTTCGATCTGAGATACATATTGAGTTGACCTATCACTACTCAGAGTCCATCGAGCAGACATATTAGCTCGTCTTTCATTATGAGTTATCCTTGAGATCCGCTAGAGATGTCCGAGTGGATTCATACCTTGACCCCCTTAGTATGATTCCTCCCATTCCGAGGCTCCCACTTTGACCACTCTTTCCTGACCGGACACGATAAGTGTTACTTGAGTCTGATTTCCCTCACCCTAGTGAGGTATTTTGTTCGACGATTAGTCCATTTTTTGATTCTGACTCATTTTCTATGATCTCGACTAAGAGTGAGCTTACGCAATCTAGCGAATCTATAGTGATGAGTTCGTCTTACTATAACTCCTGTGTTGACTTGGTTATTACTCTGACCATAGACTTGCCCTTGCTTGCATGCTTACCTAGAGCTTACCCATGTTGTCACGGCGAGTCAAATCCCGAGTGAGGATCAAAAGCATAGTATTAATTTTGTAATGGTTGTCTTTCCTATTCTCGAGGTTACTAACTCATATCGATGACACTCATCTGAACGATCCTCCTTTTACCCTTGGATTATTCTACGAGCTCCCTGATGAACCTCTTGATAAATTACCACTTCCTTATGAGGGTGAGATTTGGATGAGCGACTTGTTTATGAGCATTGAACTATTGACATCTTTTCAATTCTTGTCTATGATCCTTCTTTAGAGAGCGGACCCCGAATTTAGCACCGAGTACATAGATTTTCTTTACATACACTTGAGGATATTCCTGATGTTTTGAGAGTCTACCATATGACCCATCATACTCTTAATGAGTTCTTGGACACACTGCCTATTGACCTACCAGATAAGTTCTTTTTTTATTAGAGGCACTCGCCTCACTCGAGAGTCACATTTTATTGTTAATATCCCTGGTATTCATTCGGGTGATCGTCGCACTCGTAATGAATGTTCATACATACCTTTTAGTGATCCCCCGTACACCTAACGTTCCCTTAGGGACACCTGACTTGCTATAATTTCGTACTTTAGTGATGATGTCTCACATAGTCATTTGGGTATTCGTCAGATACTCGATGAGTATTTCTAGATCCCACCCAAAGAGCTCCCTCATAAGACACCCCATTTTAAAGATATTCAGTTTCTTATCACATTTCTCCTAGAGTGTGTTATGTATATCATGCTTCATTTGCATCATTCACATCATTTGCCTGAGTCTTTTGAGTCATTTGTTTATCATTTGCATGCGTTACATGATTCGGTCCGACAGTGGATCAATACTGGTAAGGAATCTTATAAATCACATGCAGATGTTCACTGACAAGAGCAGATAATTCATGAAAGCGAGTAGGTGGCGGTGAAAATCAGCGTTGTGAGGCTCCTTCGGGGGCCAGCTAAAATTTTGAACGTTAGGCAAATGGATCCCTATACAGTTATGAGAAGGATCAGAGAAAATACCTATGATCTTGATATCTCTACGAGAATGAGTTTCCATCCGGTATTTAATGTTGAGGACCTGGTGCTATACCACTAGCCTTACAAGTATGTGGTCCCATTTCATGGAGATCCTTTTGAGCTTATCCCTCCACATCTTTTTGAGCCTACATCGCCACAATCTTTCAAGCCTACACTTCCACATCCTTTTGATCCTTCACCACATCGTCAGTCCCGCACCCAGTCCACTTTTGAGCCCCACCTGCCTTTGGGTCAGTCGCCTATGGCTTCACCGTCTGTGCCTGCGATCACACCGAGATTACCAATAGATCATTGGATTCTTGGAAGCATTACTGATATTGTGGCCCACACATGCGTAGTCATGCCTAGCGGACATACACAAGAGTACCATTGGAGAGGATGCCCCATAATCGACGATACTTAAGATGAACCCCGATGGACCTCATCTATCGGACACACACTGAGAGGATTTTGATCTCCATTCATCAAGAGATGAATTGTTTCAAGTAGGGGAGTGATGGGGAACGACGACGCGAACCTGCAATGGAACACGAGTTTTGGGGCCGTTTGGCCATCTGCCATATTTAGCTTCAACGGATCAATGATCCGACATCGGGGATGCGTCCGTATATTTGTTTGCATGTTTTTCGTACATTAATTTTTTATTTTCATTCATTATTTTGTGAGATCGGGCACTTGACACTCTTAGTCAATTATAGCCGTCGATGTCATGGTGCCCTAATGTTGTATTTTATAAATAGGAGTAATGGGAAGCCATCTTATTCAATGCATATTTTGGAGAAGAAACATTCTTGGAATCTGGCGATCCTCTCGCAGTGACGACTCCGTGAGGCCCTAGGTGATGACTTCCAGACTTGTTCTTGTATCCCCTTGTATTCCCCTCTTGTCGCTGTTTTTTTTTCCAAACATTCTTTCCCATAATCATAGTAGCCCCCCTCCCATCTCCACCAATAGTATCTAGCAGGATCCACGGTTTGATTTGCAAAATTTCCCTCCGCTAAACCCTTTTATTTCCTCCCAGAACCCACACCGAAGCCCTACACTGAAGCATTCAATTCCCCCCCCCCCCCCCCTAGGAGGCTCCTGCTACAGCCCCCAATTATTCACATATTCCCTCTCGGAATCCTTCTACTATTTTGCTAGCAAACCCACTCCCAAATCATACTATCCATCCACTGGACATCAACCTCCACCTGTTTTCGGCACGATCCTACCAGCAGCCATATACCCATCCCCAGCCCTCCCCCACCATCCGTGCCCTGATTCTAGCCATCATTCAATCACCATACATCATCCCTTCCTTCTCCGGACAGACACCAATCATCTGCAAGTCACCGAATCTCCATTGCATGCCATCCTCTGATGCAGGATGGTCCTTATATGACAGGATAAATAAAGAGAAACTCCTATCTGCAGGCACACACGAGATCCGGCAATTTACTTGCAATAATCGATATTTATAAAACAATATTAATTTGATTGACCACAAAGAGTTAAAACTTTCAAATATGGAAACACGTGAGATTAGTATGAGCGCGAGAGTGTGCGAAACAAAATACAATTTAAATAAGAAATCACAAAGACAAAAAAAACAACTGAAACAAGGCTTACAAACTATTATCTCTATAAGTAGAGATCAATCACTAGGCCCAACAAATTATGTAAGGGGAGGGCTGTCGGGGTGGCAAGTGTGCAATCCGAAGCTGATTTCGGACTTTAAAATGTAGCCCTAACTCCTGGGCAATGAAGGAGAATGCTGAAAAAGTTGTAATTCCTGGAACTGGACCCAATGTGGCAGCAATCAGCAACAACAGTCATTTTTTGACTGTCCAGGGATCTGGACAACAAATTTTACTATGCAGGTGGGTGTTATGGGCAGCTGGCAGCATGATTTTGGCGGTTGGTGGTTGAGAGAGAGGCGTGGGATGCTTGGGCATGGTTGTTGGGTGGTTTGGGATATCTGGACACCGGACAGTAGCAATTGAGTAGGGGAGGTGGGAAATGACTGGAGAAGTGGCTGGTTGGGAAGTTCTGGATGTGGTAGGGGATGGGTATGATGGGGATTTGGGATTAGTGGGTGCTGGTAATGAGGGGGCTGTGGTTCCACTTGTGGTTAGGAGGTGGTGAAAGAGGGGGCCGGTTGAGGTGGGGAAGTGGACAGGAATTTTGGAGGGAGCAGTGGGAAGGAAATTGTAGTGGTTCCACATGAAGGGTGAGAGGGTGGACCGGCTGATTTGTGAGGGGATGGCGAAGAAAATGTTACGGATCCTCCATCCACGTATCTTGTATTATTATTATTATTATTATTATTACGTTGAGTCGAGTCATGTTGTATCGAGTCGTGTTGGTTGAGTCATATTAGTCGTAGCGTCTAAGTATTTTAATATTTGTTTAAAGTTCATGTTATTTACAGTTATGCCATCACCCTATATTTATAGGGCCCTTGGGGTCATGTATTGAATTATGCAAGAAGAAATATTAAGTTGCTTTCTCATCCCAAGCTCTTCTCCTTCCTCATCTCCCTTCAGGGTTTCGGCCCACTCTCTCATCCCCTCCACCATTTCTAGGGTTAACACCCTTGTATCCCCACCTCCATCCACATCTCTCAGCCCTCCGACAACACACCGAAAGAGGCACGTAACAAACTTGGTATCAGAGGACTTTCCTCCCCTCCGGTCGCCGTTCCTGCCGCTTCTTCACCGCACCCCAGCCCCTGCAGCACCACCACTGGCACAATACGTCCAGCCACCTCTTCCGCAACATTGCATCCGATCGACTCCCTCGGCATCCCGCGAAATCGGCACCAATCTTCACTGCCCGGCCCTGCGCCACCTCCGTCGACCTCTGCAAAACCGCCGCCGGCCAGCGCTGTCCAGCAGCATGTCTCCGCATCCTCGGGCATCGTCGACTGCGCTCCTGCATCGTGAAGCGGCCTCTTCATCGTCGTGCATCAGCTTGCCTCGACGAACAGCCCTAGCTGCTCTGCTCCATCCGCCTCGAGCCGCCCCGACACCTGCGCCCTCTGCCCTCATCGCGCTATCGCTCCCCCGACAGCACGCTGAACCGCTGGTTTCTTTTACCCTTCCGTTCGAGCCACCCGCCCCTATCTTTTTATTATTATTATAAATTCTTTTCCTCTTTTTTTTTTCATAACACTTCTCTTCTTCTTTACAATTCCTGCTCTCCTGTATCCCCCACCCCTCCCCATCACCTGTCTTTTCCCATCCTTATTATTTTCCTGCTGACCCCACCATCTATTATCTTTTTTTTCTTACATCTTCTTATCCCACTACCTATATCCTCCAGCACGATACCTCCCCTCCACATTTTTTTTAATTTACTTTTTTCTGTCATTTCCCATCCTCTCAAGTCTCAACCCCTTTTTTCCATTCTTGTGTTATTTTTTTACCGGGTCCACCACAACTCACCCCACTTCTTTTTAATTTAATTTTCTTCCTCTCGTTCAGCCACCCCCCCTCACTCATTTCATTTCCTCTAATTCCTTACTTCCTTCCTGCAGTACTTATTTAATTATTACAACAATTTCATAGTTACTTACCGATGCCGACCGCATTGAGCTTCTCGCCGCCCTTCAAGATAAACCGCCGTATTGCTTCTCGGGAGGCTCGACTCGGCCACGCCGATGCTCGGCTCGACCTGGCTTGACGCCCTCTGCATGTCTCGCGATTCGTTGGTGGTTTTTCTATCACCACCACCACCGGACTGGACTCGCCGCCTTTCCCTCCAAGGATGGTGCCACCACCATCCCCCGTCCTTCTGACGCACCGCCGCCACCGCTGTCATCGCCGCCATCGCCGCCTCCACCAGCTCGCCTCATGCAGTCGCCGCCACTGCCGCCATCACTGCCATCGCCGTCGTCGCTGCCACCGTCGCCGCCACCACTCGTCGCCGATATACCATCTGTCTCCATGGTGTCCTCCTTCCACCGCTTTCGCCTCCTCCACCCCCTCTCCTTCCTCCGGCTCCTGCATGGCCTTCTCCGGCCATCTCACTGCCTCCTCTTCCGGCCCCTGCCCCGCCGGCCCCCGCCAAGCCACTACCACCGGCCACTCTACCGCCGGCCACCGCCTTGCCACTCCCACTGGCCACTCCACCGCCGACCCCCGCCAAGCCACTACCACCGGCCACTTTACCGCCGGCCCCTGCCTTGCCACTCCCACCGGCCACTCCACCGCCTCTCCTGCAGACCCGGCTCCGTTGGCCCCGACGGATCCGTTTCTGCTGACGGTCGCCGCTCCTCCATCCGCCGTACTACTGCTGCTCACCACCGCTCCACAGACAGGGCGAAAGCCATTACCTCCGCCGCACGTCTTTCCGACGGCGCCGCCGCTACCGCTGAGCCCAGCAGCTATTCTGGGCGAGATCAAGCTGCCAGATGCTCCGCCATCCAGCTGGAGTTCGGCTTGGGGACAAGCTCAATGTCAAGGAATGGGGTGTGATCCTCCATCCACGACTTGTATTATTATTATTATTATTATTATTAGTTGAGTCGATCATTTGGAGTCGTGTTGACTTGAGTCATATTAGTGTAGGTCTAAGTATTTTAATATTGTTTAGTTCATGTTATTTACAGTTCCATCGGCTCCATATTTAAGGGCCCTTGTCAGATTGGGAATTATGGAGAAATATTAAGTTGCTTTCTCTCCCAAGCTCTTCTCCTTCCTCATCTCCCTTTAGGGTTTCGGCCCACTCTCTCATCCCCTCCACCATTTCTAGGGTTAACACCCTTGTATCCCCACCTCCATCCACATCTCTGCAGCCCTCCGACAACACACCGAAAGAGACGTAACAGAAAATTAGGCTAGATTTTAGGAATTAGTTGCTAAATTTTAGGAGATTGGGATAGTGGGTGGTTTGAGGTAGCGGGGAGGTGATTATTGAGGTGTGGAGGTGGTCGCTAGCTGTTGAGAGTTGGTGGTGGTCAGAGGTGGCCACCGGAGGTGGTGAAGATCGCCGTAGATATTTTCGACAATCGCCGAAAAACTCTTAATGATGAAAATAAGTGTGGGAATTATTGGAGAACCACCGTAGGTGGCCGGAGACGAACTCCGGTGATCGCCAAAGACATGTTTGTGGGGTATTGGGCTTGTTTTCTGGTGGGAGATGGAGGGGGAATTATAGGGACTACTGCACTGTTTTCCTGGCATCAATCAGGAGGGAGGAGGTAGGGGTTTGGATGAGTTGCCGACCAAGAAATGGAGGGGAGATGGGCTTAGGGATGATGGCTGTTTTGGAGGTTGAGAGGGAAGGTCTAATGGAGTTGGAGGAGGAGAGGTCCCTTTGAAGCAAGGTTGTAGATGTCGGATACCGGCGACACGTCTGTTTAGGGTTTTCATGCCGGTTTAGTATGTCGGGGGATATATCAGAGATATTTCATATATCGGGTTTTAATATTTAATTATTTATATTTATAATTATTTATAAATTTGATCATTTTTTAAATTTTATATATTAATATATTAATAATTTGATATTTATTGAACTCCTAAATTTATCAAATTAATACTGATAAGCAATCTTTAATCCATAATTCAGTGATCATGCATAATTGAAGTCAATAACACACTTGTGTAAGGAAGAAAGTCAGAGGAAGGAAAAAAACAACGTAAACAATGAAGTAATTTTGGTCTATTTTCACTAATTATGTTGGCCTACATGTCGGTAATTAAATTATAGACCATAGACACTAATTAAACAACCTAAACCATAGACATTAATTAAAATACATTGAAAAAAACCAGTCGATAAAACGTCGGGATATATCGGCCAATATATAGACCAATATATCGGTCAATAACAAACATATCTGAAAATATATTTCAAAAGGATATATTGCAAAAAAATATTGGAAACGTGTCGTTTTGTCCATGAAACCTTTATGTCGGTCGACATGTCGGCTATGTCGGAGGATATCCATAACACTGCTTTGAAGGGGGTTGGTTGTAGCTTGAGGAGGAGGAGAAGTGGGGGTGATTGGCTGTTTTGGAAGAGGGGGAATGACAGTGGAATGTCCGGTCAAGGGGGAGGATGATAGGGGCCGTCCATGGGGAATGAGAGGGAGGATGTAGACCCGAGCTTCGCGCCCGGGGTTCGTCTTTGACATCGAGTTGATCGAAGAATGGACTTCAATACTTCATTTTACATTGCCTAAAATGAGAGCCTTCACCCTCTATTTATACTCTAAGAGGACAACAAAAAACTATGATTTGTCGATCGTCCCGACTCAAATATAAATAAAAAATACAAATCTAAACTAAAAATGAAAAGAACAAACAATGTTACGATTATCGATTCACATTAGATGGACGGTTCAGATCATCGTGTAAGTTGATCGCGATCCCCTTCAATTCCCCCCCCCCCCAAAGCATTTATCTCCATGAATGAAGATGGGTGTGCTCTCGTTTGAAGGCAAGGAGAAACCCTGCAACTTTTAACTCATTTGTCATCGAAGTTGATGCTATCGGTGGAACCGAGGATGGTACTGCTAAAACTGACGATGGTATTGTAACTGGTGCTTCCGCTAAAGGAGATGCTATCAAAGATGTTGGAGTCAGAGTAGTGGACATCCATGCGCAAGAAGGTATTGCTGTTGTCGTCGAACACTGTATGATACTGCTGTGAAAGATGTCGAGGTGATACCTGATTCGCACTGCTGTGGAAGAATACAAGGTGATGCCCATGTCGGAGAATGTCGTACTGTTGTGGAAGAAGCTTTATGATCAAGTGGTGCCGAGGACTCAGGCTACGGAGGAAGATAGGCGAATCCTGCTGCTGATGCGGTGAGGTGAAATGAGACAATGGTGGTAACTTGAACTATAGAAGAGTAGCAGATGTAGATGGAGGCTAAGAGGATGTGTTGGTAGAGGGTGAAGGGTACATGTAGTTATGCGGATCAAAGTATGAAGTCAAATATTCAACATTGAATACATGTAAAATTCCCCTACTTTACGAGATATCTAGCTCATAAGCATTTGTTCCAATTCTTTTAAGTATAATGTAATGACCCATTCACATGACATTCAATTTTCGAGCAGTTCCCATGGAGAACCTCTTAGTATGTATACAAATCAACACTTGCTCTTCTTCTTTGAAGCTTTGTAATCTCCTGTCAGTATCGGATTTATAAATAATTTTATTGCAAGTACTATTATGTCAGATAGACTCATGCATGTTACATAATGACAATGAATGATGGTCGACGGACATGACAGATCTCTTATGCAAAGACTCTACTCTCCTGGTGCCATCCCAGAAGGGCACATGATCCGGGGGATCAGTGGGTGGGGTGTAAAAAAAACTGATCGCGAGTGCGATGATCATTTAAATAAACACCCGAAGTGTCGACACTAATAATGATGGAATCAAACCTAAGGCCATCGAGTGCACTCTCACTCTCAACTAACTCAAAGATAGTGGACATGTCCCTAAGTAGTGGTGGCTTATCTGGAGTCTCTTTTGGTGGAGTGTGAAAATACTCGTCGAGTGTGAGATAAATACTCATAAACTATGCGAAATTTTGGCATTGGGATGCCACTTTATGATGTGTAGAATTCATCCATAAAGTAAAGACTCATCAGATGGCTCACTGGGAGAGGTATATTGAAATTTATATCAAATGCGGCAAGTGGCAAGATAGGTTCCTGAAATATCGGGAGTGACCTTAAATGTAGGAGGAGCCATGAATGAGTGCACAACACTAGATTCGAGAAACTCGTAGATGGTGTGCTCGAAGATCTGACTAGAAGAGGTGTCAAGAATCTTGTAGTCAGAAAAGAATCACTCATCAGAATTTCATCTTTGTAAGGATGTGGGGGTTCAATAGGAGGCTTAATAGGGGGTGTCCAAAGAACCCATGAATAGGGCGATGGTCCTTTAGATGCAAACCAAAATGGCTGAGACGGTTATCACGAGATCAACATTAGGCTCTCTGCTCCCGGTAGTATTGTGGCTCGGGACGATGACGGTGGAAGAGTGAGAATAGTGCATACTCAGTAGTGGGCTAATAGGTGTACTATTGTGGTCTAGCTCTTTAACCGTAGGGGACACTAGGCCTCAATGAGGTGTGGAGGATGGATATACCATCACTGTGTCACTGGGCTGTTCGTCCTTGCTCTCGTGGCCATCACTAATTATACTAGTGTTTCTCTCTACTGGTAGAACATGATCAGGATCAGTCTCGACTCCAAAATCAAGTGTGCACTGAATCTCCTCACGATGAAAGGTTTTAAATCAAGTGCTGGGTCTCAAATGTTAGTGAGAGCACCATTAGACACATTCGTGGCTTTACCTAAATCCTTAAAGTTTTTTTTACAGGTTCTCTTTGATGCATTCTTTATGTCATCAAAATGAACATCCAAGCGATCAAATTGATCACTAACCCATCGTTGAAATTCGACTACCGACATACCCGTTTCTAGAATACTAGAAAGGCCACTACACATGATGCTATCTTGATGGTGGTGATCTCCTACGACTCTTATTATTCTTCGAGATAATTACCTCTAAAAGAATCAAATTGTAGAAAAGGGTTGGCCCACTTTCTACGAGTGATGGGTTGGGAAGGAGGAAAATCATGATAGTATAAGGGTCCTTTTATGAAAACTCTATGCGCTTGATCAGTGGTGGAATTCGGTTCCTCAAATAGAGGATTAACAAAATGGGTGAGCTCATGTTTATCAAATTAATGATTAGAGTAGCAATTGCTACTTTGATATGACATGGTAATCTGAATTTAGTCCCGTGTTTTTAAAATCAACTCCTAAACTAGTGCTGTGATACCAATCTGACGCATGACAGTCCTATATGACAGGATAAATAAAGAGGAAACTCCTACATGCAATCACACATGATATTCAACGATTTACTTGCAACAATTGATATTTATAAAACAATATTAATTTAATTGGCCACAAAGAGTTAAATCATTCAAATATGGAAACATGTGAGATTAGTATGAGCGCGAGAGTACGCGAAACCAAATGCTATTTAAATGAGAAATCACAGAAGGACTAAAACAACTGAAACAAGACTTACAAATCACTATCTTTACAAGTTGAGATCAATCACGAGACCCAACATTAAATGAAATGAAAACAAACCTTGAACTGTGCAAACAATGTAGAGGGGAGGGCTGTCAGGGTGGCAAGAGAGAAATCTGAGGCTGATTTTATTCTTTAAAATGCAGCGCTAAATGTGTAACTACTCACTCATTCTTGCATGAATCTTTTTCAAATCTTTGTTTTGTATATGAAATTGAGCCTAAGAATGTTGCCACCGATTTAGGGTTTGTTTGTTTCCACGTTGTTGCTCCGTTGTGGTCCAACAATAATAGATTTTTGTTTTTTCTCCTGTTTGCGTAGGCATTGCGCCAGCATTGGTGGAGGAAAGTTCTGATTCAACGAAGCTTTATCCACAGCTAGGCGAAGCTCCTTTCCAACGCTCCAGTCCTGACGTGCGAGTACCTGCAACCTCCAGGAGACCCTCTTTCCGACAGGTTGCCATTTGTCAAGCTCGTCCAGGCCAGCTGGGCGACTGGCCACGGACCTTTTGTTCGATGAGGAGCTCCTTGAGCTTAAGTGGGAGAGCCTTGCTACGACGAAGGGCGGCGGAGTCATGCTACAACGTGCGATGGAGCAGCAGCCATCGACGGACGACGAGGGAGGGAAGGAACTACGATCTGTTTGGAGAAGATGTACCGCTAATAATTATTATTAATATAATTCAGATTAATAATATTCAGATAAAATAATTCAGATATAATTAATATAAATTGGAATGAAAATATATAAATGAAATATTATAATTACAATTTAGTTATATTGTAATAATATAATATAAATGAAAGTATAATTCTTGTAAATTATTATAAATTATTATTATTACGATTAATATTATCGTATATTATATTATTATTATATACTATATATTATGATTATGATTATTAGTATTATCAAATTAAATTTATAATAAATATTAATTTTAATGAAACAAAAAAAATTGAACTTGAAAGAGTTAAAGTAAATTAGAGTAGTATAAAAACATAACGTTTTATCGTAAAGTTCAAGTATCAGAGGTAAAAGATGCTCTAAATAAAATGAAAAATGGAAAAACAGTTGAGCCAGATGATATTCCCATTAAAGTATGGAAAATGTCTAGGAAATGAAAGAATTTTGTGATTTACATATTTTTTCAATAAAATACTGAAGTCAAAGAGGATGTCAGACCAATGGAGGGAAAGTATCTTAGTACCTTTGTATAAGAATAAAGAAGATATACAAAATTGTGTTAATTACAGAGGAATTAAATTGATGAGTCGTACCATGAAACTATGAGAACGAGTAATAAAAAGAAGATTAAGACAAGAGACTAACATTTTGGAGAATCAATTTGGATTCATATCAGGGAGGTCGACCATGGAAGCTATACATCTCTTGAGGAGACTCATTGACAACTATCAAGAAAGAAAACAAGATTTGCATATGATGTTATTGATCTTGAGAAGACTTATGATAGTGTTCCAAGAGAGATCTTATGGAGACTCTTAGAAAAGAAAGGTGTAAATGTATCATATATTAAAGCAATCAAAGATATGTATGCAAATTTAGTGACAAGGGTGAGGACATTTGGAGGATTAACACAGGAATTTCCTATTACTGTTGGATTACATCAATGTTCAGCTTTAAGCCCTTATCTTTTTACCCTTATCTTAGATGAGCTCATCAGACATATCTAATAAGCAATACCTTGGTGTTTATTGTTTGCAGATGATATCGTTTTGGTTGATGAAACGTGCGAGGGTGTAAACGCAAAACTTGAATCTTGGCAAGATACTTTAGAAAATAAGGGTTTTAGGTTGAGCAGGGAACAGACGGAGTATATGGAACTTAAATTTTGCAGTACATGGACATATGGCTTCGTTATTAAGTGGGTGATCAAGATATTTCCCGTAGTGAGTGTTTTAAATATCTTGGATCGATAATTCAAAAAATGGAGGTATTGATAAAGATGTGACACATAAAATCCAAACGGGTTGGTTGAAGTGGAGAGGCGCGCTAGGGATCTTATGTGATCGTAAAGTACCACTAAAACTTAAGGGCAAGTTTTACCGTACTGCAATTAGACCCGCGATTCTATATGGTTCTGAGTGTTAGGCAGTGAATTGTGTACATGAACAAAAAATGGGAGTTGCGGAGATGAGAATGCTTAAGTGAATGTTTGGACACACGAGAATTGATAAAATTAGGAATGAAAGTATCAGAGATAAGACAGGAGTAACACCAATTTCAGAGAAGATGCGAGATGCTCGTCTAAGATGGTTTGGACACGTACAAAGGAGACCATTAGAGGCACCTGCTAGGCGTTGTGAGAGTCTAGGCATATTAGACGAGGGAGGGGTAGACCAATAAAGACTTGGAATGAAACTATAAAGAAAGACACGATGTACTTAGGCATTAGTGAGATTATGGAAAAAGATAGGGCACATTGGCGACAAATGATCCATATAGCCGACCCCACTATAGTGGGATAAAGGCTTGAGTGGTGCTGTATTAATTTTAATACATTTTAATTAATATAATTGTAGTTTATTTTGATAACGAAATGTAACAAAAACGTCACTGTTGTTTTACCAAACTATTTCTCCATTCTGAATAGCTCTGTCACCGCTGTTTTACCAAACTGTTTCTCCATTCTGAACAGTTCCATTCCTATAGCTTCATTATCACAACTTCATTCCCACAACTCCATTTGCCATCGCCATCGCGAAAGAAACTGACCTTAAATGATGAATTTTGGTTTTTGGCTATGAATGAAGAAGTAAATCAATTTGAAAAAGTGGGGTTGGAAACTAGTTGAAAGACCATTTATTCATCTGATACTATGAATGAAATTGATATTTAAAAATAAATTAAATTGTGAATATAAAATTACTAGGAATTTAACTAGACTAGTAACACAAGGATATTCATAAATTGAGGGGGTATTTTTAAGAAACATTTGCACTCATTACTTGCTTAGAATATATTTGTAAGTTTCTTGCATTTACGAGGTTTAAACAATTTATAAATTTCCAAACCATGTTCATAAACTAAAAGGGCACTTTATAGATTAAAACAAGAGTCACGTGCTTGAGATGATAGATTGACGTCATTTTTGTTAAAGCATGGTTATATTATGGGTAGTGCCGAGTGCCGACACTACACTCTTCATTAAACATTTAAATGTTGGTTTGCTATATTGCAAATTTTTGTAGATGATATTAATTTTGAATCCACTAATGAAGAGTTGTGTAATAAAGTAGATAAAATAAGGTGATTGTTATGGGCAAACCAATTTTGGATAGGTGCAAACCAATTTTGCAGGCAAACCAAAAATTTATATGTGCAAACCAAATTGTTACGTGCAAACCAAAATAAATTTTTTAAAAAATTCTTTAGCAAAATATGAACAAATAGTTTAGCAACAATATTATAAAATTTAACGTATTACAAAAGTTTTAAATTTATCTTAGAAATTTTCTTTTAAATGATGAGTTCAATTTTTCAACGTTCTTTTTCTTCGCAGGAGAAATATGAAAACAAATGATGAAAATGAGAAATACGAAAAGATAGATTTAAATCTACAGTTTGCTTCAGATCAAAGGAGCTGAAAATAAGCGAGAATGTCCGACGCAAATAAATCTGGAGCTCCCACAGTGATCAGAAGCGATGATGTGTGGTAGGTGTCATCGCGTATGGCTTGCAGTAGCCGTTGGCGGCGGCGGCGGCGAATTGAAGAGAGAGGCGACGGCGGTGGTGGCGGTGTCGTCGCGTATGGCTTGCTCCTGTCGACATGATGTGGAAATGGTTTGCCCTTATCAATTTTACCGAAACATTTAAAATAATTGTTTAAGAATTTTTATTTTAAAAATTGATTTTGCACCTATCCAAAATATATTTGCCCATAACAAATACCTAAAATAATGCAAAATGAATTTGAGATGAGCTTAGTAATGATTAAATATTTATTTGCCAGCGTAAATTTGTTCAAGATATGCTTAAAAGATATGAATTTGAAAAATTAAGCAAGCTAACACAACCATGAACGCATCACTAAAACTAGAAAAAGATGAAGGTGAAATTTCAGTTAATCAAGCTCTCTATCTAGAAATGATTGGATCATTATTATATTTGAGTTTCTCTAAAGTAGATATTATGTTTGTCGTATGTTTATGGGCTCTCTTTCAAGACAATTAAAAAAATCTCATTTAAAAGCGGTTAAACGTATTTTTAAATATCTAATAGGAGCATCTAGATTAGGATTATGGTATCCTCATAACGATTCAATTACGTTGCGTGGTTTTTTTTATTCTGATTCTGATTATGCAAGATGTTCTTTAGATTGTAAAATCACTAGTGACACATGTCATTTCTTAGGGTCATCACTTGTATTATGGTCGAGTGGGTAACATAATTTGTTGTCCTCTCCACCACCAAGGCTGAGTATATCGCATTAGGTAGCTATTACACACAAGTGATTACCCTAAGAAATGACATGTGTCAGTGGTACCACCAGGGCCCCGACACCAATATCTCCAGATTGGTCTCAAAGGGAATCTGAGAACTCCTTAGTGATGTCGTAGCGGACCAACTCCATGCAGGAATCAATTCCCTGCAGCTATTTATTTCTGGAAATTGCGTTCGACATTTGGCAGAGAGTAAAGATTACCTATTCTTGTCGAGGAAATGCAGCTCAGATCTTTCGATTGCAGCGACAGATATTCCTTTTGCACCAAGGGGACCGTCCTACCATTGTCTACTACTTGGAGTTTACCCAACTTTACCATGAGCATGACCACTTTGATTCGTTAACTCTTTTTTGACCGGTGGATGAACTGCTAGTCCGTTCAAGGGAGGAATGCAACCAAATATTCGAATTTCTACACAGTCTCCATTGTGACTTCAATCCTATTTGTGTTCAGATTCTTAGTCAAACTCCTCTTCCATCCTTTCCTAAGGTGTACAGTTTGGTGCATCAAGAATATGATAACAGATAGTCTCTTCTACCTAATGCTGTTGCAGAAGGCCCTACCATTGCCGCTCGGTTCAGTCTATGTGGCCGATCTATCCGTGACACTAGGTATAAGTATATGGACAAGGATCATTTGATGTGTAATTATTGTGGGAAGGCCCGCCATACTAGGAACACTTTCTTTAAGGTTCATGGTTTCCCCCCTCCTCGCGGTGGTCTTGCTCCTCGCGGCGGTAGTGGCTTCGATCGTTCCCTGAGCCAACGATCTCCCGCTCGCTCTGCTCACCTCTCTGATGTTGTGGATGATTCTGCTCCTTACAGTGTACCCGATGCCCCTGAGGTTCCATTTGCTCTTTCTGCTGAGGAGATACAAGCCTTCCGCCGCTTTATGCTTGGTCACTCATCTGAGTATGCTAGCTCTCTATATGCTCACCGGGAGCTTCCAGGTGCTCACTCTAACGTTGATCGCTCTTCTACTCAGTGGATCCTTAACTACAACGCCACAGACCACATGATTGGTTCTGTTAAAGGTTGTGTCCTACATACCTTTGTCTGGTAGGGACATAGTGAGCATTGCTGATGGATCCTTGTCACCCATTACCTTGCTCCGCCCTCACTCTCTCTTTTGTTCTTCATGATCTCAAGTTTACCTGCACCCTACTTTCTATTAGTCACTTGACTAATTATATGAACTAAATAATTTTTTCCCTCTTGTATCTTTTAAGACCTAAAGACGGGGACAGTGATTGACTCTGGTAGACTGTGCGATGACCTCTACATGTTTGACCCCTCCATCTTTGTCTCTTCTCTGTATGCTCTTTTTGTAGCTTAGACCTCTTGTGTGGACTTTTGGTACTGCGGCCTGTGCCATCCCTCTCTATCAATTATGCATCTTTTATTTCCTAATATGTCGACTGTATCTTTGAAAGCTTTTAAATGTGTTGTATGTGCTCTCAGTAAACATCATTGTGTAGTCTATATTGACTCTCCTTTTGATGTTGTCCATACTGATGTTTGGGTTCTTTGCTGTGTTGCCTTTATTTCTGGTTTTTACTAGTTTGTGATTTTTATCGATAGTTTTTCTAAATGTACTTGGGTATACTTAATGAATACTAATAATAATGTTTTACCTTATTTCAACATTTTCATAAGACGACGACTACCCAGTTTAACACTGTCATTAAATTCCTATGCTGTTACAACGGCCGTGAGTACATTGACTTTCACTTTGAGGGTTATTTAAATGATCGGGGCATTATATATCAGACCTCTTGTGTCTACACCACCGCTCAAAATGTGGTCGCCGCGCATAAGAATCGCCACCTCCTTGAGGTCGCTCATTTCCTCCTCAAGTTGCACCTTCCTAAGCATTATTGGGGAGATGTGGTTTTTACTGCTGCATACCTTATTAGTCCCATGCCTACTCGTGTTCTTGACAATAAGTCCCCTCTTGAGGTTCTTCATGTTTTTCCCACTCGACTTTTCCTAGGACCTTTGGCTTTGTGTACTTTGTCATGTGCACCCCAAGTCCAAATTTGATCATCGTTCCCTAAAGTGTATCTTTATTTGGTATTCTCCTACCTAGAAAGGGTATAAATGCTTTTATCCTGCTTCCAAAAAGATCTTTGTAACTATGGATGATACGTTTCAGGAGTCTGAGTTCTACTACGAGCCCTCACTTTAGGGGGAGTCTTAACCATTGGAAGCGAGCTCTCCTCTTCCTCTACCCATTCCTCCTTCATATCCTTTTTTTACCTCCTTGCCAATGCCCGATACTTCTACTTTTACTTCCTTGCCTACTCCTACTCCTACTCTTACTCTGTTACCCGCTCCTCCTTTACAGATGTATACTCGGAGGAATGGGGGTCAAGGTATATCGACTTTGCTCTGATTACCCGCTCCAATATCGGAGCCATCATCAGGGACTCAAGGTAATTGTATCTCTACCTAATATCCGCTGTCACTCTGTGTTTACGACTCATTATCCCCCTCATATAAAACCTTAGTTACCTATCTGTTACGCCCCCGCAACGCTTCGCGGGGCATCACTATGTTCGGAGGAGCAAGGACGCGTTAAACAACGGGGCTGAATCTTCCGGTTCAGCCTCCGCTCGGTGAACCGGCCGGCCAGGGCTGAACCAGGAGGGTTCAGCCCCAATTGGAGGGGCCGGCCAGCCCCTCCTTGCCCGGGTATTTATATACCCGGGTGGCCCCCTTATGGGGGTTATGCAAGAGTATTACAGGTAACTTCCTCCCTTCCCTCTCAAACCCTAATCCTCTCTTAGCCTCCTCAATCTCCTTTAGTTTCTCTCTCTCTCCCTCTCTATTGTCTTAACATTTGGTATCAGAGGTGTTCTCTTCTCCGCCATGGTGACCACACGCACTCAAGAGGAGTCCTCACGGCTTGAAACCCTAGAGGAAAACGTTGTTGGCCTAACCGACTCGATGGCGGCCCTAGAAGGGCGGATGGAGGCCCGTATGGAGGAGTTGAAGGCGTTGTTGAAGGGGAAGGCGCCGACGACGGAGGATTCGGCGGGATCGGGGCCCGAAACTGCTGCGGGTGCGCGGCAGGGTGCGGAAGGGGCCGGCGGCGTGCGGATCGGGGGGCTGCCGGAGGACAATGGCGCGCGGATCGGGGGGATCCAGCCCGGCACGGGTTGGCAGGGGGCGATTCCTCCTGGTTCAGCGGCGGCGTTTGGAGGAGCAGCAAGCTCGGCGACGGCGTTTGGAGGAGCAGCGGGCTTGATCCCGCCTGGTTCGGTGGCCGACGGGTTCGGCGATCCTGGATCGGGCCGGGGACAGTGGAGACGGGGCTGGGAAGATCCGGCGGGGTTCCGGCGGCCACCCGAGGTTACGGGACAGCAAAGGGGAGGGCTTCTCCCTCCTTCCCGTGGGTTTGGGCCGCCAGGTGTGGCTGGCTTTGGCCAAGAATGGGGCGGCTAGCCACAACCCCTTCCTTGGGGAGCGGGCCAGCACCCAGGATACGGAGGATTCGAGCAAGGGGATCTCGGAAGACGGGAAGGAGGTCATGGTGCAAATCGCTTGACCCCCCGATTAACTCGTACGTACTTTCCGGAGTTCGAGGGTGGCGACGCTTTGGAATGGATTCAAAAGGCCGAACTATTTTTCCAGTACCAGGAGGTTCCTGAAGGGCAGTGGGTGCAGTTAGCGTCCTTTCACTTGAAGGATGACGCTTTCCAGTGGAAGCAATGGTTCCTGCGAGGACGGGAGCACATGCCATGGGAGGAGTTTGTGGATGGCTTTACGGCCCGATTCGGGCCATTGGAGTACGAGAACTTTGAGGCCCTCCTTCAGAAGCTTCGTCAAAAAGGGTCGGTGATGGAGTACCGCACGGAGTTCGAGAAATTGGCGAATCGGGTTCAGTGGCCGGAGAGGACACTCTACAGTTGTTTCATATCAGGTCTCAAGGACCACATTCGTGACGAGGTGCAGGCACTCATGCCTCGTTCGTTGAACCACGCCATTACCTTGGCGCGCATTCAGGAGGAGCGGTTCAACAGGCAGAGAGCCCGCGTTACGAGTAGGCCGCCTTCGTCCCTTGCCACTGCAGCACGACGGAAACAGCCCACGGGTAGCAAACCGACAGTGACTCGATTATCTTGGAGTGAGTTGGCCGCTCGAAAGGAGAAAGGGCTATGTTTCAATTGCGACGAGAAGTTTGTGCCTGGCCATAAATGCCAGAAAACACAGGTCTTCATGTTGCATCAAGATGCAGACGAAGCGCCGGCTCCCGACGAGGAGTTTGAGGTGTTCTTGGATGAGACTGAGTTCGGGGTTTCTCTACATGCGCTGGAGGGGTGCGCTCCCCCGCTTACTATGCGGCTAGCGGGCCGGATCGCCCAAGAGAAGGTTACTATTTTAGTGGACAGTGGGAGCACCCACAACTTTATACATCCCGACGTGGCATGGATAGTCGGGCACGTGGTCGACAGGGGGGCTGCCTTTCATGTTATGGTGGCGGATGACAACAAGCTGTAGTGCGAAGGGGCGCTGAAGGGAGTGGATCTGAGGATACACGGCTATGTGGGACGGACCGACGTCTACCTGTTGCCTATTCGGGGCTCAGACATGGTGTTGGGAGTTCAGTGGTTGCGCCAGTTGCAGCGGGTAACCTTCGACTGGGAGCACATGACTATGGAGTTTGTGCACGGGGAGAAACAGTTCTGCCTGCGGGGTATCATGTCATCTCCTGTTAAGGAGGTTTCTCTTCGCAGCATGCAACGGTTGAGCGGAGACGGACACCTGATGGCCGTTCTCCGGGAGGTCCAGACCGGCCATTCCGCCCCTTCTGAGGTACCAGTGCAGTTACAGTTACTTTTGACGGATTATGCTGATGTTTTTCAGGAGCAACGTACCTTGCCACCGCCTCG
This sequence comes from Platanthera zijinensis, assembly GCA_039513925.1. NCBI lineage: Eukaryota > Viridiplantae > Streptophyta > Magnoliopsida > Asparagales > Orchidaceae > Platanthera > Platanthera zijinensis. Next base: position 162,924,966 of record CM077080.1, read on the forward strand.
GTTCCGGGATCACCATATTCCGCTCAAGGCGGGTGCTGAGCCTACTAATGTCCGTCCATATCGCTACCCACACATTCAGAAGGCGGAGATTGAGCGCAGTGTCCGCGAAATGTTAGAGGCCGGCATCATTAGGCCGAGTACGAGTTCTTTCTCGGCCCCCATTATTCTGGTCAAGAAGAAGGACGGGTCCTGGAGATTCTGCGTGGACTACCGTGCTTTGAACGGTGCCACAGTCAAAGATAATTTTCCGATTCCTCACATCGAAGAGTTACTGGATGAGCTACATGGAGCGCAGCGGTTCACCAAGCTGGATCTTCGTTCCGGGTATTATCAGATTCTAATGGCGCAGGAGGACATCCACAAGACGGCCTTCCGGACACATGACGGCCATTATGAGTTCTTGGTCATGGCCAACGGGTTGACTGGAGGGCCCTCTACGTTCCAAGCCAATATGAATGAGATTTTCCGGGATTTCCTACGGATTTTTGTCCTGATATTCTTTGATGACATTCTCATCTACAGTGCAAACTGGGAGGACCATGTGGAGCAGGTCCTTGCCAGACTTCGGCAACACCATCTTTTTGCCAACCGTTCTAAGTGTTCCTTCGGTCAGGAGGAGGTGGAGTACTTGGGCCATTTGGTCTCGGGTCAAGGCGTCAGGGCCGACCCACGGAAGATTCAGAGCATGCAGTCCTGACCGCGACCGGTTACAGTCCGGGCTTTGCGAGGTTTTTTGGGGATCACAGGGTACTACAGGCGGTTTGTGCAGGATTATGGGAAGATAGCCCGACCCTTGACTCAGCTGCTGCAGAAGGATTCCTTTTCTTGGAGTGAGGAGGCCGAGGAAGCATTCCAGTCTCTCAAACGGGCCATGACTACCACGCCCGTCCTTGCATTATCAGATTTCACGATGGAGTTCGTTCTAGAGACGGATGCGTCGGGGGTCGGCATTGGAGCAGTTTTGATGCAGGCCCGGCGGCCGTTAGCCTTCTACAACAAGGCCTTGGCTCCTCGTACTTTGGGCCTCTCGGCTTACGAGAAGGAGATGCTGGCGATCATTCATGCGGTGGCTGTCTGGCGACCATACTTGTTGGGCCGACACTTTAAGATCCGCACGGACCATCAGAGCTTGAAGCATTTTTTGGACCAACGGGTCTCCTCGCCTCTACAGCAGAAATGAGTTACGAAGCTTCTTGGCTACGACTATGAGATCGTCTATTGCCGCGGCAAGGATAATGTGGTCGCCGATGCTCTCTCTCGCCTACCAGAGGCTGCTCTCACTCATATTTCGGGACCATTGGTAGACTCCTTGGAGGACATTCACGAGGAGGTCCTGCGCTCCGACACTCTACGGCCGTTGGTGGAGGCTTTACAGCGGGGAGAGACAGGCGCAGCTGGCTATCACTTATGTAATGGCCGGCTTTACTATCGGGGCCGGGTGGTTGTGCCCGCCGATTTAGCCTGGAGGACAGTACTGATGCATGAGTTCCATTCTTCGCCGACGGGAGGGCATACGGGGGTGCTCCGGACCCTTCAGCGGGCCAGAGCCAATGTCTTTTGGGCGGGCATGCGTCGGGACATTCAGCAGTTTGTTCGACAGTGTGAGATCTGCTGGCGGCAGAAATATGAGACTTCTTCTCCGGCAGGGCTGCTCGTGTCGTTGGACATTCCGCAGCTTATTTGGGACACGGTGTCCATGGACTTCATTGATGGGCTGCCTAAGTCTAAAGGGAAATCGGTCATTCTGGTCGTGGTGGATAAGCTTTCCAAGTATGGGCACTTTTTGGCACTCAATCACCCGTATACTGGTGAGTCGGTGGCCGCCCTCTTTGCTAGAGAGATAGTTCGACTGCATGGCCTTCCCCGCGCCATTATTTCTGACCGCCCCACCTTTGTCAGTGGATTCTGGAGGGAGCTGTTCCGGTTGCAGGGTACTCGCTTACATTTCAGCACGGCGCACCACCCGCAGTCGGATGGCCAGACGGAGGTGCTAAACCGGGGTGTTGAGACATATCTTTGATGTTTTGTGATGGATGAGCCTCGGAATTGGCCGGAGTGGTTACATTGGGCCGAATACTGTTACAATACGACATATCACACCGCCAGCAGGATGACGCCGTTTGAGGTGGTTTACGGGCGGCCGCCCCCTACCTTGGGCAGTTATGAGCCGGGAAGCACAACTCTTCCAGCGGTTGATCGGGCTCTTCTTGATCGAGATCGCATGTTGGTCACTCTCCGGGAGAATCTCCGCTTGGCACAGGATCGCATGAAGACGCAGGCGGACAAACACCGCACGGAACGGGAGTTCGCAGTAGGTGATGAAGTCTTTCTCAAACTCCAGCCGTACCGGCAGTTGTCCGTCGCTTTCCGTGGCAACCAGAAGCTGTCCCCGCGCTACTACGGCCCCTTTCGGGTCATCAGCAGGGTGGGGCCGGTAGCTTACACCTTAGCGTTACCGGAGGGTTCCCGCATCCATCCTACTTTCCATGTCTCTTTGCTCAAGCGGAAGGTGGGTCCTCATGTCCAACCAAGTGCTCTCTTGCCTGACGTTACTTCTGCGGGCGAGCTGCGGCCGCTTCCGGAGGCTGTTTTGCGGAGCAGATGGAAGCACCGGGGCACAAAATGTTGGGTTTTTCTATGAGGATGGCACAACGCTTGTGCACGCAGCGGAAGGAATAAAACATCAAGACAACCCAAAAGAGATGGGATCGGGCCATGAAAGTTGAATCAAGAAGTTAACAAATAACTAGGCAAAAATTACCTTAGCGACGTTGAGTCACAACTCAACGGAGATGCTCCAAGCTTCGAGTCTTTGTCGGTGGCGAGTTCTCTGTGGAATAACGTCCACGTCTCTGCAGAAATCCACACGAGCGGGAGAACCCCGAGCTTTGTCGCACGAAGGGTCGGGAAGAAGACCAACCGCACCTTTGCACTTCCCACACTGCTTCCGCGCCAGAGAAAGCAAGACCCCAGTCGCCGGAGGTCTCGGCGGAGAGAACAGGCGGCGGCGGAACGATTCCGTCCGGCGGGGTCGGGATTCGGCGGATCGGGAGATCGGCGGAACACTTCCGTCGGCTACGATCCGGCTACAGGAAAATCCCGATGATGGATGGATATCTTCCCAAAACCCTAAGTCCCCTATTTATACCAAAGGCATAAACAGTCCAAAGAACACCGCTATCCGCAGACCACCCAAGTTAGGGTTTCAGAGTCATTCGGCGAGAATCAGCACAGGTCCGACGAGAATCAGATCCAGATTCGGCGAGAATCAGCAGACAGATTCGGCGAGAATCATCTGCTGATTCGTCGAGAATCGGGGATAGATTCGTCGAGTATCACCAATCGCCGGGAATCAAACACTTTTGATTCTCGACGAATTCGTCGAGAGTCGTCGAGTATCACTCGACGAGTCTCGACGAATCATTCGCGACGAATGATTCTCGACGAATTCGTCGAGAGTCGTCGAGTCATACTCGACGATTCTCGACGAATCATTCTCGACGAACTCGTCGAGAGTCGGCGAGTCATACTCGACGATTCTTGACGAATTTGCCTTAGCAATATTTGCCTGACTCCCTCATACTGTATGGTGATTGGTAACCTTTATTAACACAGTCAATCTTCCAATTTCTCCACATGCTCTTATGTGCGACCCTGCAGGCTCTTATCGCGTTGGCAGTAAGATTACATGTTTGACCACTTCTAGATCACCATGGTAACTCCAACAGTCTCCCACTTGATCTTGAAAGTATCAATCCAAAAACCTTACAAACAATGAGCGGCATCTAGCAATGCATCATTGCTCCCCAAGCAATAGGAGTTCATAACTCATAAGCCTTTATGAACAATGTCCCAGCGTTGTCTTTGTCCCTTTGTCCCTTGCATCCGGAAAGAACTAGAGGCATGGACTGTGTCACCCTCATAATAGCTCAATCCAAGTTTCTTGATCTAGAACGGACTTCCAGAGAATGGTGAGTCCAATATCACATATTGACTCAACCAAGCATGACCATTCCTTTCTCAGTCCAGTTTCATCAAGGGGCCCATGGATGCAACTCCTGTCATATAGGAGGACAAATCCCTTATCTGCTCACACACAAACACCCAAATGATTCGTAACGTGCCCAACAACCACCCTTATCATCAACCTTTCTCAAGTAAGACTTTAGATGGCATCAAAGCACGCTCTTCCTCACTTGATGAATGCTGTGACTTCAGGTCAAAGGACCATAACACCATTGTCAATTGAGACCTACTCATGACATGATTAGATAACAATCCACAAAGTAGTCTCAGGTTGGGTCTGTCCAATACAACTTGTTCATTAACAAGTACCCACGTGATGACTTGATATCACAATATCATGACCTGTGAGAACTGGTCATCAGTCAACGCACGTGCTAGTCTTAAGGTATCATCATCACCCTAAGCTTCTATGATGATACAACGACCAGAGACCTTTTAAGAATGAAGCTTCAAATAAATCATAAGCTCTCACATTCAAGTCTCGTACTTGATGTCCTATGGAAGCAAACATTCTAAGGGTATTTATTATGTTAACATTTAACTATCGCATAGAGAAATCATAATTAAAGAACTTGCCATTAATTGTAAAAGAAAAACATTGGTACACAATTCATCATATGAATAAACAATAAACAACCAACAGAATATATGTTTACATGCAACCCACAAGGCTCTCACTAGAGTTGATCATTTAGGTATCGTATACCCATAGATCTAGGATGACCATCATGCTTTCTGTGCGCGAGAGGCTTTGTCAGTGGATCCGCAATATTCTCCTCAGTCGGCACTCTGCAAATGTTCACATCTCCTCGTTCGACAATCTCACGAATAAGATGGAACCGCCGAAGTATGTGCTTGGAGCGCTGATGAGATCTAGGTTTCTTAGATTGTGCAATTGCACCATTGTTATCACAGTAGAGAACTACGGGACCAACAATGCTAGGAACTACATCAAACTCGCCGATGAATTTCCTAATCCATACAGCCTCCTTCGCTGCGCTAGCTGCAGCGATATACTCGGCCTCTGTTGTAGAATCAACAACTGTCTCTTTCTTGGAACTCTTCCAGCTCACAGCTCCTCCATTAAGGCAAAACACAAACCCTGACTGAGACTTTGAATCGTCCCTATCAGTTTGGAAGCTTGCATCCGTGTAACCACTTACAACGAGCTCTTCCTCTCCACCATACACCAAGAACACATCCTTTGTCCTTCTCAAGTACTTCAGGATATTCTTGACTGCAATCCAGTGATACTCACCGGGGTCTGACTGATACCTGCTAATCATGCTCAAAGCAAAGGAGACATCGGGTCGAATACATAACATTGCATACATGATTGATCCAATTGCCGAAGCATATGGAATCAACTTCATGCGGTCCTTATCTTCACAAGATTTTGGACATTGGTCTTTAGAGAGATTCACACCATGAGACATGGGTAAAAATCCTTTCTTTGACTCAAGCATGTTGAACCGCTTCAACACCTTCTCAATGTATGTATTTTGGGTCAAATCCAGCAACTTCTTCGATCTATCTCTATAGATCTTAATATCGAGTATATAAGTCGCTTCACCCAAGTCCTTCATAGAAAAGCAGTTCCCTAGGTTGTTTTTAACAACTTTCAGGATAGGAATGTCATTCCCAATCAAAAGTATGTCATCTACATACAATATCAGGAAGACAACAATGCTCCCACTGATTCGCTTGTAAACACAAGGCTCATCTTCATTCTTGATGAAACCAAACTCTTTGATTTTCTCATCAAAACGAAGATTCCAACTTCGAGAGGCCTGCTTCAGTCCATAGATGGACCTATTCAGCTTGCATATTTTAGTGGCTTCATTTGGGGATACAAAACCCTCGGGTTGTGTCATGTACACTTCCTCAAGGAGGTTTCCATTAAGGAAAGCCGTTTTGACATCCATCTGCCAGATCTCGTAGTCATAATACGCAGCAATAACAAGCAATATCCTTATGGACTTTACCATGACAACAGTGGAAAATGTCTCATCATAGTCAATACCATGAATTTGCTTGAAACCCTTAGCCACCAGTCGCCCTTTGAATGTCTGTACATTCCCATCCATGTCGGTCTTTTTCTTGAAGACCCACTTGCACCCTATGGGTCGTACCCCTTCAGGTGGTTCCACCAAGTTCCAAACTTGGTTTGCATACATGGAGTCCATTTCGGATTTCATAGCCTCAAGCCATTTGTCAGAGTCCGGTCCATTCATAGCCTCTTGGTAGGTTGCTGATTCATCATCATGATCCATAAGCAACACATTACCTATTTGAGACATGAGAAATCCATATCTCTCAGGCTCAAACCTCGGTCTACCAGATCTACGTAGGACTTGTGTTTCTTGAGCAGGTTCTCTAGCTACAACATTTTGTAGTCCTGTCTCAGAATCCAATTCCGGTTCATTCACTATTTGTGGTTCTTGAACTTCTTCAAGTTCTACCTTTTCAGTCTTTCTTGATAAGAACTCTTTCTCCAAGAAGACGCCAGTCCTTGCGACAAACACTTTGCCCTCGAACGGTAGGTAAAAGTAATACCCTTTCGTTTCCTTAGGATATCCCACCAGATAACATTTATCCGATTTGGGTTCTAGCTTGTCAGGCATTTGACGTCGCACGTATGCCTCACAACCCCAAATTTTAATGAATGACATACTAGGACGCTTCCCAGTCCATATCTCATATGGTGTCTTCATAACCGTTTTCGTTGGAGCGCGATTCAGTCTCATTGCAGCAGTCTCTAAAGTAAAACCCCAAAAGGAAACAGGCAAGTCTGCATGACTCATCATTGAACGTACCATGTCTAACAGAGTACGATTTCTCCTCTCAGACACACCATTATGTTGTGGTGTTCTAGGTGGAGTGAGCTGTGATACAATACCACTCTTTCAGATGATCACGGAACTCATGACTCAGGTATTCGCCACCTCGATCAGATCAGAGTGCTTTAACCTTTTTACCCAACTGGTTTTCTACTTCATTCTTGAACTCTTTGAACTTTTCAAAGGTCTCGGATTTGCACTTCATAAGATACACATATCCGTATCTACTGAAATCATCAGTAAATGTAACGAAGTAGAAATACCCACCTCTAGCCATGGAGCTCATGGGTCCGCATACATCACTATGTACAACACCCAAAAGATCCTCAGCCCTCTCAGTATAATCAGTGAAAGGGGCTTTTGTCATCTTGCCTAACAAACAAGATTCGCATCGCTCAAATGATTCATAATCAAATGAGTTCCAAAAGTCCATCTTTATGGAGCTTGGATATGCGCTTCTCGTTTATATGACCCAAACGACAATGCCAGAGATATGTAGGGTTTGAGTCATTTGTTCTTAGTCTTTTATTATTTTCTACATTATAGATCTGATGATTCAAGTTCAAAACATAAAGACCATTAAACAATTTGACTACAGCATAACAAACATCATTCTTAAATATAAAACAACAGTTGTTCTTAATTATAAAAGAAAATCCAATCATGTCCAAGCATGAAATGGATATAATGTTTCTAGTTATGTCCGGAATAAAATAACAGTTATCTAGTTCTATTACAAGCCCACTGGGCAAAGAAAGACGGTAAACCCCTACGGCTACAACAACAACTCTTGCTCCATTGCCGGCACGCAGGTCCACCTCCCCTTTACTCAGCAATCTTCTCCTTCCCAGTTCCTGCACATTTGTACAAATGTGTGAACCACATCCGGTATCCAATACCTAAGATGAAGGAGCAGAAAGGTTTATCTCTATAACGTAAATATTCGAAGCGGAAGTCATACCTCCCTTCATTTTCTGCAGACCCTCAGTGTAAGAAGGACAGTTCCTCCTCCAATGACCAGTCTTGCCACAGTGGTGACATTTCTCTTCCTTCACCGTGCTCTTTTTTTTCATCAGTGCAGAAGACTTGGGCTCGAGATATGACTTAGGTCCCACCTTCGTCTTCTTAGAGCCCTTGGCCTTGCCCTTGCCCTTATGCACCATCAATATGGGGCTGGCAGGCTTGGCCTTCTTCATATTGATCTCGGCAGTTCTCAACATGCCTAGGAGCTCGGGCAGTGCCATGTCTAATTCATTCATGTCGTAGTTCAAGACAAACTGCTCATAACTGTCCGACAACGATTGCAGGATCAGATCTGTGGCCAACTCTTGACCTAGAGGAAAACCCAGCCTTTCAAGGTTCTCTATATACCCAATCATCTTGAGTACGTGAGTCCCTACTGAGTCTCGAACTCCCATCTTGCACTGAAACAATGTTTTTGTGACGTCAAACCTTTCTTGACGAGCTTGCCCTTGAAACATTTTCTTGAGATGCTCGTCAATCTCCTTGCACCCCATGTTCTCATGTTGCTTCTTAAGCTCAGAGTTCATGGTGGCAAGCATAAGGCATTCGACGTCTAAGGCGTCATCAAAATACTTCTTATAAGTATCTTTGTCAGCACGGGAAGAATTCCCGGTCGGCACCTCGGGTGCTTCTTCTTCCAAGACATAGAGCTTTCGCTCTTGCCTGAGAACAATTCTCAGGTTCCTGTACCAGTCCATGTAGTTAGTCCCACTAAGCTTATCCTTCTCAAGGATTGCTCTCAAAAACAGAGTGGAGTGTGAACCACTTGCCATAGAATTCTACAAGAATTCATGCAAGAAAATATCAGTACCAAAATTTCAAATACAATTTATTTTAATTTGGACTTCAATTAAAACTCCCACTATTTTATTCGAAATAATAGCCCTCACTATCAATTCGGAGAGTTCATGCGAGCTACTCTCTTAGTGGACAAGATCCGTATTTCACCAACACAATGAGTCAGCTTTGACTTTCCTCTCACAATGCGGTTATTTAGGTAGGCAACGCTTGCCAATTGCATCCTCATGCAATTCTTGTATGGTTGGTGAATAACTCCTTATTCGCATCCATCATATGGTGCATGCCAACCCTATGACTCTAGGCACTCAACCTTTGAGGTCACCTAGTTAAGCTTGACCCGATGTCGACAGTGGGATATCACAATTATCCGCTCGCACCCTTACCAAGATAGATTAATGCACATTGCTTTGGCAAGTCCACACTTCATCGATCGAGGCAGGAAGAGTGTCATCCATCGGAAGGCATCCGAACACTTAATATTAGAGGAAAAGATTTTGATTATTGGTTAACAATTAACCATGATCAACATTTGATCAATGTGCACATCCACAGAAAACAATTTCTAAAATTCACATGCATCCCTTATGTGCACAACCTGACACTATCAACATTTGATAAAAAGGAAGGGCTAAATCTGAACATCCGGACTCTTCCAAATCTTCAGATTTACATGCATTGGACAAAAGCAAAGACAACTCAACTTAAAGCAGTAGACAAGCTCGTCTCTCATTGTTGGATGCAAAATCCAAAATAATACACTGGTTCACTAACCATTCGAGAGACGGTTACTGCTAAGGAGACAACAATTTCTAACAATTAGAAATTACCACGAAATTCCAGACGTTCCTGGCCGGGTTCCAAGGGGCAGAGCTCCTAACCTGTGGGTTATTGGCCCACCGATTTCCCTTGAAAAAACCATCAACAATTGATGTACCAGGAATAAATCTAGACATTTAGAACACTTCTAAATCCCTAGGTTTACACGCACTGGAATAACCTAACTTCCAATACAACAATCATGGCCGAAACCTGGCTCTGATACCATTGTTGAGTTTCTCTATGAGGATGACACAACGCTTGTGCACGCAGCGGAAGGAATAAAACATCAAGACAACCCAAAAGAGATGAGATCGGGCCATGAAAGTTGAATCAAGAAGTTAACAAATAACTAGGCAAAAATTACCTTAGCGGCGTTGAGTCACAACTCAACGGAGATGCTCCAAGCTTCGAGTCTTTGTCGGTGGCGAGTTCTCTGTGGAATAACGTCCACGCCTCTGCAGAAATCCACACGAGCGGGAGAACCCCGAGCTTCGTCGCACGAAGGGTCGGGAAGAAGACAAACCGCACCTTTGCACTTCCCACGGACTGCTAGGTCCGCGCCAGAGAAAGCAAGACCGGCGACAGTCGCCGGAGATGAGGTCGTCGGCGGAGCGAACAGGCGGCGGCGGAACGATTCCGTCCGGCGGGGTCGGGATTCAGCGGATCGGGAGATCGGCGGAACACTTCCGTCGGCTACGATCTGGCTACAGGAAAATCCCGATGATGGATGGATATCTTCCCAAAACACTAAGTCCCCTATTTATACCAAAGACATAAACAGTCCAAAGAACACCGCTATCCGCAGACCACCCAAGTTAGGGTTTCAGAGTCATTCGGCAAGAATCAGCACAGGTCCGGCGAGAATCAGATCCAGATTCGGCGAGAATCAGCAGACAGATTCGGCGAGAATCATCTGCTGATTCGTCGAGAATCGGGGATAGATTCGTCGAGTATCACCAATCGCCGGGAATCAAACACTTTTGATTCTCGACGAATTCGTCGAGAGTCGTCGAGTATCACTCGACGATTCTCGACGAATCATTCGCGACGAATGATTCTCGACGAATTCGTCGAGAGTCGTCGAGTCATACTCGACGATTCTCGACGAATCATTCTCGACGAACTCGTCGAGAGTCGTCGAGTCATACTCGACGATTCTCGACGAATTTGCCTTAGCAACATTTGCCTGACTCCCCCATACTGTATGGTGATTCGTAACCTTTACCAACACAGTCAATCTTTTAATTTCTCCACATGCTCTTATGTGCGACCCTGCAGGCTCATATCACGTTGGCAGTGAGATTACATGTTTGACCACTTCTAGATCACCATGGTAACTCCAACACGGAATACCGGCCCGAACTCTTGGTCAAATGGAAGAACCTGTCGTCAGCACATAACTCGTGGGTGGACTTCTTCGACTTCAAGGACCTCTACCCCGACTACCACCTTGCGGACAAGTTGGTTCTTGATGGGGAGGGGAATGTTACGCCCCCGCAACGCTTCGCGGGGCGTCACTATGTTCGGAGGAGCAAGGACGCGTTAAACAACGGGGCTGAACCTTCCGGTTCAGCCCCCGCTCGGTGAACCGGCCGGCCAGGGGCTGAACCAGGTGGGTTCAACCCCAATTGGAGGGGCCGGCCGGCCCCTGCTTGCCCGGATATTTATATACCCGTGTGGCTCCCTTATGGGGGTTATGCAAGAGTATTACCTGTAACTTCCTCCCTTCTCTCTCAAACCCTAATCTTTTCTTAGCCTCCTCAATCTCCTTTAGTTTCTCTTTCTCTCCCTCTCTATTGTCTTAACATTATCTCTATTCCATTTCTATCCCCTCAATCTGGCAGGAAGCTATTGAGCGCCAATATGGGCAGGATACCATGCGTGGGGAAATGTTGGCGCCAGAAAAGAATTGCAAATGGGACTTAATTCCTCTACCTCGAGGAAAGATGGTGGTTGGGTGTAAGTGGGTATTCTCTGTTAAGCAAAACTCTCAAGGGGTTGTTGAACGATACAAAACTCGATTGATGGGTAAGGGCTATACCCAGACTATGAGGATAGACTATCAAGAAACCTTTGCTCCTATGACAAAGATGAATTCAATAAGAGTATTGTTGTCGTGTGACGTGTGCTGTCTGCAAAGGGTGGACTTTGACCTGTCGAAGTATGAGACCGGGCGGTCTGGCGGTTTGAGCCTGGCGGGTTGTAGACCGGGCGGTCTGGCGGTTTGTATCCGACGGGTTGATATCCAGACTGTTGCTGTGTGGTGTCCGGCGGTCTGACGGTTTATCTCCGGCGGCTTGGAAACCGGGCGGTCTAGCGGTCTCCTACCGCATCTCTCTCTTGCTTCTGGTATTGCCGAGCGGTTAAAACATTGTCTAACCGCGCGGCCTGTTTCGGTCTGTTGTTCTAGCCGCCCGGATCTGTTGTATAGCTTTAGTCCCACATTGTTAGTTTGTATTCTATCCTCTCTCCTCCATTCTATAAAAGGGAGGCCATACCTTTGTAAATGATATCTTTTTGGATAATAAAATTTCAATTATTCAAAGTTCCGGTTTGGTTTCTAGTCGTTTGTTCGCTACTTTAGTCTTTTGTTCGCTACTTTTCACATGGTATCAGAGGACTCGATCTTCTCCTCCTGATTCTGTGCGCCCTGTCCGTGCGGCTTGCCTCTTTTTTCTCTCGCGACCTGTTCTCGCGGTTTCTCTTCCGCTTGCTTGCGCCCTGTCCGCGCGGCTTGCCCCTTCCTCTCGCGACCTGTTCTCGCGGTTTGTCTCTTCCGCCTGCTTGTGCCCTGTCCGCGCGACCGTCTTTTCCTGCCTTTCAGTCGCAGCGACCTGTATCTTTGCTCGCCGCGACCTGCTGCCTTTTTTGTCTTGTTCGTTCCCCCTTCTGTTCGCGTGGTCTATCTACTAGCCGCTCGACTTCTTTCCCTGCTTGGATCTGCGGCTTGGTCGTGGCTTCTCTGGCCGCTGGTGTCTGTCATCGTGACTGCCGCAGCTCTTCTTCTTCCTATCCGCGCGGCTTGTATTCTAACCGCGCGGCTTCTCACAGATTTCTCCTATGACCCTTTCTGAAACCTCCACTACCACCACTCCCATCGCCACTCCGACGCTTCCTACTCCCTCTGGCAACCTTGGCACGGTTTCTAAACTTGTTGGCTCCAACTATCCGGATTGGAGCGTTTCTTTCACCTTTCTTCTTCGCTCTCAGCGCAAACGTCATCACCTCACCGATGACCCTCCTCCTCTAGACTCTGCTGAATTTGATAACTGGGATGCCAGTGATGCGCTTGTCCGAACGTGGTTGGCTAACAGCCTCTCCGATGAATGTCTTCCTGTCATACGCCATGATGAGACGGTCAAGACCGCGTGGCTTCACCTTGCTGCTCTCTACTCGAAGGGGGCCCAGACATCCCGCATTTATACTCTCTACGCGGATCTATTCGCTCGCCCTTCCATGTCTCCTGCTGCGGCTTATCAGCAAGTTCAGGCTCTTGGCGCTGAAATCCTCCAGAATCGCCCCTTCTCCGTGGACTTGGCCGAGCATCACAAACACTTCCAGGAACTCCTGGTTGTTTGTTATCTTCTACGGCTCTCTGAGTCTTTTGATATGATCCGCCAGCAGATCTTGGGCGAAGCCGAGTCTCCCACCTTGGATGCCACCGCGGCTCGCATCGCCGCTGTTACTTCACTGCTCCACCGTCCTCTGTTGTCCTCCCCTCCTCCACCGGACTCCTATGCTCACCAAGTTCAGCGGGGTGGCAATAGTGGTCGCAGCCACTCTGGCATGCGTGGTCCGTCAAGATTCCTCTGCTCTCACTGTGGTCGTACCGGCCACTCTGTTGACCGCTGCTGGCAGAAACATCCTCATCTTCGTCCCTCCGGTGATACTTCTTCCTTAACCTCCGGCTCCTCTCGGCCATCTGCTTCTGTGGCCACGCCCTCAGGTAGTGCACACGTTGTTACCCAAGGTAAATGGATGATTGACTCTGGTGCTACAAATCACATGACCGGAAACCCTCACTGCTTCTCTCTCCTAGAGACGCATGATCGGTTACCCCCGGTTCTTGTTGCGGATGGTTCGCCTTCCCCGGTTCACGGAACGGGCATGGTTCAAGTCACCCCGTCGCTTTGCTTAGCGGACACTCTCTATGTCCCGAAGTTCCCTTGCAATTTGCTCTCAGTTACTACTTTATGCAAGCAACTTCAGTGTTCTGTCTTATTTACTCCTACTTGTTGTTTTCAGGACCCGAGGACCCAACGGACGATTGCTACTGGGACTGAGAGCGGTGGTCTCTACTTTCTCGACAATGTTTCCGCTCTGTCCGCCTTCTCTTCCTCGTCTACTGATCTGCTTCAATGGCATCTTCGCCTTGGACATCCTCCTCCTCGGATTCTTCGTCAGCTTCTTCCCCACTTACCTCAGACCAGTCCTCCGCTCAACTGTGATGCATGTCAGCTTGGCAAACATCACCGCTCCTCCTTCCCGCCGAAGCAAGGCCGTGGTTCCTCCCGCCCTTTTGATCTCATTCATTCCGATGTCTGGGGTCCTGCTCCTACTCTCACCGTTGGTCGGGGTAGTTCTTATTTCGTAACTTTTATTGATGATTTCTCTAGATGTACCTGGGTGTATCTTTTAAAAGATCGCTCTGAACTCTTATCTGTCTGGCAATCTTTTTATAATATGATTAAAACTCAGTTTGATATTTCTATTAAAGTACTGCGCTCTGATAATGCTAAAGAATACCTCAGTCATGAGTTTTCGTCTTTTTGTATGCAACATGGTCTTATTCATCAGACCAGCTGTGTTTACACCTCCCAGCAAAATGGGGTGGCGGAGCGTAAAAACCGTCATCTCCTCGATATCGCTCGCACTCTAATGACGCAGATGCAGGTACTTCGCTCCTACTGGGGTTATGCTGTTCTTCTTGCCTGCTATCTCATCAATCGCATTCCCTCTTCGGTTCTTCACGGCAAGACCCCCTTCTCCATTCTCTACCCGGGCAAGGAACCCTTTCCTCTTCCTCTCCGTATCTTTGGGTGTACGGCTTTTGTGCATGCTCCGTCTGCTACCCGTGACAAGCTTTCCCTCCGTTCCACAAAATGTGTCTTTTTGGGATACTCGACCACTCAAAAAGGCTATTGTTGCTTTGACCCCGTTCTGCGCAAACAGTTTGTTTCCGCGGACGTCACCTTCTTCGAAAATGCATCCTACTTTTCTTCTCCATCCCCGCTTCCTCCTGCTGTCTCTGACTCTCCACCATCTCTCTGTGATCCTTCCACGCATATCGACGTCTCCCCTCCTATATCATCTCCTCCTCCGTCTCCTCCTCTCCCTATTATCTCCCCTCCTTCTCCGCATCCGTCTCTCTCTAGTCCCGGGCCAGCTTTCTCCGCCACGGACGCTCCGGTCCCTGAGGCACAAGACGACCTGGATCTTCCCATTGCCCTTCGCAAAGGGGTGCGGGCGTGTACCCAACACCCGCTTGCGGCTGTTGTTTCCTATGATCGGCTTACTCCCTCTCGCATGTGCTTTGCTTTGGCTATCTCAACTACTACCACTCCCCGCACTTACCAGGAGGCTCTTGTTATTCCTCATTGAAAATCTACCATGGATGAGGAAATCGCCACTCTTACTGAAAGGGGTACCTGGACCCTTGTTCCTCCACCGGTAGGTACTGATGTGGTTGGCTGCCGCTGGGTGTTCGTTGTGAAGTTTCGCCCAGACGGCACTGTGGATCGTTACAAAGCCCGACTGGTGGCCAAAGGCTTTACTCAAACTTATGGAGTTGACTATTTTGATACTTTCTCCCCGGTTGCTCGCCTTAGCACCATCCGGGTTCTTCTTTCTGTGGCCGTCAACAGGGAGTGGGCCATTTCCCAGCTTGATGTCAAGAATGCTTTTCTGTATGAGGATCTTCAGGAGGACGTCTATATGGAGCAACCTCCTGGGTATGTTGCTCAGGGGGAGACACAAGTATGCCAGTTGAAGAAGGCCATCTACGGCCTAAAACAGAGCCCTCGGGCATGGTTCGACAAGTTTAGTGGCATTGTGGCTGCCATTGGCTTTACAAGAAGTTCAGCCGATCACTCATTGTTTATTCGCAAAACCGTATCGGGCTTTGTGGTTTTGGCGGTGTATGTGGATGATATTCTTCTTACCGGCGATGACCAGGCTGGGGTGGACTTGACAAAGAAACACCTCCGTCAACACCTAGTCACGAAGGATATGGGCTCCCCAAAATATTTTTTGGGGATAGAAATCTCTCGGAAGCCCGACTCGTTGGTTCTCTCCCAACGGAAGTATGCTTTTGATCTTCTACAAGAGGCAGGATTGACCGGTGCCAAACCGGCCCGGTATCCCATGGCCACTGGAGAGGACAAAACATGGACATATGACTCACCTCTTATATCCGATGCCACGAGGTATAGACGTCTGGTGGGCAAACTCATTTATCTCACGGTGACCAGACCCGACATCGCCTATGCTGTAGGCAAGGTCAGTCAGTTCATGCAAGCTCCCAGGGAATGTCATCTTCAGTCTGCCTTGAAGATACTAGAGTATGTCAAAGCAGCACCAGGAAAAGGGCTACTCTTTCAGAAGCATGGTCATCTGAGAGTTGAAGCCTACTCAGACTCAAGCTATGCGGATGACAAAGGTGACCGTAAATCTACATCGGATTTTTGCACATTTGTTGGAGGTAATCTTGTGAGCTGGAAGGGCAAGAAACAGTCTGTTGTCTCAAGGTCCAGTGCAGAAGCCGAATACCGGAGTATGACGTCAACCACATGTGAGTTAAAATGGTTGCGGGCTCTTATGCTTGACCTAGGAGAGATCTACGACTATCCTCTGCCTATGTTCTGCGACAACAAGGCCGCTATATACATATCCAAAAATCCGGTCTTTCATGAGAGAACGAAACATATAGAGGTCGACTGCCATTTCATCCGAGAAGAGGTCTTGAAGAGACAGATTTGCACTCCGTTCGTTACCTCCGACAAAGAGTTGACAGATATCTTCACCAAGCCGGTTTCTACTTCCTTCTTCCATATCTGTGACAATCTGGGCATGATTGATATCTATGCTCCAGCTTGAGGGGGAGTGTCGAAGTATGAGACCGGGCGGTCTGGCGGTTTGAGCCTGGCGGGTTGTAGACCGGGCGGTCTGGCGGTTTGTGTCCGACGGGTTGATATCCAGACTGTTGTTGTGTGGTGTCCGGCGGTCTGACGGTTTATCTCCGGCGGCTTGGAAACCGGGCGGTCTAGCGGTCTCCTACCGCATCTCTCTCTTGCTTCTGGTATTGCCGAGCGGTTAGAACATTGTCTAACCGCGCGGCCTGTTTCGGTCTGTTGTTCTAGCCGCCCGGATCTGTTGTATAGCTTTAGTCCCACATTGTTAGTTTGTATTCTATCCTCTCTCCTCCATTCTATAAAAGGGAGGCCATACCTTTGTAAATGATATCTTTTTGGATAATAAAATTTCAATTATTCAAAGTTCCGGCTTGGTTTCTAGTCGTTTGTTCGCTACTTTAGTCTTTTGTTCGCTACTTCTCACATGACCCAATTGGATGTGAAGAATGTTGTCCTTCATGGGGAGTGGGAAGAAGAAGTATACATGCCCTTACCAACTAGTCTTACCCCGAAAGGATCTAAGGGAAAGGTATGCAGGTTAAAGAAGGCCTTGTGTTAGAAGAAGCCAAGCCGGGCCCACAATGGGTTGACTGGACACACCTGGCCGATTGCAGTCTAACGCATCACCAACCAAATCACCTGGGTTCCACCTCAGTTTAATCCCAGGTAGGTTGTTGAGGCCCAGGGCTTGATCCCGGGACCTCCTTTATCCCTTATTCAGGTTCCACCTCGGTTTAGCCAACATCTATCACCTGGGTCCCTGAATAAGGGTTTGATAAAGGAGGTCCCGGGATCAAGCCCTGAGCCTCAACAACCTACCTGGGATTAAACCGAGATGGAACCCAGGTGATTTGGTTGGGGATGCGGTAGACTGCAGTCGGACAGGTGTGTCCGATCCACCCATTGTGGGCCCGGCTTGGCTTCTTCTAACACCCTGTATAGCCTAAAGTAGTCCCCTCAGACCTTATTTGGAAGATTCCATAGAGCTACGGTGACTATTGGATACAGAGTAATGCCGAGCATACTTTATTTGTAAGGCACAAACATGCAAAATTAAGTGCTTTTAGTGTCTATGTAGATGATATAATTATAACGGCCGATGTCACAAAAGAAATCCAAACTGTAAAACAAAGACTAGCAAAGGCATTTGAAGTAAAAGACCTGAGAAATCTCAGGTACTTTGTTACGATCTAAATATTTCCGAAGAGCAATTAGACAAGAGGAGTCGGCGGTCGTGAGCGAGAAGAAGAGAGGAAGAATATGAGAGGAATTTAGGGAACAACCCTAAAATCTTTCATCCATCCATCATGCCATCACACATTAACCCCGCCCCCTTATATAGATGAGGGGAGTACAACCAAACAAGGAGAATCAATCAAATAAGAAAATATAAAATACTTAATTGATTAATATTAAATAATATTCATATGCGCGCTCCATGGTGGCTTCCATATGCGCGCTCCATAAATTATGATGAGGGGGGTCCACTTGAGTGAATGTGCCCACGACTATTGCGACTTCTATATGCGCGCTCCATAAATTATGACGAGGGGGTCCACTTGAGTGAATGCGTCCGTAACACTTGGGCTCGTAACACTCCATCCATCCTTGAAAATGAGTTTGCCCTCAAGCTCGTGTACTAAGAGGGTTGACAGATCATCTGGTACCTTGACCTCCCACCAGAACAAGGCCAGGTAGCGCGTAACGACGACAGTGTTTGCGAGTAGCGGCAGCGCCCTCAGAAAAACGACCAGCGGAAGTAATGACTTCGGCAAGGTCAGTGGGGCGGCGGTGAACATCAACCACAAGGATATCAGAGACGTGGCGACCTACTGTAGGAATGGATCCGTCGAGGATAGCGGGGCACGGGGCGACAGAAGAGCCGGCGATGCGACCGGTGGAAGCGGCAAGGCAGGGACCGGTAGAGCAAGAGCCGGGAGAGGAGGTGATGAAATGGCCGAAGGAGGCAGCAGAGCCGGTGACCGGGGAGGTGGCAGAAGCGATGGAGGTACGACCACCGTGGAGCGATGTGGCTCGTCAGTGGCATGTGCGCTTTCGACGGGAGGATCAATTGCAGGGCGGAGGGGGAGTTTGTTGTCCTAGAGGAATGTTGGGGGCGACCTGACAGGATACCTCCCACATGGTGCAGGAGGCAGCCGTGGTGGGGACGACTGAGGGCAGGGAGCCTCGTGTGAAGTTGTGGATGCCCATCCGTCGAAAGCGAGGAGACAATCGACTTTGGCATGGAGAGAGGCGGATGTGGGCTGGATTTGTGCCGCTAGGGCAGCGAAATCTAGCCGGGGCTGGTGTTCGGCGAGGACAAGAACAATGAACCGAAAGCAGCCGATTGGGAGGCGACCATTGTGCTAAGGATGTAGACTAGAGATGTTGTCGGTGACGCCGGAGGCGGCACGACAAGCCGGCTGATGAGGTGAAAATTGGCGGACATAGGCTCCTACATCTGATCATGAGGCAGAATTGGCAAATCTGGGCTTTAGGCGGAAGCCGTACGTCGGAAGCGACAAATCGGGCGACGGATCGAGCGCTGGTGCCGGAAGGCAGATCGACGCTGTTGCGGATGGCAGATATGTCTCGTCTGGCTGGCGGCACGTTCCCGACGGATCAGGCTTCCTCCGCGAGTCGCGGATGGCGAAGAGGCGCGTTGGCAGGCGATACCAAATCGACACTCAAAATTTTCATGGAAATCGGGGCTTGCGGCTTTCTGTTGCCAATCGGCGCCGAACGGAGGCTTGCGGAACGGTCACATGATTGAAAGGAAGAAGGCGTCGAAACGCACAATGTAACGATGTGACACAGACGACGACCTGGTGGCGACGAGATCTGGACATGGCAGCGGCAGAATCTCGACGCGGGATCACAGAGCGGCGGAATCATGCCTCACAGAAGCAGTGCTGTTTGTCGAACAAAAAATACACACCTATTAGGGTTCGTTATGAACAGCACGGCTGATGCGCACAAACACGAGCACCAATGACAAGTTGGCGTGCGGTGAGGCAGGTCAGACCAATTGTTACGATCGAAATATTTTTCCAGGAGGAATTCGACACGAGAAGGAGCCGGCAGTGGTGTGCGAGAAGAAGAGAGGAAGATTAAGAGAGGAATTTAGGGATCAACCATAAAATCTTCCATACATCCATCATGCCGTCACACATAAACCCCTCCCTTATACAGATGAAGGAGGGCAACCAAAAAAGGAAAAAACAAAATACTTAATTGATTAATATTAATTAATATTCATATGCACGCTTCATGTTGGCTTCCATATGCGCGTTGCATAAATTATGATGAGGGGGGCCCACTTGAGTGAATGTGCCCACGCCCACGACGACTTCCATATGCGCGCTCCATAAATTATGACGAGGGGAGTCCACTTGAGTGAATGCGCTCACGACACTTGGCCCGTAACATACTTCCTGGATATTGAAGTTGCCAAGTCAAAGCATGAGATATTCAAATCTCAGAGGAAGTGCATCCTAGACTTGCTCAAGTCATTTGAGATAATTGGGTGCAGTCCTGCCGACACCCTAATTGATGTCAACCATAGATTGGGTAGAGATGATGGGGAAGCAGTAACAGATATCACTAGATTTCAACGACTTGTTGGTCGCCTTATCTATTTAACTCATACTCGATTAGGCATTTCTTACACAGTTGATGTCATCAGTTAGTTCATGCACTCACCAAAAACGCATCATTTAGAGGTTATTTGTAGGATCCTACGGTATCTGAAGTCCAGTTTTGGGGAGGGTATCTTTTTCTCCCCGAGCCAAGAATTAACTGTTGAAGTCTATACTGATGCTGATTGGGTTGACTAAGTAGATGAACGGAGGTCTACCTCTCGGTATTGTTCTCTAGTCGGTGGTAATTTGGTAACCTGGAGAAGTAAAAAAAATGTGGTTGTAGGTCGAGTGCGGAGGCACAATTCAGAGCTATGATTCATGGGATTTGCGAAGGACTGTGGATTAGGTTTCTTTTGAATGATCTCGACATGGGAAACAAAGACACAACAAGACTCTATTGTGATTGCAAAGTTGTCATTAACATTGCACAAAATCTTATCCAACATGACCACACAAAGCACATGGAGGTTGATCGTTACTTCCTCAAATAGAACATAGAAAGAGGAGTTGTGAGCACACCATTCATCCCTTCCGATCAACAATTAGCATATGTTCTCACAAAATGATTAAGTCTAAGTGCATTTGTAAAAATCATGTGCAAGTTGGGCATGTAAGACATCACACACCCAAATTGAGGGGGATTGTTGGAATTGTGTTTATTTTTTTGCAATTTATTTTTATATTTCCATTCTTTTCACTTGTAATTTCTCCCTCTTATATTTAGGAGTGAGACCCCTTATGAAATAAATTAACATTTTATAGTCTCCAACCTTAAACTTTATTGGAACTGAATCACAATTTGCAGACAATTTACAAGGCACTACTTCACAAGCATTGAAAAAAATTATAAAGTGTTTTGTGCAAACAATTTACAAATATACCACCTAGCTTAACTTCTATTTTGTACACTAAATCACCAATAAAATTTAGGTTAATATTGTGTGATCACTCAAGCACTACTTCGATTCCTGATTATATTTCATGAACATTGCGTGTGTATCTCCTTGATTGTACTATTTCTTATTGTGCATTGAAATAAATGGAAATAATTTTACTTTCCATTTTTGACAATGTTGTATTTACTTCATTATATATTTCATGTGTCTTGATTATTTCACTTGTATAATTTATCAAAATACTATTTGTACACATCATTGTCTTACATAAATCTTTCACTCATGAGCATTGGACCCTAATGCACAAATAAACTATTCTATACAAATATTAAGTAAATGTATTAGATAGCTAAAAATGATTGTTATAATCTCTTCAATATTTGAAATGCAGATTTTTTTACATTATAGCTTATCCTTTCTTGATATTTCCATCATGCTTGATATATCTCAAAACAATTATTGGAACGACTTCTACTTCCTCATGCCTATCTTATATATGCTTTATGTATTTTTAATGATATTTTCCGTTGTGTTTACTCTTGTCATTGTTATGAACTAGCAAGAGAAAAAGAGGAGAGATGGAGATTCTAGAGAGAAAGAGAGAACTAGGGTTAGGGTTGAGGAAGAGAGAAGAAAGAAACCTGATAGATCTTCAATAATCCCTCCCCAAAGCAGCCCCGGGCTATAAATACCCGGGGAAAGGAGGGGGCCGGCCGCCCCCCCCCCCAAGTGGGGCTGAACCGGAGTGGTTCAGCCCCCTTCTGGCCGAATTAATGAATGGGGGCTGAACCGGATGGTTCAGCCCCGTTGTCTTGCGCGCGCTCCTTGACCCGCCGCGAGTATTTATGTCCCGAGAACCCAAGCAGATGTAGGGGCATAACATTCCCCTCCCCATCAAGCACCAGCTTGTCCTCAAGGTGGAAGTCCGGAAACCGCTCGCGGAAGTCCAACAAGTCAACCCATGAGTTATGCACTGTGTCCATCTGCTTCCATTTGACGAGCACCGCCGGGCGATATTCCGTGCCTGACTTCGTCCATTTGGTTAGCAAAATGGCCTCCGGTAACGGTCGCAACTCACCCATGCTGGTCGCCTCGGGAAGTGAAGGGCTGACCTGAACGGAAGCCCCAAGCTTTCTCTTCAAAACAGATACATGGAATGTCGGGTGGATGCGAGACCCCGCGGGAAGATCCAAGGTGTAGGCCACGGGGCCCACGCGACGCAGAATGCGGAATGGCCCGTAGTAGCGTGGGGCGAGTTTCTGATTCGGCCGCCGAGAGACTGACTGCTGGCGGTAAGGTTGGAGCTTGAGGAAAACTTCATCGCCCACGGCAAACTCGCGCTCTGTCCGGTGTTTGTCTGCCTGAGCCTTCATGCGGTCCTGCGCGACCCGCAGGTTGTCCCGGAGCAAAGCTAAAGTGCGATCTCTGTCCTGAAGTGTCCGTTCCACAGCTGGCAGGGCGGTGTTGGAGGGTTCATAAGAACTCAAAGTAGGAGGAGGGCGGCCGTAGACCACCTCGAAGGGGGTGAGCTTGCTGGCTGTGTGGAATGACGTATTGTAACAATACTCCGCCCAATGCAACCAACGCGTCCACGTGCGCGGCTCGTCCATCACAAAACACCGTAAATAGGTCTCCACCCCCCTGTTGAGGACCTCCGTCTGTCCGTCCGTCTGGGGATGGTGGGCGGTGCTCATGCGCAGTGTCGTGCCCTGGAGTCGAAAAAGCTCCCGCCAGAAATTGCTGATAAAGACCGGGTCCCTGTCAGAAATGATGGAGCGTGGGAGGCCATGGAGGCGCACAATCTCTCGCGCAAATAACTCTGCGACTGTCTCCCCCGTGTACGGATGGCTCAACGGAAGGAAATGACCATACTTGGAAAGCTTGTCTACCACCACCAATATGACGGACTTGCCTTGGGACTTGGGCAATCCGTCAATGAAATCCATGGAAATGGTGTCCCAGACCTGGTGCGGGATCTCGAGCGGTGTAAGAAGCCCCGCAGGTGATGTTGTCTCATACTTCTGCCGCTGACAA
Organism: Platanthera zijinensis; assembly: GCA_039513925.1. NCBI lineage: Eukaryota > Viridiplantae > Streptophyta > Magnoliopsida > Asparagales > Orchidaceae > Platanthera > Platanthera zijinensis. Next base: position 162,948,176 of record CM077080.1, read on the forward strand.
ATGTCACACTCCCGCACAAATTGTTGGACATCGCGACGCATCCCCTTCCAGAATACATTTGCTCGGAGCCGCTGAAGCGTTCGTAGAATCCCTGCATGGCCGCCTGTGGGTGATGCGTGAAACTCCTGCATCATCGCCGTCCGCCATGGCGACGCGGATGGAATGACCACTCTGCCCTGAAAGTACAGCCGCTGACCCTGAAGATGGTAACCCGGCTCCGTAGCTTGACCCTGCTATAGTGTCTCGATAATGGTGCGTAACTCGGGGTCCTGGAGTACCGCTGCCTGTATCTCGTCCAATGTGGTAACCACCGGTCCCGAGACATGAGAGAGAGAGCTCTCAGGTAGGCGGGAGAGAGCGTCGGCGACCACATTTTCTCTGCCCTGCTTGTACACAATCTCATAATCATACCCCATCAGCTTGGTCAACCACTTCTGCTGCAGTGGAGACGCCAAACGCTGCTCTAGGAAGTGCTTCAAACTCTGGTGATCCGTACGGACCTGGAAGTGCTGGCCCAAGAGATAGGGTCGCCACATCTCGACTGCATGTATAATTGCCAACATCTCCTTCTCGTACGTCGAAAGCCCCAACGTCCGTGGGGCCAAAGCCTTGCTGAAATAAGCGAGCGGGCGGCCCTCCTGCATCAAGACTGCCCCGAGGCCGACGCCCGAGGCATCAGTCTCCACCACAAATTCCTTGCTAAAATCCGGCAGCGCCAACACCGGTGTAGTGGTCATGGCCTGCTTTAAGGCCCGGAAGGCCTCATCCGCCTCAATGCTCCACTGGAACGCATCCTTCTGCAGCAACTGTGTCAGAGGTCGAGCAATCTTGCCGTAGTCCTTGACAAAACGGCGGTAGTACCCCGTCAGCCCGAGGAAGCCACGCAAGGCTCGAACCGTCGTGGGCTGGGGCCACGACACCATACTCTCAATCTTCTGTGGGTCGTCCTGGACCCCACGGGCGGACACGAGGTGCCCCATGTACTCGACCTGACTCTGGCCGAAGGAGCACTTGGACTTTTTGGCGAATAACCGGTTTTCCCGCAGTATAGTAAGGACATGTCGCACGTGCTCCAAATTGTCGTCCCAAGTCCTGCTATAAATTAGTATATCATCAAAAAATACCAGGACATACCGGCGAAGAAGTGGGCGAAAGATCTCGTTCATAATAGCCTGGAAGGTGGAGGGAGCGTTGGCCAACCCAAACGGCATCACCAAGAACTCGTAGTGACCGTCGTGGGTCCGGAATGCCGTCTTGTGGACATCCTCCTCCTTCATCCGAATTTGATGATAACCGGATCGGAGGTCCAGTTTGGTGAACAAACTCGCTCCATGCAGCTCATCCAGCAACTCCTCAATCATAGGAATGGGAAACTTGTCCTTGATGGTGGAGCTATTCAGTCCCCGATAATCGACGCAGAAGCGCCAGGAGCCGTCCTTCTTCTTGACCAAGATGATCGGAGAAGAGAACGCGCTGGTGCTGGGCCGAATAATGCCCGTCGCTAGCATCTCCCGGACGCTACGTTCGATCTCTGCCTTCTGCACGTACGGGTAGCGGTAGGGACGTATATTGGTAGGGTCCGTCCCTGTCTTCAACTGTATCTGATGATCCCGGAAACGCGAGGGAGGCAGAGTGTGCGGCTCCTGAAAGACGTCCTCGTACTGAGCTAAAAGAGACTGTATCGGGTCCGGCGCCCTCTGCGTGTCGGCCCCCTCTGCCGCCATCCCGAGTATCACGACCATCATACTACCCTGCTCCTCCAATCTCTGCAGGCTCCGTAGGGAGATCTCCTTGAGAGGGGAGGATCGGATACCGTGCAAACAGTAATCCGTCCCCTGCTGCGTGAACTCCAGTGTCATGCGGTCCCAGTCCGTGGTCACCCGCCTCAGTTGGCGGAGCCACTGTACCCCCAGCACCATATCAGACCCTTTAATCGGAAGGAGGTAGACGTCGGTGCGGCACACATAACCTGTAAGTTGTATCTCCACGCCCTTCAGTGCCCCTTCGCACCGCAGTTTGCTGCCATCCGCGACCATCACCTGGAACGCCGCGTTCCTGTCAACTGGGTGTCCTGTCTTCAGTGCCACCTCAGGGTTGATGAAATTGTGGGTACTCCCACTATCAATGAGAATGGTGACCCGTTCCTTGCCAATCCTGCCCTTGATCCGCATGGTGGTGGGTGCCACACACCCCTCCATAGCCTGAATCGAAACACCAAATTCAGCCAGATCCAACTCCTCCTCTGCCTCGAGGCCCGGGTGGTCCTCCTCGTCCTCCTCCCGCAGCATGAAGACCTGCACCTTCTGGCATCGATGCCCCGGTGCGTATTTCTCATCGCAGTTGAAACATAATCCTTTCTCCTTCCTGGCCTGCAGCTCAGGCCACGTAAGTCGTGTCACCGTCGGCCGTGCCGTCGGTGCCTGCTCCCTTCGGCCCGTTACAGGGGCAGGTGGAGCCCTTGGTGGAGCTCGAGTTCTTTGGCGGTTGAAACGCTCCTCCTGGATGCGGGCCAGACTGATAGCATGGCTGAGACTGCGGGGCATATACGCGTGGACCTCATCCCTCAAATGGTCCCGCAGGCCGGATATGAAACAACTGAGGAGCGTCTTCTCCTCCCAATTAACCCGGTTTGCGAGCTTCTCGAAATCTGCTCGGTACTCCATCACTGTGCCCTTCTGACGGAGTTTCTGTAGCGTAGCCTCCACATCCTCGTACTCCAACGGTCCGAAACGAGCCACGAACCCTTCCACAAAATTCGCCCATGTTGCGTACCCGTGGGCCCGTATGAACCACTGAGCCCACTGATATGCATCTTCCTCCAGATGGAAAGAAGCCAGCTGCACCCACTGATCATTCGGTATCTCCTGGTAAGTGAAAAATAACTCCGCCTTTTGCACCCATTCCAAGGCATCCCCGCCGCGGAATTTCGGGAAATTCATGCGAGTTCTCTTCGGAGGCATGTAGGGTCGTTGTTGCATATCTCCATGTCTCCCGTTGAAATCCGGTCCGTGCTGTGGTCGGCCGAATGGGTCATGGAAATTAGCTCCCCCTTGGCCGCCGCCCCATTGTTGTCCCCCACCGTGAAATCCCTGACGGCGTGGCTGTTCGGCCCATGTCTCACCGTTTCCAAACCTCATTGGACCTCCCATGTGCTGCGGTGTCGGTAGAAGGCCCGTTCTCCCTCCGAAATTGGCGTCAACAGCCCCCGGTGGTCGCAAGGGAGCCGCAGGTGCCTCCCGGTTTCTCCATGGGTCGGCCCCGGCCCCTTCCTGGGCGGCGGACGGACCGCCTGCCCCGTTTCCGGTCGGCACGCCCGGGTGTGGCGTTGGCTGGCCGGCCCAGGCCGCAGGCTGGCGTGCGGCGTAGGTGCCCCCTGGCCGGCTTCCGCCAGTCCCGTCGGCCACGGTTGTTCAGCCGTGGTAGGCGTGCGGTGCTCCCATCCAAGCGGGGGCCGATCCGGTGCCCGCTGGTTCCGTGCGGCCCGGATCGGTCCCGATTCCGTCGGGACCGAAGTGTCCCGACCCCGCGCTTCCTCCGTTGCCCGTAGATCGGGCATTTTGTGGTGCCTCGGCTTCAGAATCGCTGCCTTGAACCGCCTTGCCCTTCAACGATTGCATCAACAACGCCTTGATCTCCTCCATACGCCCATCCATGCGTTCCTCCATGTTTTTTGTGGACGTGTTCAAGCGGCCTTCCATGGCCGTCACCGAATCCGCCAACCCCACGTAGTTCTCCTCTAGGGTGGCCAATCGTGCGGTCTCCGCCTCCGAACGAGTCACCATGGTCGCAGGAAGGATGCTCTGATACCAAATGTTATGAACTAGCAAGAGAAAAAGAGGAGAGATGGAGATTCTAGAGAGAAAGAGAGAACTAGGGTTAGGGTTGAGGAAGAGAGAAGAAAGAAACCTGATAGATCTTCAATAATCCCTCCCCAAAGCAGCCCCGGGCTATAAATACCCGGGAAAGGAGGGGGCCGGCCCCCCCCCCCCCCCCCCCCCCCCCCCCAAGTGGGGCTGAACCGGAGTGGTTCAGCCCCCTTCTGGCCGAATTAATGAATGGGGGCTGAACCGGATGGTTCAGCCCCGTTGTCTTGCGCGCGCTCCTTGACCCGCCGCGAGTATTTATGTCCCGAGAACCCAAGCGGATGTGGGGGCATAACAGTCATCCATCATGATTATCTTTGACAAAAGTGGAATCTTATTTGATCTCTAAATAGGGAAAATTAAAACTACATGACTACACTCACCTCAACCCTCATTTGATAATATTAAAAGGGGGAGAATAAATTAAGAAATTTAATACTTTAGGAATAGTACAATATAACACCATCACGTGTAAAAGAAACATCTTTGTAGGGGAGTATTCATATAGGGGGAGTACAAACATCTATATAGGGAGAACATTCATATAGGGGAATGCACATTTCTAGAAAATGAACATTATTTTGTACTCAACTACATCACTCTAAAAAATCTATTTTATCACGATTATCACTTACCGCACTATTCTATAAACACAACTCTATTCTAAACTGACTGATTTCTCATTTAAGGATTTATTATTATCAAAGTGAGAAGTTTGTTGGAACATGTGTTTCACATCTTAGTTTGAGAAATACAAATCTCATTATCTATTTAATCAAGCCTGTTTTGTATTTCTAGTGTGCAGAAAATACATGTACAATACCATACTGAATGTATACATGAAATGCGATGCAAAATAGAAATGATGCTCTGAAATTAGTCCTACTGCGGGGCAAAGACTAATGTCTTGAATAGGACTCGAACCTCCACGCTCTTTAGCACGAGATTTTGAGTCTCGCGTGTCTACCATTTCACCATCAAGGCATCTTGAAAGTGAATCGTATTCCATGAATATGATATCTATCTAGTGCGATATATGGAATATATGACAAGGGTGGAGTGTTGGAGTATTTCTATCGATCGATCATGTCATATAGACCCGAGTCAAACATCAAATTGCTTCGATTGGAATTATCTGGGAGATACCTTCTATATATCAAACTATATATAAAAAAGATGTAAAATCAAACCTCTTTCTCGATTCAAGAGAAGCCCAAAGAAGTGAATATGGTACCCAAATAACGATAGATATGTCATAAGCAGGTCCGATTACGCCTATTCCTAATCCTAAATAGAATGTAACGACGTAGGGATCCATATGTAAACAGAGTATCTATTTACATATGCTCGAATCGAATGACCGACCCCTTCTCATAATAAGAATGTGCATAACCCTATTCCGGCCTTGTCCGGTCTGGAATGAACTTATAATCTGATGATCGAGTCGATTCCATGATTATAAGTTCATAACTCCAACCCATTCCCATTTTGGGCGGAAAAGATCTACCAATTCTTTTATTCCAGTTAGTAAAAGGGATCTTGAACTAAAAAATAGACCTAAAAGCTAAAAGAGGGTATCTTATGTTACAAAATCACTTAAAAATAATTTGTTAGGTTAAATATAGGGTTTTTTTCAACAACGAGATTTTTTTCCTTTTTCTGTGGATGAACACTTGAAGTAGTAGGCTTGGCGTGGTCAGCAGCGGTGAGTTTCAGCTTCTCGGTCCTCTCCTTTAGTAGGCGATAACTCTTTACAACATCAACGTCCAAAATCTCGTCCTCCTCATCATATATAATACTCCTTTTCGGTGGGTGTTTAGGCGCCCGAGACAAATTCTCGTTCATCGTTTTGACATGTGAGATCACATGTTTTACATCGATCTAGGGAACTTTTACTCTGTTAGAGGAATCGATAATAATTCTATTGAGTTTGTCCCCTCTATATATGGAGGCGGACACAAGGCATAACAAAATAATACATATGACATATTGTAACACTCCCCTTCAAGTTGGACGTGAGATGTTGATCATGCCTAACTTGACAACAATTCTTTCAAAGGTAATTCCACTCAGGCTTTCGTGAGAATATCAGCAAGTTGTCTGTCTGATGGAACAAAGGGAGTACACACAAGTCCATTTTCAATATTCTCCTTGACGAAATGACGATCCACCTCAATATGATTTGTACGATCATGTTGGACCGGGTTGTGAACGATACTGATGACAGCCTTATTATCATAGCATAACCGGATAAGCTCATCTTCAGAGAGACCCAGGTCACTTAGCAACGACCGCAACCATAGATCTCACAAACACCATGAGCTATAGCCCGAAACGCTGCTTCAACACTTGATCTCTCCACGATCTGTTGTTTTTTACTTCTCCAGGTAACAAGATTTCCACTAACAAGAGAACAATACCCTGAGGTAGATTGCCGATCGTCGACAGAACCGACCCAATCAGCATCGGTGTAGACCTCAATTTTTAGCGCCGAATTGGGGGAAAACAATACTCCACTCCCAGGTGAGGACTTGTGATATTTGAGGTTTCTGTTGGCAGCATCAGCATGACGAATCTTCGGAGCGTGCATAAATTGGCTGATAACGCTCACAACATAAGCTATATCTGGACGGGTATGAGCCAAGTAGATCAGTCTCCCTACAAGCCTCTGGAATTCAGGAATATTTTCAATCTCCTTCCCTTCATTACGACTCATTCTATGGTTTGCTTCAATTGGAGTGTCTGCTGGTCGGCATCCACTCATGACAGTCTTCTCAAGAAGATCCAGAGTATACTTCTTCTGAGAGATAAAGATCCCATGCTTGGATCTTGCCACTTCAATACCCAAGAAATATTTGAGAGCACCCAGGTCCTTGTCCTCAAACTCAAAAGCCAACTTTTGTTTTAGAAGTTTGATTTCTTCCACATCATCGCCTGTGATAACGATGTCATCAACACAAACAATGAAACCTGTAAGTTTACCGGTCCTATGCTTGATGAACAGAGTATATTCGGCGTTGTCCTGGTGATACCCAAAAGACAACATGACTTTGTGAAATCTCCCAAACCAAGCTCTTGGAGACTGTTTCAGTCCATATGGGGATTTTTTTAACTTGCAGATGTGTCCCACTGAGCTTTTGGGAGTATGGTCTGGTGGGAGAGACATATAAACTTCCTCATCCAGATTTCCATAGAGGAAGTCATTTTTTACATCAAGTTGCTAAAGGTCCCACCCTTTACAAGCAGCACAGGATAGAAGGACTCTGATGGTGTTCATTTTTGCTACAGGAGCAAACGTTTCCTGATAGTCAATTCCAAGAGTTTGAGTGTACCCTCTTGCCACCAACCTTGCTTTGCACCTTTCAACCACACCCCGAGAATTTTTTTTGACTGTGAACATCCATTTGCACCCAACCGGTTTCTTCACAGGGGGAAGAGGCACTAAATCCCATGTGTTGTTTTTTTCAAGCGCAACCATTTCTTCAAATGTCGCTTCTCTCCACATGGGAATCTCCAGGGCACTCTGCCAGGATGGTAGTATGGATTTGGACACAAGAGAAGACAAAGGGCTTATGGGATGTGGAGAAAGAGTCATAAGAAACATAATTAGAAAGAGGATGTTTAGTGCATGACCGGATACCTTTGCGAAGAGCAATTGGAAGCTCAGAAGGCCCTGAGTCCAGGTCCAATGATTGTTCTGGTAGCAGGTCCAGTGTGTCGTTAGGCCTCTTTCTCCTCCGAGTGCACACCTGCAAAGTAGGAGCAGTAGGAGGAATAGTAGTATGGATAGGAATATTACTCACTTCCGACGGTAGAAGCTCCCCCTGAAGTGAGGGATATGAAGGAGAAACAGGCAGTGGTATAGACAGTGAGGGCACAGACAAAAAGGGCAAAGAAGGTGAGTCACCTGGAGCAGGATAATAGGCCTCAGATTCACGAAACATGACACCCTTGGTAACGAAGACCATCTTAGTACCATGTTAGAGGAATCGATAATAATTCTATTGAGTTTGTCCCCTCTATATATGGAGGACACACGACATAACAAAATAATACATATGACATATTGTAAAATACATATTGCAACATACTCCACTGTCGCCACCTGCTTATTGGCGAGGTCCTGTTGAAGCATAAGGGACTGCTCTCTCGACAACAAATCTTTGGTACTCACTTCCGATGGTAGAAGCTCCCCCTGAAGTGAGGGATATGAAGGAGAAACAGGCAGTGGTATAGACAGTGAGGGCACAGACAAAGAGGGCAAAGAAGGTGAGTCACCTGGAGCAGGATAATAGGCCTCAGATTCACGAAACATGACACCCTTGGTAACGAAGACCCTCTTAGTACCATGTTAGAGGAATCGATAATAATTCTATTGGGTTTGTCCCCTCTATATATGGAGGACACACGACATAACAAAATAGTACATATGACATATTGTAAAATACATATTGTAACATACTCCACTGTCGCCACCTGCTTATTGGCGAGGTCCTGTTGAAGCACAAGGGACTGCTCTCTCGACAACAAATCTTTGGTGCTAGTAATGGGGGGATACATTTCCCCGACTTCAAGAGTTGTTTCGGCCAAAGACGCCACTGAGGAGACTAGCGTCTGCAGTTTTCCTGGCCTTGTAATAAATACCTAAGGAATTTATTCAAGGGAGAGACATATCTCTAGCAGTAATACTTGCTAACTCCTTCGCAGGTTGATTCGTCACCTCTGGGCCACCTTGTTTTGACATCAAGATTTTCCTCTTTGTAAGATTTGCCTTTCTCTTCATCCTCTTGTCCTCCACCGCTGCCTCACCAGAGCCAGGGGCATCCTTTTTTTCGCTTTCACTAAGATCAACAACACCTTTTCCTTTAGCCTTCATCACCTCTTCCCCCTCCTTTTTCTTCTTCTCAGCAATCTCCATATCCCTTGCAGCCAGCTCTTCTGCCTCCCTCATACGATCGTGAATATCCTGCTCACGTTTAAGTCTTAATGCCTTGGCTTTTTTCACATCTTCCATCTCTTTTTACTGAATGGTGAGAAGATCCTCCTCTTCCTTTGCAAGCTCCGCAACCTTGACATTTGCCCTTCCTTATCCAGAAGGATCTTCCTCTTCTTCTCCTGGATCGCTAATCTCGCGATCTCCTAGGGAGATCTTTCGTTCTCGCTGCCACCCATATCTTTCCCCTTCACTGGCATTCTCCTCTTCGGGAAGCGGAAATTTGTGAAAGCGGAACCTGATCCTCACCCGAGTCAGCAACATACCCACCAGTGTCCATGACTCTTTTGACATTCTCCTATTCTGGATCACCAATGCAGTTAAGGAAAATCTCCTATTCAGGATCACCTGAGAAGAACCTATCATTACTATCTTCGTTTATATAAAAGAAGTTTACACCAAATTCTTTATTTTAAGAGAAGGCAACCATAAAAGCATTCACAAGGCTAAGGTTCAACTTCATGATCTCATCATTAGTGAGTTTACCATTACTCAAGTAAAAATATATTGTCATTCAATACAAAATATTTCTTATCTCTGTGTACTGTAAAGAGGCGCTATCATTGCAATAAGTGGGGTATTACAATCACCACTGGATTTTAAATCTGAACAAATAAAACCTTAATAAAATTAACTCTAAGCTTTAAAAAGCTGAAAACTAAAGCTGGGACCAGCAAAATGTCAACGAACTCACGCCAATTTTGCATTGTTGATGTTCGATCTTGCCTCCCCAGGATTTGGGACGGATTTCCACGCCTCCATCACCTCCAAAATTGCATCGGGAACTTCTCTTTTTGCCTTGTATTCCTCTTCTGCAACTCTCAGTAGCTACGAATGTCTTCGAGCTCACTTCCAAGTCATCATGATGCACCTGAATATGCATCAGTAAATGAATTGAAGATTACTCAAGATTGTTGCTCAAAAACTGGACTAGGGAAGAAGATAAGGCACAACCCAATCAAATCGGACGATTACGGCTCCGTTTGGCACGGTGGTGGTGGTCATGAGCATGGGGGTTAAATTGTCATTGGTTAACACCCACCTAAGAAATTTCATCCACTTTTATGTTCAAACGAATAACATCAGGAGTATGCCACTATTAAATAATGGCTGTTTACATTAGAAAGATACTTAAAGCCGTGTAGCAGCTTGTTGACAGTTCTTTCTTCTTCTTCTAGGTTTTCAGTTGCTTTGGGCAGTATTTCTGCCTTCATTTTGAGGCATTTCAACTGGGAACGGCACCAGTGTACATGGCATTCCTCCGTTTCATGGGAGACGACTCGGATGCGAAGAATTATAGCTACAGCCTCGAGGTTGGAGCAAATGGACGGAAAATGATCTGGCAAGGAATGCCGCGGAGCATCCGGGACGGCCACAGGAAGGTGAGGGACAATTACGACGGCCTCATCATCCAAAGAAACATGGCATTGTTCTTCTCAGGTGGTGACAGGAAAGAATTAAAGCTGAGGGTTACTGGTAGAATATGGAAGGAGCAGTAGTTTATATTATATAATATGCAAGAATATCCAGTCTCTCTCTCTCTCTCTCTCTCTCTCTCTCTCTCTCTCTCTCTCTCTATATATATATATATATATATATATATATATATATATAGGGCCATTTACCGAGACCTCCCCTCTAACTTTGCTAAATTACTGACAGCACCCCTCTTATTTTCGAAATTACAAAAACTCCTCCTAAAGTTTTCATTTCATTACAAAAACCTCCCCTGAAGTTTTAATTTCATAACATCCATGCACAAAACACCCCCCTCGATGAACAGTGTCCATGGAGTATTTTTCTTCATGAATGCAATGAAATGAAAAGACCAGGGGAGGTTTTGGTAATGAAATGAAAACTTAAGGAGAGTTTTTTGTAATTTCGAAAATAAGAGGAGTGCTCTCACTAATTATGCTAGTTTACAGGGGAGATTTGGGTAATTATTTCTATATATATATATATATATATATATATATATATATATATATATATATATAAGATTTGGAGAACTCTAGCTGCTTGTCTATGCAAATCATATACTTTTTTGGTGGTGGTTGTAACTTAATCTTGCAGGTTTAGGGTGTATTATGAGAGAAGCCTATATCATCACTCTCTTTATGGTGGGATTGCTTTTGGTCTTCGAAGTGTGAATTGATGATTGTTTTTTGGTCTCAGAAGGGTGAATTTAAATATTGCTGTATTTTCTTGTCAAGTATTTAAAATAGAATAATATACTCTGGAAACTATTTAACTTTATTGCCATGATTCCTTGTGATCATGTGCTCCAAAGAATTGAGAAGGGATTAGACTTGCTCAAAGAATAGATAAAGCAATAAAAAGATTTTTTGGAAGAAACATTTCCAAATGTAGGTTGCAAATGATTTTGTATTTATTGCCCTTATGGAGCTAAAACAGTGGTTTTTTTAGCTTTCCCCAATGATTGCCGTAATTCATAACAATGCATATAGTCGTTTGTTGATATCAAGTTTCAATTATTTAGAGAATTTGTGACAATGATTGCCGTAAGGGTCCGTTCCTTTAAATTTTGCTTTTATCTAAAAAACAAATCTCTAATTCATCCCCCCATGTTTTTCGGAGAATCTAGAATTTTTGTTTGAGTGTGCGCTTTTGAGCTGGCGTTCGTTTTTCACTCCAGTGCGTGTTTTCGCCTGGGCATACATTTTTTGCTGGGTGTGTGATTTTGCTTAACCATGCAATTTTTGCCTGGTGCATTTTTTTTTGCTGGAGTGAACTTTTTTTTGCTTGGGTGCATTTTTCGTCAGTTATTGAGTTTTTGTTGGGATTATGTTTTTTTTTGTCTGTGGTGCATTTTTTTATTGGCACTTTCTTTTTTTACCCGGACGCATGCTTTGTGTCTGTCTTTTCGTCCGAGCGCGTGTTTTTTGCCCAAGCACTTGTTTTAGCCTCGATGTATATTTTTTGTTTAAATGTTTGTTGTTTACTCAGACACATGTTCGCCATGGTCCACTCTTTTCTCGTAAGTGTCTATTTTTACTTGGGCTTGTTTTTTTTCCCAGTCACATGTTTTTTGTTTGGGCACGTGTTTTTTGGGTATGCATTTTTGTTCAATGTGTGTTTTTGTGCGCACGTGTTTGGGTCTTCTCTTTTAGGCTTTGTTTGGGAGTGCGGTTGCGATTGTGAAAGGTGGGGGGGGGGGGGGGGTCGTAAATTGATTGTTGTAAATGAAGATTTTTTTGGATAGTATGTGTTTGCAGAATTTTTCAGAACATAAAATCATTTGGTGAAACAATGATGTGATATTATTGATATGATTTTTTTCCATGCTAACAATAAAGAATTTATCAGCTCAAAAACACAGACTAAAAAACATATATACATTAACGTACGCATAAACTCGAAATATATCTAAACATCAAAGAACTAAAAATTTCGAAATACATCTGCTGAGTATGCACAAACTCCAAATAAGTTCAAGTTTTGTTCAGTTGTTTGAAAATGAAGTCATGCAGCGCCGACATCTCATCAACATTTTTGGAATTTGGAGGTCATGAAAGATCTCCATTTGCTACAACCTAACTAAACATCATATCCAACTTCTCTTCTAACTCGGGGGATATGCCAGCGATCTGAAATTTTTTTGCACCCGGAAGAACCAAACATGAATATATAGTTGATGAATTATCCACAATTATACTATAGTAGAAGCATGACAAATAAAAAAAATTAATTACATTGAGTCGTTTTTTCCACCAATCTTCTAAAACAACAATAGTTGGTCTTTGCACTGCACCTAAGCCCGTCTCATGACCCTGAAGGTCTTGTCATAACTTCCATTCTTTTATTTAATCGATCCCACTTATTCTTCATTTGAGTTCAATCATACGACTTCCTCATGCGTGCAAAGAAATTATTTGTCAGATTGATCCACCCATCCCCGCTAAAGTGTATGATAGGGTGATTACCAAACTCAATTACTTACAAACTTAGGCCACAAAAAAAAATCAGAACATTGTTGGTCTTTGCAGGGACGCCTCCTCTGATGAAAGAACAATGCAAAAACTATTAAAATACACCAAGTACACATACTAAACAGTGAACAAACAATGATATAAGGTGGGAATTTTCTGTGAACAAACAGTGATAACTGATATAAGATTTGTAATGGTGGAGAGCTTTTCCCATAGGATTGAGTTCAATGTGAATGTGTGGTAACTTAAATTTGGTTAATAGTAGTGAAAAGGAAATTGATTGTTTGAACAGAGGGTGACACAGCTATTCTCCTAATAGATTTCAATGTTTAATAATGGTCAAAAGTGGGGATGTCGGTGATACATGTAACTATCCATCTATCTATGCATACATACAAACATACATTCATACATTACATGAATCCATCAATCTATGCATACTTACTATTTTACTAAAATATATCACAAGATTATACCTATTGAATCACTACTGCACCTCAAAAATGATTGTCCAAAATGATTTTTACCTCGCAAAAATCACTCCAAAAATGCCAGAGAAATCTGTTTGATTCTAGATCCAGGTGGTATATTTGCGGGAGTAAATCAATCAGTGCAAATGCAGATCAGGGAACCAGGTCGTCTCTGTACAACCGGGAAGAAAAGTAATCAGCTTTTCGATAGAGGACTGGGAAGAAAATGCAGAATAGAGAACCAGCTTATCGCTAACCTTCGACCCGGTAGAGAAGACCGAGCTCTACCTAAACGCCTAAATAGACTATTTCATCCAGATCAATCTCCCTGAGCTTGGGATGTCATCGTCTATGTCGATCCCAGTTGAAGCAAGCCTTGGATGTCATTGCAAGCCTTGGATGCCGACACAAGCCTTGGATGCCATCAGAGAAGAGGATGCGGTGGGATGGAGTCCCTCCTCGCGATGGAAGAGATGCCAGAATTGCGAGCCATAGATGGCGTTGGAGAAGAAGACGCGTTGGGATGGAGTTCCTCCTTGCGATGGGAGAGACGGTGAAGGTGTCACGATACCTATATGTTGTCGGAGAAGAGTCGCGGATTTCCTCCTCGACCTAAATGCGACAAACTGGAGCCATTCCTGTGGGTTCGGGGTTGTGAAAAATTTTAGGCCGGAGCTTTTAGGAGTGATTCGAAAACGAGGCGGAAAGCAAATGATTTTTATTAGCACCAGTACGTTTGGCCCAAACTCACTAGTGTCAAATGCCTTTCCAAATGAGACCTCAATTCACATTGACAAATTATTTTATTTTTTCCGGCGTTCTTATGATTTTCTTTCGTTTCAAATCTTGAAAATCAATGTCTTCAAGCCGAACAAACAAAAGTATTCAAATTCAATTCCTATGATATAAAATCATCATGCCGCCGAACAATAAAATTAGAATTAAACTCAATGTTAATTCATGCATTATTGACATTGGATTGAAAGCTAATTCGAAAACGAGGCGGAAAGCAAATGATTTTTATTAGCACCAGTACGTTTGGCCCAAACTCACTAGTGTCAAATGCCTTTCCAAATGAGACCTCAATTCACATTGACAAATTATTTTATTTTTTCGGGCGTTCTTATGATTTTCTTTCGTTTCAAATCTTGAAAATCAATGTCTTCAAGCCGAACAAACAAAAGTATTCAAATTCAATTCCTATGATAAAAAATCATCATGCCGCCGAACAATAAAATTAGAATTAAACTCAATGTTAATTCATGCATTATTGACATTGGATTGAAAGCTAATTCTTAAAAACAATGTCTTCCTGTTGAAAATCATGAAGTGAAAGTGGTGGACTGGGCGACTTGTCTGCGCAACCTCTGTGGACAGGACTGGCGGTTAGCCAGGTCAACAATAGTGCTGCAGTCGGCTTTTGCTCTGGCGGCCTGGGCGGTCTGTGCGCGCGGTCTGTGTGGACAGAGGAGGCGGCTTGCCACGTCGGATTGTGTTCAGCCAGTAGTTGGTTCCCAGAAAGTAACCGGGCGGATAGGATTGCTATCCGTGAAGCTCGCCAAGACTGGCGAGGTGCGGACTTGGTTGAAGTTTGCGGAGTCCGGGACGCAAACTGGATCAGAGCTCGGTAGATCAGCATGACGCATGCCTTGGTCTTGCTCTGGTGGCACGGTTGGTGGTAACCGCGGAGTTCGCCGGTTAGAGCGGACTGGCGCCGGAGTTCGTCGGGTTATGCAGGATGGCTCAGTCTGGGAGGTCGCGCGGTTTGCGCGGACTGATATTTTTGTCCGCCGGCTTTGGAAACAGTCAGCCTTGTCTGCTTTGGCTATGAGCTCGGGGTATGCGGACTGGAGTAGTGTCTGCAGGAGCGAGCAGACTGGAGCTGTGCCTGCAGGTGGGCGGATTGGGGCAGTACTCGGAGAGTTCGCATGTATGGCGATCAAGTCTAGCTGGGCTTTGGCGACAAGGCATATCGGCTTGGTATCCGGCCTTGGTGGTGCAACCTTGGCAGACTGGCTATCTTTCCTAGTTGCGGCGGTCTGGTTGTGTATCTGCGGCTTGGCGGATACACTTGCTGCTCGTCGCGATATGGGGCGGTTAACCTATCAGCTAGGGCGGTGATCACACTCCTTTTCGTGCTTATAAATAGGACCCCCTGTCACATCAATTGATATCCAACTGAACAGCAAGTTAACTCACGGATAGTTGTTGCGGTTAAGATTTTCTATCCGCGCGGTTTGAGGGGTTGACCGGTTTGTGCTGTGCAGGTTGTGCGGGTAGCGCTAGAAAGCCAGGGACTTGGCTCTGACTGCGGTCAGGGATAGTGCGGACTCTGCGGATAGAAACCAGTAGTTAATAGCAGGTCGCGGTTTGCGACTAGACGGTCTCTCTTCTGCAACTAGTTTCCAAGTTCAATAAGCTGTCCACATTTGGCGACTTAGTTCAGTTCGGCAGCAGCTCGCTCGATCTGGCGGCTAGCAACCGTGCGGTTAGGCAGCTTGCAGATCGACGGTTAGAGTTCAACAATGGAATAACAGGTAGTCCGTGCGGCTAAATTGCAGTTTGGCGATCTGTCAGTTTGAGCGGACTCCGTAGCGGTTAGCAACAGGGTCAGCGGTTACTTTTGGAGTCCGCGCGGCTTGTGTTTTCTCTGTCTTGTAATTTACTTTTTTGATAGTACAAGTTTCTTATTCTTCTATTTGCATCTGGTTATTTGGACCTGGTGATGAGTCCTATTTATATAGTGATTTTCGGACTCATCTGGGCTAGTTTTCTTTCACATGCACTTTACTTTTAGTTCGTTATCGTATATATTTCATCTTATCTTTATTTTCATAGTAGGTGCACTTTTGGCCCGTTTTCTGTGCAATTTTGGAGTTTTTATTCTTTTGCCCTACTTGGTGTTTTCCTGTGTATGGAGTTTGTGGTATGTCGTCTCGGTGGCTCTGCTGTTTTGCTGCAGATATAAGGGTCGCGTGCGTTATCTGGGATTTTTTGGGATCAATTTCTGCCTAAGGGCCACTGGTCGTGCGTTTTTACACGCGAACGATCAGTGGACTCCTTAGCACACGACCACTGGTCGTGCGCGGCCTATTTGTCGAACCCAAATAGTACAGGATCTATAGCTCACGATCATTGGACCTAAGCGCACGACCACTGGTCGTGAGCCACTGATCGTGCGCACTACTCTCCATTTTTCCAAGTTCTGTCTAGGGCATTCGCACGAGCATTGGACATATTGCGCACGACAACTGGTCGTGCGCCACTGCTCGTGCACGTTTATTTCTTTTTTTGGAGTTCTGTATGGGACAATCACACGACCATTAGACATAGTGAGCACGACCACCAGTCGTGCGCCACTGCTCGTGCGCGGTATCCTAGTTTTCCTTTGAGTTCTACCATGCCAATACGCACTATCACTGGACATAGTAGCGCACGACCACTGGTCGTGCACCAGTGACCATGCACATTGTTATTTTTGATATCTATATATACGTAGGTTCCACCCTAATTCTGGATCCCACACATTTTCTCCGCCATTTTCTTCTCCGAGGAGGGATTCCGTCGCTCTCCTTCATCTTCAACCGTAGGGAGGTGCTCCGGGCAAGCTTTCACCGCCAAATCCAAGTAAGAGCTTCCTCTCGGCCTCCTCCTTCATCCTTGAGCTTGAAGAAGAGTTTGTCCTAGCTTTCTCCATCAAGCGAGGAGAAGTTTGTACCGTCCTCCACTAGATCGTGACACAAATAAGACTGGTCCATTGGAAGTTATTGACAGCCTCCTCTACCCCGGACGCAGTTGAGGACCGAGCTAGGACACGGATTGAGAATCTGACGATTCCTTCCGTGAATCCTCAACAAAACTTCGGATTTGTCGATTTCGCACTCCCTTTTTCTCTTATTGTTGAATGTGTAGTTTAATCTCTTGTATATGATGAAGTATGTTTAATTTGATATACATTTGTATGCAATCATGTCTATGTGATTTATATTTATGTTATTTTCTTGAGGTGCGTCTTTATTTCCATCCGCCACCACATCCGATTTTGCCGTACTAGCAATTGCTAGTGGCGTGCGTAGCGAAGAGGTGATCTCGACCCTCATTTTGCCGTTCTCACCACCTCATCCACAAGCTACTCGTCCATCCGCCCAGCGATTCGATGCATAGTGTCCCGTGTAGTCTTCCATCCCGCCTGGCGAGGCATCGCATATCGGCGTTGCATAGGAGTAGTTGTTAGTGTTTTATTTTCTTCTTCCGCAAAAATCTAAACCCCCCTTCGTAAACACCGACCTAAGGACTTTAATATCAAGTCCTCCTCAAAATTAACTCCACCTTGTTGTGTTCCCTCGAGATCGATACTTGGGAAAATTCGCCCATTTTATATTACTTGTGCGACCAGTACACTTGCCGTTCAACGCATCAAGTTTTTGGCGCTGTTGCCGGGGAACACAGTCGTGTGATTTTTTGAGAGGGAGATAGGAGATAGAAGCCCTTTTCCATTTGTGCATTTCATGTTTCTTCTTTGCTTTAGTTTTTAAAATTTGATGCTTATTTTTCTTTGTTCCTTTTCTAGTTTTAACTTTTCAGCAGCAGACATTCCTTTTCTTTTATCTGCTCGTGTGTAGTTAATTTTTGCTTAGAATATTTCTGTTGGTGAATTCTTTCTTGTTGCACCATGTTTTCTTATATGAATATCCGTTGCATATGGTGCGGGGATTATAGGCATGGTAGTGATGAGTGCCCTACTGAAGATAGTGAGCATAATTCTCGTGGTTCAGTGTATGGAGCACCGTCCTCTTATGGTACTTCATACACCATACCCAAGTCTTATGGTCACTTCTCTTCTACGGCTTCACCTTTTTCTTATTCCTCTCCAGTCCCACCGGGACTGAGAAGTAATGGACAACGGTGTTTATGTTGTCATAGCACCGAGCATGTGTTGAAAGATTACGCAGAATTTTAGCGCCATTTGGAGGAGGATGATGAACCGGGTATCCGACTCATTCCATCCACCTCTCAATTGGCTGCCCCTTCTAATTCTAATGATATATTCGCAGTACCACCTTGTCTATGGGGGACTACTGCGGATATACCCATCAGACTTTCTGCTGATCGGTGTGATGACATTGTGGTGCCGTCTCTCCCTATGCATTCTTCCCCTCTTGTTGATTCACCCTTGGAGGAACCCACACATATTTTCTCCGATGTTATTGTTCCTCCGCTTTCTTTGCAAGAATTATCTACTCCTTATTTTAGTGAGTAGGTTGATGATACCGACGATGATCTTTGCTTGGATCCTGCTGGGAGTGAGTCCGGGACCACTCCCCCTATTTTTGATTATTTTAGTTCTTCATCTCCTTTATTTCTTGATCCCCTTTCTGTATCTGAGCCCATGCGGGTTGAGTCTTCGTAGGTGCTTTAGGAGGAATTGGAGCTTTCAGCTCGAGTCATTGATGATAGCATCCTCTTTCGCGAGGAGGTTGATTCCTCCTCTATTGAGGAAGCTCCATTAATTGCTTTCTCCTCATGCCGTCTCCCTGTGGACGATGCCTTGCTAGGCAAGGATTTTGAAAGTGAGGATAGATACAACTCTAGAGGGGGGGGGGGGTGAATAGAGTAATCAAAAATATGACAATCTACTCAACTCCCTTAGAGTAAATTTGCGGAATAAGTATATAGATATAAGAAACCTAGAGCCTAACACAAAGTGAGGTGCACAAGAGAAAGCTAACTGTAATTACAATTTAAGCTTTAGTCCAAACACAATAACTAGCAATCCTAGTTAATTCTACTCACAGCCACAGTGCAGTAATTAAGATAAGCAACACAGACAACACAAGAAGATTTATAGTGGTTCCCTCTCAATAGGTACATCCACTCTTCTACCACCCTGGTAGGAATCCACTACAGGTTTTTGTTCAGGTGCCCTGCTACCAACTGATCTGATTCAGGTAGATCAAGTAAACCCTTTGAGCTTTTGATCAGGAGCTCAAAATCCAACACAGTTTTTGCTCAGGTGCCCTGCCACCAAGGTTCACTTTTGAAGGGAGTAATAACCCTTTGTACATGAGGTTGAGAGAGTTAGAATGTCTTCTCTATTGTTAAAAAAAATTAGAGAAGCTAGTGGATTGCACTGAGCTATATAAAGCTCTGAAGGAATCAAAGCTCCCCCTGGCTTAGAGAATATCCAAGAAGAAGCCTTGCTTCAGGGTGCAGGTTCTCTTCAAGACTCTTGACAGAGAAGATCTGTTGTCTTGAAGTTCTTGAAGGAGCAGCTTGAAGAAGACTCTTGATGTGGAATGGTTGTTCTTCTTCAACAACTTTTCTTTCTTCTTCTTCTTCTACTTGAAGCTCTGAGTATGAATGTTCCTGTAAGCAGGATGAACTCAGGATTGAAGATAGAGAGTTGTTTTACACTTGTTCTTGTTGTTGAATCTGTGTATCTGTGTATATGAATATCTGTATTTCTGTATATGTATTTTATTAACTTCTCTCACTAGCTCTTTATATATCAACCTTTGTAACGACTTCTAACTTTCTCTTAATTTGAATATTGTCTTCTTTTGAGATCTGCAATCTGGGCTGCAAATAACACATAGTACAAATAGTCTGCAGAAGGACATTCTATAAAGAAATAAAGCTTTCTTAGAAGCCGCTTATCCATTCTGTAAGTCCAAAAGATATTAGAGAAAGTCACATCAAAAACAAACTCTTTACGGCCAGAGAAAGACATCTGTGTCTAACGGCTATAAAGGACAGCATGGCAGATAAAACACACAGATTTGTCAACTAATAGGACAAAAGACTTTGTCAGATAGAACTTGACTTATGCATAAAGAATGAGGCAAAGATTGCCTTGATATATAAGCATAAAATCAATGAAATAATCTTTAATAAAATAAGCCAGATATATAAGAAATAATTCACAGAAGAGAAAGAGTACAATATCTCTAAATGCAGACAAAAAGATAGTCGAATGAATCACGATGATCGTCGAACTATCAGAGCAGATAGTCGAACTATCAGAACAGATAGTCAACCTACAAGAAATCTGTCGGGACAGAAAAAGTCGAGCAGGACTCGACGATCGACGATATTGAGACCACAGATCGTCGAGCTTAATAGAGATGAAATAACTCAGAGATAATCAATCTGCTGTCTGACGATAGTCGATCAACTTATAGACGATAGTCGATCAACTGATAGACGATAGTCGAGCGGCGTTCGACCATAGTCGAACTAAAAACACTTAACCAGATTTTCAATCTGGATAAATAACAACTCTATACAACTGATAGGATCTTGCCTAAATCTAACCTTTAACCATAGATAAATCTTGGGTCAAGAAACTAATTGAGAAGACTTAACTCAAATCCAAACTAGGGTACAAACAATCTCCCCCTATTTTGGTCAAGTCTCTCAAAACAAAAAGAATGTTATAAATAGATATAAAAACCACAATAACTGTTAGGATCAAAGTGTATCATATCATATCAATAAGCATCATTTCATATCAAACATACAATCAAACAATCAAGCAAAACAGACTGTTAATACAAATAAATTTAAACAATATCAGAGTCTGGTTTAGAAGTGAATGAAACAGGAAGGAAGGAAATTTTCCTTTTAGGATCAAGAGCATCCTTCTTTGAAATCTTCAAGTCATGTTCTCCAATAATCTTAGATTCACTTGCTCTGGGCAAAACAGCCTCTGGATGCTTTTCCATATATATTGAGGCATCAAAAACTTCTGGTCTGACTTGATATCTGTCTAGTTCCTTTTCTCTGAACTTTGACATAGTTGTTAAGCCTGTTATGTCTTTGCCTTCAGCTTTAGCTTTCTAATTTGGACTGATCCAACTAACTCAAGAAATCTGGCCATCCTGAACTCAGGATTTAGCTCTTGGCTTTCATAAGCATTTTCATCAGCTTGATCTAGAGGCTTTATAGTCGTGAACTTTGTATAAAGGTCTAACAGACCTGCAGCTGGTTCTATGTCTTCTTGAATAACAAGAGATGATGGTGGAGCAACCTCTGCAAATTTCTTGCTTGACTTATCAGAGTAAATTACTCTTTTTCCTTTTGAATCTACTTGCTTAATCTGAGCTGGCTTTTTGAAGGGAAGAATTTTGCTCTCCTTAGAAGGTGAAACTTTTCTTTTAGGTGAAGGAGGAGGAGAAAATGTTTGTTTCTTGTAAGTCATCTCCTTCACCTGCTCTTTAGGTCCAGCTACTTGTCTTTGATGGCCTGAATGGGGTCTGCCCTGGTAACCTGGATTTCCTCTTCTCTGATAGGCTTGATAAGGAGTAAATCTGGCTGGAGGAGATGAGGGATTAGAAGATACATTCCCTGAAGCTCCTGCACTAAGAGGAGGAGGAGGACCTCTAGGAGTCCACTTGGGAGCTGGAGTATCATATCTTTTGCTCTTCTTCCTCTTCTTCTGCTGATTTCTAGACAATCCCATCCAATGTTGAAAATCCTTAGACTTGGGGTCAATCCCTTTCAATATGTAATAGGGGATGTCATTCTTTGGATTAGGAGGAGGAGGAGCTTGAGCTTTCCTTTTCCTTTGAGTAATTTTCCTTTTCTTGGTTCCTTCAGAATCCTCTGAATCTTCCTCATCATCAGAATGAGATGACTGAGGTATGTCATATGGATCAATGATATCTTGAACAGCTTTTTCTTTAGCTTTTAAAGCAACCTTTTCTTTTTCTTCTTTTATGTCATCCTGAGCCAATAGGAAATCCAGGTCTAATCCTGGAGTATCATCCTATACAGTTGATTTCTCTTCTGAAACATCTGTAACTGTCTTGAGGACAGTTATTCTGCAGCAGGTTATGGAGCAGGTTCTAGAGCATCTTGAGCTTGATCTGCAGAATTTCCTAATTCCCATAAGTCATCTAGGTAGGAGGTAATGACTCCTTCTAGATACATGACAACAATAGGAGTAGATGATTATTCAAGACAAACTCTGAAAGCAAATTCAGCCTCAGTTTTTAACTTGAGCTTCTAGAGCAACAGCTGTGTCTTGAATTTCAGCTGTAACTTCAGCTGTATCTGGAACTGCAACTGAAACTGATGTTGTAATCTTTGAATCTACAGCTGTATGATTTCATCTAATGGTGTATCTTCTGGAACTACAGCTGAAAAAATGACCAGTGGAAGTCCTGAGACATCTTCCTGGAACATCTCCCCCTGCCTGACTTCAGTGGGTACTGAAACTCAGGCCCCTAAGAGAAGAGGGCTCAACAGAATTTGAGAGGGCTGTAATGGAGGATGTAAGAGATGAAATGGAGGAACAAGAGGGGGAATTGCTGCTTCAATCATTGATTTGATTGAAGGAGTAATTAGCTCCATGATGCTTGCAATGAATGCTGGTGTGATTTCAAAAGATGTAGATGGGGGAATCACAATAGATGGATGAACATCAGGGATGATTTTCTCCTGATGAGATGCAGATGCATGAACTGGTGATGGAGATGCAGATGTATGAAGATCAATATGATCTTGATGTGAAGTTGGTGACTGAGGTGGAGTTGGAAGTGTCTTAGTAACCAACGGATCAATGCTAAGATTTGAAATCCCAGCAAGGTGTGAAGGAGTTTGAGATGCTGGTGGTGATGCATGAAGAATAGCAGTGGATGTAGATGGTACTGCAATAGAAGTGGATGGCAATGCAGATGCAGATGTAGATGGAATGGGGGAAATGGAAGAGCCTTCTTCAATTAGGTGGGGGGGGGGGGGGTGATTGGTACTGTCCTTGTGTTCTCAGATGGATAGGAGCAACCCCAATAGGTGAAGTCTTCTAGATATTCCTTCTCCACTTGATGAACAGAGTGGGATCCATCTTTTGCTTGCATTGATTGATGTTGAGACTGTTCCCAACAACTGAGGATACTTCTCTCTTAGAAATATCCCAATCACCCTACCAAGGGTTACCTCTTTCTTTGAATTCTTTTTCCTGATTAAATCAAAAACTATTCCAGCCCAATTTATTGCTTTCCTGTTAGCAATAGCACACATTAAGGCAAACTGCTGCCTGGTAATGTTATCGTGCGCAGAGTGCTTTTTCCAACAACACTTTCCCTACTAGTTCTGCTAAGAACTTGATCTTAATCGGGAAGCTTATCTTCAGCAACTTGGAAGGAATGCCTTCAGCATGTCCTAGCTCTAATAACATCATGCTATACTCCTGAGTATCTTGATCATACTCTTCTTGACCATTGATCAAACCAAAAATCTCAGTTAAGACGGCAGGAGTCAAAATTACCTCCTCGCTGCCGATAGTCCCTATCATTGATTCGTCGCTGGAAGACGATGTATAGACCCATTCTTTGATTTCTGGAATATTTATCTTAAACCTTGTAGAGACATAAGCTTCTCCAGTCCTTGATCTTTGCATAACTGTAGCATCTCGAGAATATCGGCATCGCAGGAATTGAAAGAATCAAAATTGACGCTAAACCATCATCAAACTTCATCACGGTCAGCAAAGCTGGAGAATCACCATGGATTTGGTTGGGGAAGACGAGAGAGACGAAAGCAGAAAGCGCGGGCAGAGCTCAAGTCAAACATTTTAAGCAGGAATGAGGAATATGAAACGACGAGCTCTGTCGAATACAAAAAGCACGATCTATTAACCTAGGTCGACCATCAGTTTATATTTAAACAGCAATCATCGACCTATTTAAACAGATACTAGAAATGATGGTCGATCGATCGTTCGACGATCGTTTCCTGAAGAAAAGTAGTCGAGCTATCGATCGACTATTTCTGTCTTCACAAACAATCGAGCCGTCGTCAACCATAGGTCGACGATAGCTCAACCTGTTCGACTATGGTCGAACGACATTCGAAAATATTCGAGCAAATTTCAACATAGGCAGAAATTACACTTGGTCTACTCCATTTATCATACCTAGTTGATTCAAAAAGAACAGATGCTTCTGTTCATCTAAGGGCTTGGTGAAAATATCACCTCTCTGAAGGTCAGTGGATATGAACTCAGGACTAATTTTTTCTTTTCCACACAATCTCTTAGAAAATGGCGTCTGATCTCAATGTGCTTGGTCCTAGAGTGGTGCACAGGATTTTGTGCTATGGAAATAGCACTGTACTGTCACACATGATTTTTGTGTTCTTGTGTGTGTACCCATAATCCAAAAGCTGGTTTGAATCCACAGGATCTGTGAACAACAACTAGCAGCTGCTATATATTCAGCCTCTGTAGTTGAAGTTGAGATAGAAGCCTATTTCTTGCAAACCAAGAGACTAATCTCTCTCCTAGGAACTGACATGTCCCTGGGGTACTTTTCCTGTCAACTCTACAACCAGCATAGTCAGAATCAGAGTATCCAATTAACTCAAATTCTGATTCAGCTTGGTACCACACTCCTAAATTTGGACATCCCTTCAGGTATCTCAAAATTCTCTTGAGAAGAATCAAATGAGATTCCTTGGGGTTGACCTGGAATCTAGCACATAGGCATGTGGCAAACATTATGTCAGGTCTACTTGCAGGTAAATACAATAGGGAACCAACAATGGCCCTATAGTTTTTTCTGATCAACTTGCTTACCCTTATCATCAGAATCTATAACTACATTTGTATGCATTGCTGAAGCATCAGCCATCCCAAATTTCTTTACCAATTCCTTGGCATATTTGGATTGGGAGATGAAGATGCCATCAGCATCTTGCTTCACTTGGAGACCAAGAAAGTAAGACAGCTCACCCATACTACTCATCTCAAACTTAGAGTGCATTAGGTCTGAGAACCTTTGCATAGTTTTGGATCAGTGGAACCAAAGATAATGTCATCCACAAAGACTTGAACTAACAGGATTGTGTCCTTGTGATGCTTAACAAACAGGGTTCTATCAACTACTCCCCTAACAAAGTTGTGCTCTAACAGGAAACTAGCTAGAGTCTCATACCAGGCTCTGGGTGCTTGCTTAAGTCCATAAAGAGCTTTTTGCAACTTATAAACAAATGAGGTTTGAGTTGAAGAAACAAACCCTGGAGGTTGTTCAACGAACACCTCTTCCTTTAGCTCACCATTTAGGAATGCACTTTTAACATCCATTTGAAAAATCTTAAACTTCATATAGGCTGCATAGGCTAGAAAGATCCTTATTGCCTCTAGCCTTGCAATAGGGGCAAATATCATAGTCTATACCTTCCTCCTGTCTGT